>QRDG01000917.1:59193-502455 GCA_012064385.1 Puccinellia tenuiflora | reverse complement strand
TTCTTTTCTGACACCACTTTGAGTTCCAACATATTTGGCAAACACATTGCCAACTCTATCCTTCCCAAGAGAATAAACATCATCAATTGATAGGGAGGATAGGTTACCGATGGTGCGAAGAAGCAAAGTGACCCTTGCCACGGCAAAGGTAGCAACATCGACTCTTCTCTTTCTTCTTAATAGGCTCCTCAACTTGAGGAGCATTGCTTGAGTCTTCTTAGGAGGTGGCCGTTGTTCAACTGTGGTTGAGCATGAGATTGAACAAGAGGCCGCTTCCCTAGTTGCTTCTCACTAAGAGGCTTCTTCTTCATTGGGCAATCCCAAACATGGCGCCCTTCTAGCTTGCACTTGAAGCAAATGATCTTGGCCGGATTCTTGACTTGTACTTGGCCCTTCTTCTTATCAATCTTGGACTTGTTCTTGTTGTGGAGTTGAATCCAAGTCCATCTTGTCATTGGGGAATTGTTGCACACTCAACATGTTGTCAAGTGAACTATTCCCTTCATGCGCTTTTCCAAGCCTTTCTTCAAAGAAGCGACTTGGGCCTTGAGGTCTTTTATTTCCTCTATATGGTTAGTGGCAACAAAAGCACTAGAGGAAGTAGAAGCTTCATTGTTACAACAAGAAAAGAAAGTAATTCATCACAAGATGTGCCAACATTACGAGTGGATGAACTACTAGGACTAGCACATGGCAATATAGCATTTTTAGATAAAGTTGTGCCATTGTCCACATGAGGCTCACAAGATGTTACCTTGGTAGTGATAGCCTCATGAGCTAACTTTAGACTAGCATAGGATGCTAGAAGATCATCATTAGAGCTAGATAGCTTTTCATGACTTTCTTCCAACTTCCCATACTTGCTAGTTAGCAACTCAAGTTGAGCCTTTAGCTCAACATTCTCCTTCAAAATAGATGCTTCACAAGAAATGGAGTTAGTAGCACAAGCATCATTAACATTAGGAATAGAAGAAGAAAGCTTAGCAAGCTCTTCATTTAATCTAAAATAGATTCTCCTTTAGCTCAACATTCTCCTTCAAAATAGATGCTTCACAAGAAATGATGTTCAAGACCAACTTCACAACAAACAAGCATATGGCAAGAGATAAGAAATAAGACACCATATTTTGAAAAAAGGTTTGTTGGTAGTTTTAATTATTCAAACCAACCGAAAAGTCATGATTAGAATAAATATGAAACAAATGGTTTCTCAAATAATATATGGAAGTGCATATTAGAGAAAAACCACACCAAGCAAACTCACACAAACAAGATCCAAAGGATAACCAAAAAGAAAATTGGAACTTGTTCGAGCCAACATGCCACATAGGAATGAGATAACTCATAATATCAAATCTAAGTGGCAAACCTCAAATATTCACATTTTTATGAGATTGTAATATGCACATAGCTTATTACTCCCCCCATAATGTGATAATTAATTTTGTCTAGACAAGAGGCAAATAAAACCAACTAGAGAAATTAATGGACATTGTAGAATTTGAATTTCTCATGAATATGACATACCACATAGTGACTAGATAATATTGAAATATCAATACTAGGTGGTGTGCCTCATGTACACACATTTTTAGGTTTGTGAGGTGCACAAAGCACATCACTCCCCCAAAATGGGATAGTCCATTAATATCTCAAAAGAGCCAAATTAAATCCACACAAGATCCAATAAAGCTCAACACACAAGTTACACATACATGATACACAACTATCATACACAACCTTGAATAACAAGACAAGTAGGAAAGAAGCATATCATATACAAGCACATGCTAGGAACAAAACTAACATATGCAAGGGAGCAAGCAACTTTCAATAATATGGATTAAATACAAGTTACCGCAAGGAGGAAGCATTGGATATGAGATAAAGCGATATATTCCAATTGACTTGGCTTGAGGAGATATAACCATGAAGATCCCTTAATTCTTCAAAAATAGCCAAGTCACCAATGTCCTCCACAAACACCTATTGATCAAGTTTGAGCTTGTTGGTCCCCAACCAAGTTGGGTCCTAAGAGGTTAGTCACAATAGGCTTGGGAACCCAAATGGTTCTTTTCTTGACCCACTTTGAGTCCCCACATATTTGGCAAACACATTGCCAATTCTATCCTTCCCAAGAGAATATGCATCGTCAACTATAATAGGGTTGGATACGGTACGATTAGTGCATGAAGAAGCAAAGTGACCCTTGCCACGGCAAAGGTAGCAACATCGACCTTCTTCTTCTTAATAGCTCCTCAACTTGAGGAGCAATAACTTGAGTCTTCTTAGGAGGTGGCCTTTGTTCAACTCATGGTTGAGCACGAGATTGAAACAAGAGGCCGCTTCCCTATTTGCTTCTCACTAAGAGGCTTCTTCTTCTTCATTTGGCAATCACTACATGGTGCCCTTCTAGCTTGCACTTGAAGCAAGTGATCTTGGCCGGGTTCTTGATTTGAACTTGGCCCTTCTTCTTGTTGTACTTGGACTTGTTCTTGTTGTTGGAGTTGAATCCAAGTCCACTCTTGTCATTTGGGGATTGTTGCACTGAACATGTTGTCAAGTGCACTATTCCCGTCATGACGCTTTTCGAAGCCTTTCTTCAAAGAAGTGACTTGGTCCTTGAGCTCTCCCTTTTCTCTACATGGTTAGTGACAACACAAGTACTAGAGGAGGTAGATGCATCATTGATAGAGCAACAAGGCAAAGCAAGTAATTCATCACAAGATGTGCCAATATTACGAGTGGATGAACTACTAGGACTAGCACATGGCAATATAGCATTTTTTATTAAAGTTGTGCTATTGTCCACATGAGGCTCACAAGATGTTACCTTTGTAGTGATGGCCTCATGAGCTAACTTTAGACAAGCATGGGATGCTAGAAGATCATCATTAGAGCTAGAAAGCTTTTCATGACTTTCTTCCAACTTCCCATACTTGCTAGTTAGCAACTCAAGTTGAGCCCTTAGCTCAACATTCTCCTTCAAAATAGATGCTTCACAAGAAGTGGAGTTAGTAGCACAATCATCATTAACATTAGGAATGGAAGAAGACTTAGCAAGCTCATCATTTTTAGATAGTTGAGTTTGGAGTTGATCATGAGACAAGATAAGGAGAGAGTGTTCACATTCCAAAGCCTTGTGAGCTTTGTCACGTCTCTCTATATGCTCAATTAGTCTAGCATTGCCAACACCAAATTAAACCTTTTCCTTTTTAAGCATTTTATATTTGGTAATGGCATGGTCACGTTCTTCAATAAGTTTAGCAATAATAGCATCGTGTGACCCCTAAATATTCTCAAGTTGCTCTTCGAGAGAAACCTGAGTCTCATGCTCTTCCTAAAGGGCATTTTCTAAAGATGCTTTTTCCATAGCATCATCTCTTTTAATCTTACCCTTTTCTTCAAGGCTTGCTTCCAAGGCCTTAATAGTATCCCCGCGTTCAACGAGGGTGCTCATGATTTCATAGAGGTTATCACAAGCATTTGATTCTTTGACAGAGCCTTAAGAATCATTAGAACTTTATTATGAAGGAGAGCATCATCATTTTCCACATCATCTTCTTCATCATTATTATCATTATTATTATCATCACTATTAGAAGATTTAGCCATAAGGGCAAAAGATGGTTGATGAAGAAGAACAATTAATTATTGAACTACTTAAGTTCACATCTTGTTCCATAGCAAATTGGGTTTCCTCTACATTATGATTCATACAAGATTTAGAGGGAACACAAGCATTTTTATCATGGGAACTGATACGTTTGAGTGATCCATGCTAGTTTTGTGATATTGTCACATGTTTTTACTGTTATTTATATCATTTTATGCATTTTTTCGGACTAACCTGTTGACAAGATGCCCAGTGCCAGTTCCCTATTTTTGCTGTCTTTTTGTTTCAGAATTTACTTCTGGAAATATTCTCGGAATTGGACGAAAAATTTACGGGATTATTTTTACGCCAAGACGAAGACGGAATCCGAAGGGCAGCCTCGGAGGCGTCCCACAGGGCGCACGCGGGTACCAGCCGCGGACTGGGGGGACCCGCGGGTGGGCCCACCCCTGCCCTGTGGGCACCTCCTAGGCCCCTCCGACTCCTATAAAATCACAATTAACATAAAAACATCGAGGCGGTGATTATTTTCCAGAAACTTGACCCCGACGCGCCGTCACCGAAAACCCTAGTTCGGGGTCCAATCTAAAGCTGATCCCAGCACTCTGCCGGAGGGGAGATCGATCCCGGAGGGCTCTTCATCGACATGCCTTCTCCGGGATGATTTGTGAGTAGTCTCACCTTGGACTACAGGTCCATGGCAGTAGCTAGTTGATAGTCTCTCTCTCTTGTGCTTCATGTCTTATAATCTTGTGAGCTGTCTAAACATGATCAAGATCGATTATTGTAATGCTACGTGATGTGTTTTGCTGGGATCCGATGGATTATGAAGTTATGTTTAGATTGTGTATGATTCTTATATGAGTAATTTGTGTTTCTTGCATGCTCTCCGATGTGCGTAGTTACTTTGGCCAAGTGATTGTGTGTATCTCCAAGAGAGGGTATTTATGCTAGATAGTGGGTTCATGCCCCTTTTGTTCCTGGGCACGAGTGACAGAAACGTCTTAGGGCGAGGGTGTGATGTTTCTATTAAGGATAAAACAGCGGTGTTAATGTCTATTTTGATATTAGTATTGCTTACTTCATGCACTTTACTTAATGCAATTGTCTATTGCTTGCAACTTAATACCGTTGGGTGATAGGCTGGATAGCGATCCCACGGTGGACTATCTAGAAAAAGACACAGTTGGACTCAACGGTCTTTGTTCCTTGTCGTGATGCCTCCATAAATATTATCATGTCCTTTTTGTCATAGCTAAATTGGGTTTGTATCATGATCTTGTCAATTGCCTAGCTGTAATTCGTTCACCCATCACATGCATATTTTATCTACTTGAGAGACTCCACTAGTGAAACCCATGGCCACCGGTCCATCTTTTTACATTGTTTTCAACCTCATTTACTTGCTTTTAATCATCATTACTCCTCTGGTCACTTTTCATATTCTATCTATTTCATCATACAATTAACCGCTTTGTGTTCTGCGAGACCGGAGAGATTGACAACCTCTCCGCCGTTGGGGACAAAGTATTTTCGTTGAGTGTGTGCAGGTCCACGTCTGTTGAAGGTTAAGTGCCAGAGTTCTTCAATATTCACCTCGTTGTTGATTTCAAAGTCCTACTGGTTCGATAAACCTCGGTTCTTTAATTGAGGGAAAACTGCTACTAGCTACAATTCCGCCTTCGCTTGGGGCACCACCCAACTTATCAATATCCCACCATCAGGAACAAGATAAAGCAAGAATATCATCATGAGATTTATGTAAGCAATTTTTAGATGATATGCAAGGACTATCAACACTAGCATGTATGACATTTGTAGTCCAAAGATAGAGTATTGCAATGAGATAGAGATGAAGTATAATCAATAGAATATTCACCATGAACAAAGCAATTTCTATCACCACTCACCATATCATTACCTTGTGACAAATCACATGTTGGTGAAGTGGACGAAGATGAGAACTCATCACGGCCGGAGGTGGAGGGAGAACAATCATCCTCAATAGTGTTGGATACTCCATATTTATCTTGAAGCTTGGTCCAAAGCTCATGAGCGTTCCGGAGAGGCATGACTGACTCAAAAACTATAACACTCACAAATTTGCAAAACTCATTAGAAGCTAGAGCATCTAGATATAAGTTTTTCTCATCCTGTAAAGTCGTACTTTCATAATCCTTTGGAGGAGAAAAACCTATATCTAAGATACGCTCAATATTGGGGTCCAAGACCCGTAAGTGACTAAGCATATGAGTTTTCCAAACATTAAAATTTGTGCCATCGAATATAAAAGTGTGATCATGCACTAATCCTCTAAACGACATCTTTACTCCCTAGGCGGTAAAGTCAAACAAGAGAGCCCAGGTTCTGATACTAATTGAAAGAACAAACGATGCCTTGATGTCCCCTAGAGGGTGGGGGGGTGAATAGGCGATTAAAAACTTTTCCGGTTTAAGGCTTGATAATTAGTAATAAAACTATGTGTTTAAATTAACAAGCCAACAACCTAATTACTAGGATCACCTATGTGCACCAACAACTTATGCTAAACAAGGCAAGCAACAAGGTGATAGCAAGATATAAAACTTCAAGCACAAAGGCTATCACAAAGTGAATTGCATAAGTAAATAGCTCGGGTAAAGAAATAACCGAGGCACGCGGAGACGAGGATGTATTCCCGAGTTTCTCCTTGTTAAGGGAGTACGTCTCGTTGGAGGGGTGTGAGCTCTCCACAAGAGGCCTACTCAAGATGCCACAAAGGCCTCACCCTATTCTCCGATGAACTTCACCCCAAGTGTTAGGTTCACCTTCCACTATCAGAATCCTTCAAGGTGGAATCCGGAGCCTTTACAACGATCTTGGGGCACACACCCACAACTCAATCGGGGGCTCCCAAACCTTTCCCGAAGCTTCACAACTCGAAGTCTTCGCGACACACCAAACCGTCTAGGGTACACAATGCACCAAGAGGCACAAGCTCTTGTGAACACAATGCACCCAAGAGTAATAAGCTTCTCAACCTTTAATCCCACGAATCTTCGTGGAGAGCACAACCTGATGCAACTAATGCAAAAGGCAAGAACACACAAATTGGTCAAATCCTTCTCTCCAAAATCCAACCAAAGCAACTAATGCTATGGAGTGATTTAGGAGGAAGAACAAAGAGGAGAACCACAAAGAACTCCAAGAACTAGATCCACTAGGTTCCCCTCACTTAGAGGAGGAATAGATTGGTGTAATAGTAGATCTAGATCTCCTCTCTTGTTTCCCTAAAAATGGGCAAGAATCATTGGAGGGAAGTGGAGGAATCAAGCTCACAAGTTTTGCAACAATGGAGGAGAGAGAGGGAAAGAGAGCAGCAGGCTCTTGGGGAAGAAGGAGGCTATTTATAGCCTCCCCCAAAAACTAGCCGTTACAGCCTGCGCAGACCGGAGACTCCGGTGTAAGTGGCCGGAGACTCCGTCCTGGGCCGGAGATTCCGACCAGGCTCCGGGCTCACTGAGTCATCGGGGCAGACCAGAGATTCCGGTCCAGAGGGCCGGAGACTCCGGACAATCTCCGGTGATGCTCCAGGCCCCTATCCAGTACCGCACCACAAAGAGGAAAAGAGCAGAGAAAAACTTGAGGCCGGAGATTCCGGGTCCTTTGGCCGGAGACTTCGGCGGACCGGAGAGTCCGGACCATCTCCAGTGTACCTCCGGACCCCAATCCAGTACTGCACCACACAACGAACATAGGGCGCCAAAAACACAGGACTGGAGTGTCCGGGTCCTTTGGGCCGGAGACTCCGGTGGGACCGGAGACTCCGGACCATCTCCCTCGCCAAATCAAACAGTAAAACCAGAACTCCCATAACTTTTGCAAATGAAGTCCGAATCGAGTGAATCCAATTTGTTGGAAAGAGGAAGACAAATGCTACCCTATAAAAAGAAGAAATATTGAAAACAAGCAAAGGAGATTTTCTAATAAATGGAAGAGTGAATCCTTCCATAGGGACGAACCGACAAAATCTTCAAAACCGAAAACGCAATAGAAGACGCATATGAAAACCGTTTTCGGTGAACTTGGTCTTGTCATGACGAGCACGACAAGCACCAAGACCACACCACGATAAGAGCCAAATAAGAACCAATAAAGATGATTGCAAGGATGCAAAGGTTTGAGCTCTCCATGAACGATACGATCAAGATACTCGGTCGAGAGCCCCTCTTGATAGTACGGTTATCTATCCTAAAACCTGGTCTCTCAACTAACATCATGAGACCGGTAAAATAGAAACCCTATCAAGATCATACCTTTGCCTTCCGCATTAATCCACTTGAGGTCGATGAAGACGATCTTCATCTACTCAAGACGAACCACCTTTCTTGATTGCGCTTCGCTTGGTGAAGATTCACATGTTGCTCCCCATACACCAATATGGGAGAAGCACCTCTTAGGCATATCTTCACTTGGCCTTTATCTTCAAATGGATAGCAAGCTCCAAGCATATGATATATTCTTGTTGATCATCTTGAACTTGCACCACACCACTTGACACCGTCCTTCATGAGCTACACGAGATCTTCCTTTTGATGCAAGCTCATGACAAGACACCTAACCCAATATAGAGATACCATGCACATAGATCATGGGTTAGTTAACAAGGCTATATTGGCAAGTGCTCACCATACCATGAGATCACATGATCCCTCATGGTACATCACTAGCCTTGTGTGTTGATCAACTTGTACTTAGCCTTGATCAACATATAATCTTCTTCTTCCCTTAGGTTTGATTCCAACACATGGAGATCAAGCAATGCTTATGGATGCACCTACAAATATAGCTAAATACAAACATTAGTTCATAGAGATTGTCATTAATTAACAAAACCACACATGGGGGCAACCATGCATTTTCACCATGTCCAGCCTTGGGGGGAGCCGTGAGCGCCACAGACGGGCGTCTTCTTGGCACAGCTTGAAGAGGAGCGGGAGGCTATGGGCGCTGGTCCCTGAAGGCCACCATTCCAGAGGTGCCAGCAGCAGAGGAGGGTGAATGTGGAGGCAGTTTCCACCGTGATCGGCGCCGGCGCGCCGTAGGTGTGGAAGCAGCCGAACAGGCGGACACTCGCTCCCGGCGGGAAGTGGAACCCCACCGCGCCCCAGAATTGCCGGGCAAACGAGCATCCAAAGAAGATGTGATCAGCGGACTCGAGGGGCGCACGACAGATCGGGCAGTCTGCCTCCGTGACGGTGAGAATCTGCTTGCGGACCAGGGCCTCCCGCCAGAGGATTCTTCTCTTGAGCAACAGCCAGGCGAAGAAGCGGACTTTCGATGGGGCAAAGTTATCCCAGATGAAGCGGTGGGCGGGGTCGTTAACCACCGCCAGCATCCGGAGGCCGTAGAGAGCAGCGGCGTCCAGGGCACCAGATGGCTTCCTGCAGTGGGTCAGCACCCGCTGGTCCTGCACGGGGGAGAGCTCGAACCCCTCCAGAGCCGCCAGAAGAGCGGGCAGCTGCCGCGCGCCAGCCGAGTTCAGGCGAGGGACCAAGCAGCGGCGGACCCCAGCGGCTAAGGCGGAGCGGACGGTGACCTCGCTGTCGAGGGCGTGGGAGAACGACGCAGGCCACCGCACAGCGAACGATGTGCCTCCCCTCCAGTTGTCCAGCCAGCCAGAACGCAGTGCGTCCGCCGTCGCCCACCAGCACCGTGGTGAGCCCGCGGTAGAGCGGCATGAGACCAACAAGCCGCGCCCAGTGGTGCCCTGCAGCTTTCTGCCCGACGATCGAGGACCAAGCCCACCGGGCCCAAGGCGAGACGTCCTCGGAGTGGAGGCGATGAACAAGCTTCATCTGGAGGCACTCGTTCTTCGTCGCCAGACATTTGATCCCGAGGCCACCTTCAGCTTTGGGTCTGTAGACCACCTCCCAGGCCACGAGGCACTTTGTGTTAGCAATAATCTTGCCTAGTTAGTTTTTGGTAAGTGTCAACGTGTATGGCTTGCATGCCATGGTAGGTGTCCGTGTTCTAGTAGTCTTCGTAGAAGCAATACTAGCAGGTTTGGGTAATTAGGAAGTGTTCCAAACATGAGTCTAGTTGGTGTAGGTATTACGAGTCCTACTTTGATTAGGAGTTGCAGTTTGAGTAGGTCTAGTTGTCTTGGGTCGTGTATATATTCACAGCCCGGGTGTGTGAGTTTATGTACCGTGAGCTCAAGTTGAGAAATAAAGACAAAAACAAGAGGCACGATATGTGCCTTTGGTGATAATCTTGCGTGTTCGTCTGTTGTGATATTTTTCATGTGATCGATCCGTGGGAGAAACCAACAATTGGTATCAGAGCGAGGTCGAAGATTTGAAGCCACGCTTGCCCCGGGGAGGCGACCCGACTAGCGCCTCGGGGCGGGCGATTGTCGTTCCGTAGTGCGACACGGAGGAGGGCGGCAGGGAGATGTCATCGACGAGCCGGTGGAAGTGGATGATCGTTGATGGAGCGGTGGTGCCGAGGTGCGGTGCCGGGAGTCTCGTCAAGTTCATCTTCGGGTCCAGGAGTCATGGGTGTGCAAGTTTGCACGTGTGGGTGTCGGAGTCGTGTCAGTGAGTCGTCGTCGTCATCGTGTCAAGTGTTCGTCTCTGTGAGGATTCGTTGCAGTTGAAGTGCGTCATGGTCGAGGGCTGTCCGGTGCGGGGTGTCACCCGAGGGCGAGGGACGTGCGCGAAGACAAGTGTGTCTCGACGAGAGGATGAAGCTCAAGCGTATAGTGGGACGAGGACCAGTTGAAGGTGAGCCTCTTCAATGAGGACATGTCTTTACATGGGGCGGCGTGATCGTCCGTCGGCATGTATTCGCGAGGTGTGGCTGAAAGTGTCCACATGATAACGGCGTGACTGGGAGTCTGGATCATACGTTGAGTTGAGTCAAGAAGTCGTGAATCTGCAAGAAGTCAAGATCAGGGGGAGCACGAGGAGACGACGAGTCAAGATTAGGGGGAGATTGTTAGCAATAATCTTGCCTAGTTAGTTTTTGGTAAGTGTCAACGTGTATGGCTTGCATGCCATGGTAGGTGTCCGTGTTCTAGTAGTCTTCGTAGAAGCAATACTAGCAGGTTTGGGTAATTAGGAAAGTGTTCCAAACGTGAGTCTAGTTGGTGTAGGTATTACGAGTCCTACTTTGATTAGGAGTTGCAGTTTGAGTAGGTCTAGTTGTCTTGGGTCGTGTATATATTCACAGCCCGGGTGTGTAAGTTTATGTACCGTGAGCTCAAATTGAGAAATAAAGACAAAAACAAGAGGCACAATATGTGCCTTTGACGATAATCTTGCGTGTTCGTCTGTTGTGATATTTTTCATGTGATCGATCCGTGGGCGAAACCCAACACTTTGCGCCGGAGGCCCGCCCCTTCACATTCCAGAGGAAGGCACGCCGGAGCCCGTCAATGGCGCGCAGGAGCCCCGCAGGCAGCTCGATCGCGCCCATAGCAAAGGTGGGGAGGGCGTCAAGGACGGCATTAAGCAGAACGATCCGGCCGCCGGCAGAGAGCAGCAGCGCGCTCCAGCCTGAAAGAGATTGATGTTCATGACCTAAGCATTAAAAAATGTATATACATTACAAATTAAGGAATCTTGGTAATTAACAGCAGTGTACCGACTAATCAATGGGATTCGATCGATCGTGTATACAATCGGATCACTAATTCTCGGCTCACTTCCATAGCTTCGGTGAACGTTCTTCTGCCAGATCCTGTCTTTCAGTTCACGCTGTCCTGCTCTTGTCTTTCCGCTAGAACGAAAATATAGAGTTTTTATCTAATTTGCATGATGCATATGGCCACTTTATTACAGTTTTTTTTTGTCTGAAATGCATGTGTTGTACACTTACTGCAAAGCACGGTCAGTTTATTCAGAAGTACTCTAATACATTCCTCACTGATGAAGATTTGGGTGTTCTGTTTTCGAATCAAAATAGGTAGCACTAATAATGATCCAACAACAAATACTGGTGGAGCAGCACTACAACAACAACTGCTCACAGGCAAAGCTGTTAGCTGGTCATTCAGCGTAGTAGTACGATTGCCGATCAGGTCGACAGCATGCTGATATTTTGCATGAATAAATTTTGCAACTACCATCGTATATATCTGCATGGCTGCATGCCAATGTGGCGGTAGAGTGCTTTAGTGCTAATTATCAAAACTGTTAGCTTATTGATTTTCAGAAACTTATCTGAAATTGAATTTCAGTAACTTGGGAGGCGGCTCAGCTCAACACAAAAATACACAACTTTAATAATTCAGTATTGCACTTTTAATTAGGTACAGATTCGTAAACTCCGCTGAATTGAATTAAGTTATGAAAAGATACATCTTACATGTGGCAAAGAAGTTATAAATTCCACCCACGACTTGATAAGTGAAATAACAAATTCAGTTGTTGTAGTGTTAACGGGCTCAATTCATACCCCAACTTGAATTAAATATATTCACAATATTATTTATATATTTATTGTTTCTGAGCTATAGGTTGAATCTATAACTAAAGTTACAGGACATGATAGATCTATATCTTTCCTATTTATTCGTAATCGGTCGGACGTTGTACGTCATGTTTTTTTTTTTAGTTTAGCCACTAAAAAACGATGATTATTTCCCCACGCATGACGTGAGGGGACTTACACGACATACCAACCACCACTGATCCAAACTTAATAGAGATTATTATTATTATTTCTTTTAATCTTGCAGTAAATATACCTATTTTCTAGAGATTTTTCCTTGGATTTGGGAGCAGTATATGTTGTTTGAGAATATCTATATTTTGGAGAAAATATTTGTTCATCTACTTGTATTACCACCGGAGTAATGTTTCGTGGTTAATGGGAGTATAAACACTCTTTCGTATTACCACAACTATCTGTTTGTCCGATTCTATGGTTAGTTGCTCCGATATGAATTTTAAACTTCAACAAAGTTCAATGGCATATTTGTGGTAATATGATAAGAGCAATTTATATGAAAAAAGCTACATGAAAGAATACATGTACAATCATAGTTTAAGCGTAAGATTTTTGGGCAAGCCTGATGTTAGCACACGCACTTCCCTGATTTGCATTGCAATTAACTACTACGTATAGATACTTCCGTCTAAATGCATGTTTACCTTCATTTTCTCTATCCACTAAGTCTAAACATATAATGTTTGTCTTATATGCAATGGACTATTAGATCAAGGAGATGATCGGCCAAGTTAATTAAAGCACGATCTAGCAAATCAAATGGGGCACACATACACGCACCGCTTTTTGTTAAGATGGTTTGGAGGGATCGAAGTGTCCAAGGAAGCTAGCGTCGACATGCATGGGGTCACACGTACTTGCCACTTCCTAGTTGCAGTGCAACTTGCAATTGCACGCACCGTTATTTGGGTTCATTTCTGGTGCATCGACCGACGGGCCGTCACGACCCCCAGCCTGGAAAGCACAATCCACTGGCTAGTTGTTCCACCAAGATGTCTACATAAATACACGAAAGGGAAAAACCATGTGTTGTATTTCTTGTGTGCCAGGGGCATATTCTAGCTGTGTACTATCCAGTTCACAAATGACAATGATTGGTACACAACTTTAGAACTTGAATGCATATGTTTGAACTGAAAACTATTTCAAGGATGCTAATATAATTTTCTTGGTATACACAAATTTACACCTTGAAAGACTGTTAGGTGTCAAAGCATCACCTATTCTTCCTGAAAATACTGTTTGTGCCTAAAAAATCACCTATTTATGAACTACATACAGGGAGCAAAACTATATTGCAATGCTGCAAAATATACCTAGTAACGAGATAGGTTTCATAGAAGCAAATGAAACTAACGTTTAGCATAGAAGTATCTTATTTCTACTTGGTCAGCTATATATTGGAAGATTTCTCCATTTGCAAGTTGAGCTCAACTAGAATAAAATAACTTGGAAGCAAGTTTCGCACATGTTTAAATCATCAAATTTGTGAGCCACAAATCACGTTATGAATATTTAGCATAAAGGCAACAGCCAGAGGCAGCAATAGTATCACAAACATTTCCTTAGGCCTCGTTTGGTAGGCATGGACTAGAGGTATATCAGAGTATTATCCGTAGTGTTTTGGGTGAAAACACTTTCATCACCCAATCCCTTCAAATCCACTTCCATTCTAATTCTCTACAACCCCTTTCCTAAAACTTTTTTTTCGAGAACCTGCGGGTTCAGAAAATATGCTGTTTGGTAAACAGGGATTGCTGCATTGAAAATTTTGTAGGATTCAGAATACCAAAGCTGAATAGAAACGTACAGTTATCTCCCTTGCATGCATAGATCCGAGCTGGATGCACCGTCAGATAAGCGAGCAGCTGCCAAAAACGAAAAAACGCGAGACGAGTGGGGGTGTCGCAGATCCCTGTCGACCCGGCGAGTATTCAGGGAACTGATGGGGCTTGGCCCGTCCAAGACCTGCTTGCCAAACGCTCTCCAGAGCGTTTCGGCGTGTATTACATTGGGCTGGAAAATCATATCGTAAAACCTGCCAAATGAGGCTTTAAGCAACAGTAGACTTCGAAGGACTGCAATTACACATATTAGGCCCTGCAAACGCTACATTAAGACTTTTTGTTTTGTGAAGTGTTTTTCTGCTCTGTCTCTAGTTGAGTTCATTCGCAAGGAATCCTACCTCCCTATCTTCCCAAAGTAAATTCGGCGCAGCAACTTGCACTGGCCCCTCCTGCCACGGCAACTTGTTTACCTGTGGTTATCAAGTGATAAATGCAGTAAGTAAACACTCATAAGATCAGACAGTAACACTTCATGAAAGCATGCCTTGTTTCCTGACCTTGCCTAGCACACACCAGCTAGACAAAATGTTACTACCCTTTTTCGCCATCTTTGCTAAACCTCTATAACAAAGATCCCTCTACATGGAACATGCTTGTGAGAAAATGTACTGCAAAGAAAACTTGACAGATGAAACAAAATAGAGGGCAATCAAAGTAGTGGTCGATGAGGCTGATTCATTTGCAAGAAAGGTGGGCTTGTGCACTCAAGCAATTGCAAGAATCAATGACACAGTGGAGGAGGAGATGCAGGCAGAGTATGGGGAGGGGGGAGTGACTGAGCAAGTTGCAGTGGGTATTAAAAATAACAGGGGTAAGGATACGGTGGTGGATGAGGCAAGGAGAAGAACTGGGAGGGTAAATTCAGAGCTGAATACTATGGACAAAGCTATGGACAGGGCCAAAATGAGGAACCTAGAGGGACCTTCAGGTAATATATCAATTCCAAAAATCTCTGATATTTCTGCTGCACAAACTTCTCTGCAAGAATTAGCTGATATAGTTGGTATTAAGCTAGGAAATAATAATGTAGAAGTGGAAAATACTGTTAATGTTATTGAAAAATTAGAGAAGGCTAGGTCTGATATGTTTCTGGCAAAACACAGTAAAGATAGTAGTGATCTTGTTGGTAATGAAAGTAAAAGTAAAGTTGTAGAGGGGGAGGATGAGCAGAACATTTTCTCTGATAGTGAAGAATTAGACGAAGAAGATAGGGAGCTGGACAGTACTGTTAGACTTCTTGCTGGCTTGGGCAGGTGGAGCAATAGAAATAGCTCACTTGGCAAGAACAGCAATAGGAATATTGTGATGGGTAGGAGTAAAATTTCTGGTCCAATAAAATTTAAGATGTAATGTCAGGTCTTATTTGGAATGCTAGAGGCTTAGGGGAACCAGAGAAAGGTTTTTTTATTCATGATGTGATTGCTAAGTACCATGTGCATTTTCTAGGCATACAGGAGACCAAGAAAAAGGATTTTAATATCGGGTTTTTGAAGAATATTAGTGGTAGAGCTGAGTTCTCTTGGGTATGGGTTCCTGCAATAGGGCAATCCGGAGGGATCTTGTTAGGAGTAGATTGTGACATTTACGAGGTGCTAGAGTCCAAATTGGTAAGTTTCATGCAAGGATGCTGGTGAGGGATAAAGTCTCTGGTAAAAGCTCAAACATAGTTACGGTTTACGGGGCTCCGCATGCTAGAGATAAAGAGGCTTTCCTGGTAGAGTTAGTTCATATTTTCAGTGCAAACAATTATCCCCTGATTGTTGGGGGAGATTTCAACTTAATTAGAAAAACTAGTGATAGTAATAGAGCAAGGAGATTATCTAAATGGTCTAACTTATTTAATGTGATAATAGAACATTGGAATATAAAAGAGATAGAACTACCTGGTAGACGTTTTACATGGTCGAATAAGCAGATAAGTCCTACTTGTGCTAAATTAGATAGATTCTTAGTAAATACCGAGTGGGAGTGCATTTATCCTTTAGCTTTCATTAATATGTTAACTAGGGATATGTCTGATCACTCTCCTTTAATCTTGGATTTGGGTTTTAAGCAAGAAGTAGTGCGCAGGCCTTTTAAATTTGAGTTGTGTTGGTTTTTAAGAGAAGATCTGTTTACGGTAGTAAGTAAAGTTTGGAACTCTTTTCATTTTGGTAAAAGTAGTATGGATAGATGGCAAAATAGAGGAAGGAAATTGAGAAGGTCTTTAAAAGGTTGGGACATTAATTATCAGGCTTTCTTTAAGAAACAAAAGGTTGCTCTTTCTCTGGCTATTGATAAGATAGACAAAGACAGTGAATCCAGTGGGCTTTCGGTAGAGAATTATCAAATTAGGAAAATGTTAGAGCAAAACCTTCAAGTAATTAGAAGAGAGGAGCAGATCAAGTGGTTCCAAAGGGCAAAAGAAACTGACCTTGTGCAGGGAGATTCTTTGACCCCTTATTTCATGGCGAAAGCTAGTGGCAGAAAAAGAAAGAATAAGATAACTAGCTTAGTACAAGAGGAGGGTTTAATAGTGGGTGTGGATAATATCCTGCAGTATGCTACTTCCTTCTATAGTAGTTTGTTTGGCCCTGTTAACATTTCTGCTAGCGTCGCTCTGGATATTCCTTTGGACAACGTTTTAGAGGAAGAAGATAAAATAGAGCTAATAAGGAATTTTACCGTAGAAGAGGTTAAAAACGCTGTGTTTAATATGAAGCATAACAGGGCGCCGGGGCCCGATGGTTTCCCAATAGAGTTCTACCAAAAGTTCTGGAACTTAGTGTGCAATGACTTAATGGTTCTGTTTAATGAGTTCTATGAGGGCAAGCTAGATTTAGCTAGATTTAATTATGGGGTTTTGACTTTGTTGCCGAAAACTAAGGATGCCAACAGCATACAGCAGTATAGACCTATCTGTATGTTGAACGTTATTTTTAAAATTTTTACCAAGGTTATAAATAATAGGGTGGTAAAGTTAGCAAAGAAAATCATATCTCCTGTACAAACTGCTTTCATCAAAGGGAGAAATATTTTGGATGGTGTTGTATTGTTGCATGAAACCATGCATGAGGTAAAATCCAAAAAGCTAGATGCTGTGTTTTTCAAAGTTGACTTCGAGAAAGCATATGATAAGATTAACTGGGACTTTGTGTTCGATATTCTAAGAATGAAAGGTTTTCCTGAGAAGTTTATTGGATGGGTTAAAAAATCTGTTGAAAATGGTAAAGTAGCAGTCATGGTAAACGATAAAATAGGGCATTTCTTTGCTACAAAAAAAGGGTTGCGGCAAGGTGACCCTTTTTCTCCTATCCTCTTTAATATTGTTGTAGATGTTGTATCGGTTTTAGTGGAAAGGGCCCAAGAGAATGGACTTATTAAGCCATTGATCCCCAATCTTGTAGAAGGGGGGTTATCTATGTTACAGTATGCAGACGATACTATCTTCATGTTTCAGGATGACCTTGAGTCTGCTAGGAACCTAAAGAGTCTTTTGTGCATTTTTGAACACTTGTCGGGTCTCAAGATTAATTTCTTGAAGAGTGAAGTTTTTTGCTGTGGTAAAGCTAAGAGTAGGAGTAAAGAGTATACTTCAATTTTTACATGTGTGGAAGGTGACTTCCCCTTTAAGTACCTAGGCTTACCCATGCATAATAAGAGGCTTAGGAAGATAGATTGGAAACCATCTGAAGACAAAGTAGAGAAGAAGTCTGGTGCGTGGATAGGAAAGTATACATCGTATGGGGACAGGCTTATACTCCTTAGATCTTGTCTCAGTAATGTGCCCTTCTACATGATGTCTTTCTTTCCTTTGCCTAAAGGCACGTGTAAAAGGATGGATTTTTTTAGAAAAAGACTGTTTTGGCAAGAAGTAGAGGGTAAGAAAAAGTATCACCTGGTAAATTGGCAGCAGGTGTGCCAACCTAAAGACCAAGGTGGTCTGGGTGTGTTAGATCTGAATATAATGAATATTTGTCTGTTATGCAAGTGGATTTGGAAAATTGAGAATGAAGAGGGCTTGTGGCAACAATTAATTAGGTCTAAATATCTGCATACTTATTCTTTGGCCCATGTAAAGCTGAAACCATCGCATTCTCATTTCTGGTCTGGTCTCTTGAAAGTAAGAGACCTTTTTTTCAGCTTTTGTAGAAAAATCATTGGTAATGGGCAGAGAACTAGGTTCTGGGAGGATTGCTGGCTGGGGGATAAAACCCTGGGTGAAACTTTCCCTAGACTATATAACCTATCGCATAGTAAAAAGATAAGTGTAGCTAGAGTGTTTACTGAGGGTTGGGGTGTTCTCAACTTTAGAAGAAATTTGTGGGGTGACTTGGCTGTGATGTGGAATAATCTACAGGATATGTGCTCCAATGTACAGCTTTCGCAGGAAGAAGATAAATGTAGCTGGATATTAACTAAATCTGGACAGTTTAGTGTTAAGTCTTTGTATGAGGCTCTCAAAACTACCCAGGTTAGAGTGCCATATAGGAAAGTATGGTTCATTAAAACACCTTTAAAAGTCAAAGTTTTTTTGTGGCTTGCTTTTAAGAGGAGCATTTTGACCAAGAGTGTCCTTTTGTCTAGGGGGTGGAAAGGTTCTGACAAATGCATGTTCTGTGACAATGTAGAGACCATTGACCACTTGTTCTTTAATTGCTCGATGGCTAGGTATATATGGAGTATAGTTAGTTGTTCCTTTTGCCTTACTTCGGTACCTTCTAGCTTTGATGATTTACCTAGATGGTTAGATACTTTTAAGATCAAAGAAAGATTCGTGGTGTCATCGGGGGTGGCCGCGTTAATTTGGGCAATCTGGAAGACCCGGAATGATGCCTGCTTTAACGGGGTTTTTCCGCAGGACCCTGTGAATGTAATCTTTCTTATATCTCACTTCGTTTCATATTGGGCTGGTTTGCAGAGAACAGACCTGCGAAAAATACAACGCAAAGGAGCAAGACTGCTGCTGCTGGTGGCAGCTGAATTTTTTCACCGAAGGAGAGGGTGGGGGCCGATGGTGTTGAGGCTTACTAGCTGACGGTGTTCGCTGGAAGTAAATGAAATGGAGTAGGAAAAAGATATTGCGTGTAGTGGTGTGGTAAAGTACTGTAGTCTTTTTTCTAGTAAATCTGTGGGAAAGGGTTCTGTAGTTGAAGGTTCTGTACTGGTGAAAAACCTGCTGGGATGTTGGAGTGTGCTCCATGGCGTTGGTCTTTTGGCGCTGGGGGTGTGTATGTTTGGAAACCTGAACGATGTATTATCAGTTTTCATGATGAATGAAAATTGGGGGCCGTTTTGGCTCCTCCTCTCAAAAAAAAGTAGTGGTCGATGATGTCCTAAATATGATGAAAACCAAATGTAACGTATAATTTCATTTCCTTTCCTTCAATTTTCTTTTATTAAGAACATAAGATTTAACTTTGGGAGGCAGTTTAGTTTTATAAATAAACAATGCATTAGGTAATAACAGAAAAAAACAGTTGAACTGATGGCCTCTTTGCATTAAAAGCTACAAAGACACTAGTAGAAAACAGGGCTTCGGTTCGGAGCATTAGTCTCGGTTCCAATTGGAACCGGGACTAATGCTCCGATTCCAACGGCCAGAAACGGCTATATCGTGCGGCCACCTTTAGTCCTGGTCCGAACGGGACCTTTAGTCCCGGTTCGTGTTACGAGCCGGGACTAAAGGTTTTGCGCCAGGCTGCCGGAGGCTCCGGGACCTTTAGTCCCGGGTCGGACTAAAAGGTGTATCTGTATAAAAGGCACCCGAGCCAGAAAATCATCTCCCTCTCTCTATCCGCACGCGCCACCTCTCCGCCGCCGTCAACCTCTCGCCGCCGCCGCCGCCGTCGCCGTCTCCCTCGCCGTCACCGGCGCCGTCTCCCTCGACCGCACCGGCGAAATCCTAGGTGAGATTTTTTTTTTAGAATTTTGTGTAGAATTGTTAGAATTTTTGTGTAGAATTGATAGAATTTTTGTGTACAATTTTTTATAGAATTTTTTTACAAATTTGTGTAAAAACGCGTTATATTTGTGAATATAATAAGTAATAGAAGTGAAATGATGCCGAAAATAAAAATTAGGTTTGAAATTAGGTTTGAAATTTATTAGCTCGATGATTTAATAGATGATTTATGTGGTTAATTAGTTAGATTTACTAGTTAGAAATATTAATATGCTAATAAGTCCCATAATAATACTAGTTAGAAATTGGGTTAGAAAATTAGTGTTACAAAATTGGGTTAGAAAACTAGTGTTAACAAAAATTAGCAAAAAATAGTGTTAGCAAAAATTGGGTTCAAAAATTAGTGTTAGAAGAAAATTGGGTTAGAAAATTGGGAAAGATTCCACGAGCTGTCAAATTAGAAGCCCCTAATAGGATTACATATGATGTCCGACATCATATGTAATTCCATTAGGGGTTTCTAATTTGATAGTTCCTGGAATCTTTCCCAATTCTGCTCTTAAATAGGAACATGGCATTTGTACCAATTGCACAGAAAATTGGGCAAACAACTAGTAACCGCTGCTTATGTTTTAAATGATTGAGTTGATCCTTGCTGGCTTAGAGCAACTCTAGCCGCGCCCCCAGGAGCCCCCCCAGGACGCCTTTTTGGTCGCCGGATATGTAAAAAGTACAAAAAATCTCCCAGCCACGCCCCCATAGCCCCCCCCAAGAGCTCAAAAAGGCACCGGTGAACCCAGGCCAAACCCAGGGGGCTGGGTTCGGCTTGGGGGCGCCGCCGCGCCGGGAAAGCAATGCCCAATTGTTTGCCCCCACGTGGCCAGATTCCTTTCTTCTCTCTCCTTATGTGGTCCTTTTCTTGGCCAGATTCCTTTTTTCTGTGCTTGGGGTGGGCTACGGCTGGGAACTCGTCCACTTTTTTCATCCGGCGAAGCAATTTGCCCCCCAGGACATGTACTTTTTCAGCCGGCGAGTGTCCTGGGGGGCACCAACGGCTGGGGTTGCTCTTACTACTGCAGGAGTCTTTTTTTTTAAGCTACTGCAGGAGTCATTGATGATCTACCACTGAATTTAGCAAATAAAAAGTTTCGTACTGGCGGTAACTAACGGGCTGCTACATATATTTAGTGATCATAAGCCTGTGCACTACAGAAAAACCAGAACTGCATTGGGAGATCCTAGCTGTCCATATGGGTATTAAAGGAAGTACAAACATGCCTTTTAAATTAATGGAGATGATCTCGCTGCTCATGCACTGCTTGGTTATCAGTTTCTCACAGCAGGAGCAACCCACTAGATTGAGTAACTAGCTCCTCAAATTGTACTGAAAGCACAAAACTGGCCGATGCTAATATCTCGCAATCGGATACATTCCTTTATCGAATTATCGGTAACAGTAAACTACAGTAGCATTTACCTAGCTATGCATATGTTGATAGGAGTACTGAGGGGGTTCACTGAAATTACACGTCTGGTAAGCACTGGGTGAGACATCAGCCTGAAAATTTGTAGCTACCACAAATACCATCATTACACTACCTCATAGTGCTAGCTCAGCCAACTGAAATATTACTAGAAGTCACAACTAAGGGAATATGCACAGTACCTGGAATGTAGAAGCTGCTGAATGGAATCAAAGGTTCATAGACACCGCCCCAAGTCTCGTACACCTTCCTTGCACGTTCTGACTCGAGGTCGATTACGCCAGCAGCTGTGCTCAAGAAAATGACATTTGCTTCTCCAGCAAAGCCGACCACATCTGTCCTTCGTGAGGCTGGGAGGGCATCAGCTGGGAGGATATTGCGCAATTCGATAGCCCTGCTCTGCACCCATCTTGCATCACCCGCCTCCCTCGACCATAGGACGAGGCACGTCTCCTTGACTCCGGCGCATCCAAGTCCACCCTCCTTCTCCTTCGTTGGCATGAGGAAAATTCCCCCTTTGCAGGTAGCTAATATGTCTGGCAGGTTGATCACGGACAGGCTCTGCCCAGCAAGGTCATACTCTAGTATGCAGCTAAACAAGGAATGGAATCGAAGACGATCGAGGACAGGTCGCCCCAGGAGCCGGTCGCTGACGAGTACACGCACACAGTCGTCAAGCGCACATCAGTGTCGACCATGTAGACGAAGACCACGCGGAAGGGGCCCCCGTGACAATCGCGGTGGCCGCACCCGTCCGCTGCGCAGAGCACGGTCGCATTCATGAGTCTGATGTAGGGCGCCGTTGGCACAGAGAAGAACCGCTGGTCGCCCGTGATGGGATCCCATACGAGGAAATCCTGGCTCTCATTGGTCACATCGGAGCCGAAGAGGGCGCGGCCGTGGCGGTAATCGAGGGCGTACCAATGGCGGCTGTCCGGGACGGGGAGGGGCAAGGAGAAGGCGGAGGGGGTGGTGGGGACGAACACAAAGGAGCTTCTGTAGTTCAGGTTGTTGAAGAAGCCCAGCACTGGGGGTGTCCGGTGGAGCTTGTAGAGGTGACGGAGGAAGTTGGGGTGGGCGACGAGGCGGCGCCAAGGCTTGCAGACGACGGAGGCGCGGACGAGGCACGAGGGATCGTCAGGAGGGAGTCGGAGTAGGATCTCCTCGGCGAGGTCGTCCGGGATCGCCGGCGGCGAGGCGAGGGGGGTCGGTGTGTAACACCCGTACTGGGCCATGTGTTGGGCAAGGAGTGCATGGGCTTTGGGCCCCACTGGACGGGAGTTATGGACCTGGTTTGGAGTCTACAAAGGGGAAGAGGAGCAGCAGCCTGAAGATCGAACGGAATGAACTGAAACCTGTCTTCTTCCTCTGTCCTCCTCCCGTTCTCCTCTGAAGTCTGAATCTTCTCTTTCTCATGGTCATAGCAGCTCTCCACAAGCTGCTATTGTATCCAGCCTCACCCCCCGATCCTCACCGGCGGCCAAGGGGTGTGACAGTTGGTATCAGAGCTACCGATTTCTCCAAAAATCCCACCGAAAATCTCCACAAAAAAAATTCCCCATCTAATTGTGCTCCGTTCACCACCGTTCAGTGATTCGCTCGTTCCTCGAGCAATTGAGGTGATGGTTCAGGATTCCAAGCCAATCGACGTCTCCATGGCGGCGGTTCGGGCGAGCCACAGCCTATCGCTTGAGCGGATGAAGATGATTGAAGAGCGCTCGAAGTCTACGGATGCGACATTGGCCCGTATTGCTCGCCTACAGGCTTCCTGGGAGACTAGGGAGCAGGTGGTGCAGGTGACCACCACGGCCATGACGCTGTCTGCGACGCCCACTTTGGCCAGCCTCAACCTCTCACTCGGCCGAGAAACAGCTTCCACCACAGGTGCCCATGCCCATAAGGTGTTTGATGGAAGGTTGGAACGCCAAGAGGTGACGAACAGCCACGTTCTCCATGTCACCATCACCTGTGTGTTGTACCCAGTGACAGAGAAGGTGCTCCATCAGGTTTTTGATCCCTATGGTGTGAATGAAATTTGTGTGCTGCAGCAAACTACACATGTCAAGGCCTTTGTGGAGTTCCAGTCATGGCGTGAGGCGGCCAAGGCACGAAGTGAGTTACAGCGCCGATGTATATATGATGATTGTTGCTGCCTGAACATCCAATATGCACCGCCATCGGTCATTGTCATTGCTCCGACGCCATCCATCGTGGCACCTACCACAGCGACCATGACAGAACAGGGCTTCCGGCTCATGGCGACCACACCACCAGCAGTCCTCGGACGGGACCAGGTCGTGGCAGCTGATGCCTTGCAAGTGGAAGACAGCCTCATGGCCGGGACACCTACCAGGTGTTCGACATTTGGCCTGGGCGTTGACGCCAACATGCAGCTGTCTGCATTCACCCGAGAATCAGCTCCGTGTGCATCCCTGACCGACGTTGTGCTCAATGGTGAACTGAAACCCAATGTCGAGCCATTTCCGAAGGAGGACTGCAATGGTGTGATGACTCATATTGGTGGTATGTCACTTTTCGTGGAGCTCAATTTGTGCCATGCAGAGGAAAGGTTCATGGAAAGGCCCTCCAAGGACATAGCGGGGGGCAGTGTGCTCGTTGACAAAGTGCTAACCTATGTTGGTGGCTTGTCATTGTTCAAAGAGATGGATCTGGATACCCACATGGAATTTGAGAAAAGTGTCAATAAAGCCGAAGATGCTACAGAATTGATCCGGGTAACACCATCTAGGTGGAACATGGTGTTCGGTGCTCCTCCACTGTGCGGACAGAATGCCTTGGCACCTTGGGAATCGGGATCAGGAGGTGCTCACGGTCGGTTTGACAAGGCGCCACCATGGGAGAACAATGTGTTTCACCCTGAGAATTTTGCAACACAAGGTGACCGTCTATCGCTGAACAAGATATCTTCATGGCAACGAAGTGCATTCAGTCCTGGGAATTCAGAAATAGGAGGCACTCACTGTGTGTTTGACCAGGCGCCACCATGGGGGCCACATGCCTTTCAGCCTAGATTTTTTGCATCACATGGTGGTCTTATAGAGCTTTTCATGGATACCACCGATCAAGCATTGGATGCTAAGCTTTTGAAGGGTGAGCTACAATCTGATGCAATGCTCACCCATGTCGCTACCATGCACACACAATTCCACAACGAGCAATGCAAGGTTCCACTTCCATTCTTCCTTGTTGGTTTTGGAACATGGGCTGGTGACATGCTGCATCATGGCAGGCGTGTGATGGTCTGTGATGCACACAAAGGATGTGCTACTGATATTCGGATGATGCCCATGGATTGCTCAGCGGACAGCTTCTATGACACGACAAAGAAAAAAATCAAGTTCATAAACTCTTTTGCAAAACTATGGGATCCAGGTATAGTGAATATTAATACCAGGAGCGTGGCAGATTATATTGGTCTCTTTTATGGCTTCAATCAGATACCCAAGTGCAGCAAAATGTTCCCAGGCAACACATTGTGCGGTACTATTCTTCCCAAAGCTAGGCTGAAAAGGAAATTACTTCGAAACTTGATACACAAGTGCCTCTGCTATACAGTTTTCTCAGCCTGGGATGGTTGCACCATTCAAAACCTTGACATCAAAGGTCTGATGTCATATTTCCTCATGGTGTTTTTCGCCAATATTTCAGTTCAAATTGTTGAGAGAACAATCAACTTTCAGAAACATGTTCTTATTTTCAGTAGGGTTCTCATGGTTGCTTTTGCTGACCAACTGAGGACAGTTAATTTGTGGACAGCCAGGATCTTAGCAGCATTTGTTCTATTTCACGATGACCTTATGAATGTTTCAGGCAGACCACTACAAGTGAGTACAACACGATGCTGCGTACAGCATGGTTTGCGTGTAAGGCAGCTGCAGGTCCTCCATTACTCCCTCACATCGGGGCTAGAAATTGGGATCACAAACAATGGATGGGCTGCACGGTATCTTGGGAAGCTTCTTGTCATTTTTCGCATGCTATACAGAGGCCAGACTTTCTGTTCATTGATCAGTATGACAAACTGTCTTCAGTACAAGCAATGGGATCATGGCGTCCTGTGGGTTCTTCCTGTGGCCTTCAACATGATGATAACAAGAGCAATGGAAGCTACTGGCCGAACTTGGTTGAGACATGGATCATGGGGCAATAATTGGAGCTAGATCATGCCATTGCTTGGGGACAAGCAATGTTTCCTGGGGCCGGTAGTGTAACACGCGTACTGGGCCATGTGTTGGGCAAGGAGTGCATGGGCTTTGGGCCCCACTGGACGGGAGTTATGGACCTGATTTGGAGTCTACAAAGGGAAGAGGAGCAGCAGCCTGAAGATCGAACAGAATAAACTGAAACCTGTCTTCTTCCTCTGTCCTCCTCCCATTCTCCTCTGAAGTCTGAATCTTCTCTTCCTCATGGTCTAGCAGCTCTCCACAGGCTGCTATTGTATCCAGCCTCATGCCCCGATCCTCACCAGCGGCCAAGGGGTGTGACACGGTGGTGGCGCCATGCCGCCCGAGTTCGCTAGTGTTAGATAACTCTACGAGATGGAGTTCGAGTCCTACACAAGAACCGGATCATACCTAACTTCAGGTTTCCACGTATAGATACAAACCGACCTAGTTAACTTGTAACTCAAGTTCTAATCGTGTATATATATATCAATCAATGAAAACAATCGAGGCATGCGATCGAAACAGCAGCCCGATTCTGTTCTCTTACATGGTATCAGATTGACCTCCGCGGTCCTTGGCCTCTTCTCCAAACCCTAGCCGTCCTACTCACCCTCCACCATGACTCCCGACGAGATCATCGCCAAAGAGAAAGCGCTCGAGGAGCGTGCTGCGGCTCTTGACGCTCGCGAGGCCGAGCTCACCAAGCAAGCCACCGATGCCGCCGCCAAAGCCAAGGAGCAGGAACTCCAAGATCGCACGCGAATCTGAGCTCTCCCAGCAGGCCGCCGATGCAGCAGCCAAAGGCAAAAACACCACCACCACCTCCAACCTATGCCACCTCTACCACTCAAAGCCTCTCCACCTATGCCACCTCTATCAAAGCTTCACGTGCCAATCACATTAGACCTCACCGCCTCCAACTACACAAGCTGGAGCGAGCTGTTCCTCATTGCTCTCGGCCGCTACGGCCTCACCTCTCATGTCGTCGGTGACGCCGGCGCCACACCCTCAGACACCTCACCGACATCAGATTGGGGCCGTGATGACTACACTGTCCTCTCCTGGATTTATGGTTCCATCTCTGTCGATCTTCTCGGCATCGTCATGTGCCCCGGCTCCACGGCACGCTTCATCTGGGACGCCATCGAGAACCTCTTCCGCGACAACAATAAGCATCGGGCCATCCAGCTCGAGGCGGAGTTCAGGAACACTCCGCAAGGCGACATGACGGTCAGCGATTATTGCGCCAAGCTCAAGGCTCTCGCCGATTCTCTCATGGACGTCGGCCAGCATATCAGCGACGAGACGCTCGTCCTCACCCTCCTGCGCGGTCTCAACGACAGCTTTGCACACCTTCGTTCTTTTTTGCCGTTTCAGGTGTCGTTCCCCACGTTCCTCCAGACTCGCTCGTCACTGATCCTTGAAGAATCACAGAAGAAAACCGACGCAAAGAATGCCGCCTCCACCGCGCTCTGGGCAAGCGGCAACAATATCCTTCCCAATGCGGGCGGCGAGCGTGCCCCTCCTTCTAGCTACGGCGGCGGGCGCGGCTCGGGTGCACCCACCGGCTTCACCAACACCTTCAACCGCGGTGGTGGCCGCGGGCGTCGCGGTCGTGGTCGTGGCCGCGACAACCCGTGGCAGTTCAAACCATGGACAGGCGCTCCTACGCGGGTCAACCTTCTCCAACAGCATCAACAAGCAGCTCCCTAGCAGCAGGCTCCCACCCCTCCTCCGCAGCGCCCGTGGAAGGCTCAAGCACCCAGCCTTCTCGGTCCTCGTCCCAACACCGCTCCGTAGGCCTACACTGCATACGGTAATAACATGCAGCCATCTTCATCTACAAGTCCGGCAGTCGACCCAGCACTACTAGCGGCTCTCAACAATCTACAGCTTCCTGGCACACATGAGTGGTACATGGACTCTGGCGCGCCCTCTCACATGGCATCCGATAATGGTAACTTCGACTCTCTTGCCCCATCCTCTACTTCGCAACTCGTCACTGTTGGTAGCGGTGCAACTCTCCCTATTTCACACATTGGTTCCTTTGCTCTCACTACTACATCTATTCCTCTTCACCTTCATAACATTCTCATCATTCCTCAAATTATCAAAAATCTTATTTCTGTTCGTCAATTCACCACGGATAATTCTTGCTCCGTTGAATTTGACCCTTATGGTTTTTCTGTGAAGGATCTTCTCACCGGGACCCTGATTCTTCGATGCAATAGCTCCGGACCCCTCTACCCCGTGTGCCCATCTTCCCATGAAGCTCATGTCACCACCGCCTCACCCGACATTTGGCATCGTCGTCTCGGTCATCCCGGCGCTCACACCATGTCCCGCCTTCGTCAGCTTCAGCAAATTCCATACAATAACGCCAGCTCCCCATTATGTCATGCGTGTCAGTTAGGAAAACATGTTAGGTCTCCGTTCTTTACTTCACAGTCCCATACTATTCGTCCGTTTGAGCGTATTCATTGTGATCTTTGGACATCTCCTGTACCCAGTACTTCAGGTTATTGCTATTACTTAATTATCGTCGATGATTTCACTCATTACTTCTGGAGCTTTCCCCTTCGAAAAAAATCTGATGTTTATGCTACCTTTGTTGCTTTTCATGCCTATGCCTCTACCCAATTTCAACTCACCATTCAATCTATCCAATGTGACAATGGCCGTGAATTTGACAACACTAAACTATCCCTATTCTGTAGTAATCATGGTGTTCTTTTCCGTTTCTCCTGCCCCTACACCTCTCAACAAAATGGCAAAGCCGAACGAGCTATTCGCACAACCAATGACGTCATCCGTACCCACCTCTTTCAAGCATCACTCCCCTCTTCCTTCTGGGCTGAAGCCCTACACACCGCCACCTATCTTATAAATATTAGACCCACAAATTCCCCTACATCCACCACACCCTTCTTTCTCCTTCACGGTAGTCATCCCAGGTATCATGATCTTCGTGTTTTCGGGTGTTTGTGTTACCCCAACATCTCCTCCACTTCTCCACACAAGTTAGCTCCTCGCTCCACACGTTGTTTATTTCTTGGCTACCCTTCTCGGCATCGTGGCTACCGTTGCCTTGACCTCACTACCCGACGAATTATCATCTCTCGCCATGTCACTTTCGACAAAAACATATTTCCCTATGCCTCTCAACCCAGCCCCGCCATCTCTCCTAAGCCCGATATTTTTGATCCTATACTCTCTGATTCACTACCTATCGCGGTAGCCATTTTACCACTTTCTCCTACCGCGGCAGCCAAAACCCCCACTTCCTCTGCCACGGGAGCGCCCCCACCCGAAACCTCCTCTCCACTATCACCTGTCACTGCCACACCCGATACCTCTCCGCCTGCTACTCCTGCTGCCTCCCCCACGCCATCCCCAATGCCCACCCCACCTCCTTCACCACCTGTTACTATCCCTAACCCACCGCTACCCCCTCCTATCCATCAAACACATCGTACTCCCGGGTCTACCCAAACGTCTTAATTTCTCGGCCACCATCAGCTCTCCCATTCCACATAATTATCTCGTTGATCTTGGCAATCTTGCCTGGCGTCAAGCAATGCAAGATGAGTATGATGCTCTCATGTCCAACAGCACTTGGACCCTTGTCCTCCCCCCCCCCCTCCAGGTGCTAATATTGTTAGCGGCAAATGGATTTTTCACCATAAGTTCAATTCTGAAGGATCTCTCGCTCGCCACAAAGCACATTGGGTAGTGCGTGGATTTACTCAACAATCCAGTTTTGACTTTGATGAGACCTTTAGCCCTGTCGCCAAGTCAGCCACCATCCATGTTGTTCTCTCTCTTGCTCTCTGACGTGGGTGTACCCTTCGGGTGTACCATGATCGAGATATCTGGTGTTCAAATAAGCTGCGGCCCATGGGACAAGACCAAAGAGAAGGCCTATACCTAAGGAAACAGCCCAAGAAGCAAGGAGCTTTACGTCAGTTGTAGTATTCCTAAATTGTAACCCTAGTCGGTAGCGGATTCCCGAGACCCAGCCCCACTACATATGGGCTGGGAGGGCCGCCGACCTAGGGTACGCTCATATTCACCACCGGAAACCCTAGCAAGATCGCATCTAATGATCTAGCCATTGTAGCCCTTGTAAACATCTCTCATCAATACCAGACAAGCAGGACATAGGGCTTTTACCTTCGGGGACCTGAACCTGGGTAAATCTTGCTTGTCAGCCGACGGATCTACCAGCACCACCATATTCTTCCTCTCTTCACGAAACCCAAGGATGACCTCCGAGGGATTTGGCGTGGTAACCCCACGTCAATTGGTGCCGTCTGTGGGAAAGACTGGTGCTGGATCTACGGATTCGGCGGCTTCATCATCGACAACCGGCGACTCGCCGACTCTGCAATCGCCGATCTTCTTCGGCTCTCTGGGATTCAACCCGCACTCGCCGGTCACGCTTCCGGCTTTCGCAGATCTACACATGGGCGTAGATGTGAGCTTCGGCGAACTACGCTTCTACGTCAACAAGTGGGGCACGCTTCGCCTCACGGACACGCCTCACTTTGTGGCGGCAACACTCGCTACTTCATCGATTGCTGTGGCGACATCCGCCTCTTCATCGGTTGCGTCAGCGGCCGCTGTTCTCCCCTGCACCGAACTCTCAAGTGAACTGCTCGGTGAGCTTGCGTCGTCTTCAACTGCGACATCGCGATCTACATCGCCAACCATCAACCTCGCGCGCACGACCGAGTTGACGGTCGTGCCCTGTGCTTCATCGACTCCGCCATCAAGCCCCACGTACTCTGTCAGCGGGACCCAAACAACCTTAGAGTCCGTGTTCAGCGACGACTCTGACATGGAGGAGGTTCTGCGCATTCCCCCCATTCAAGTATACATGACAGTACCCGCAGGAGCACCCGCGGGAACAGCCGTAATAACGGCAGCATCACCAAGCGCCCCACCTCCTCCACCTGAGCAACGCACATAACCGTTCATGGTTCCTCTCCAAAACGGCCGAACCCAATTGCATACCACCCAAGCCATGGGTGAAAAGGCGATAATGGCCATAGCGGATGGTTTTCCGTCGGAGGACGCCACGGCCGAAGACCTACAATACTACCAGTACCTGCTATGACAGGAAAGCGTTAAACTGAAGGAGCAGGAGAGAGTGCTCGCGGAACGTAAGAAGCAGGCCAGTTTGTCAAGTGCGCGCCGGGCGGATCTATCCGTCCAATCGTCCGGACGGTCCCAACACCCTCATGACCGGTCTCGCTACTTGCGTATGCCTGAGGGCACAAGGACTAATGTCACACGCAACTTAGAGAACTCCATGTCTCTGGATGAGGAGGGGGTCCCAGTCCCCAAAACAGCTACCGGCGCTCTTATGTCGGTAGCCACGTACCTGCAAGCGACGCAACCTCTGGAGAACGACCCTCGGGCGGCTTTACACCGTCAGCAAATCAAGTTCGTCAGCATGGCAGGAGCAGAACTGCTACCAGAGGAACCACAACCAGCCGCGGGTGCAGCGGCTGGCAACAACGCGCCTCCGCGGCGTCAATAAAGCCCACGGCATGAACCGCGAACCCGCCAACTCGGCGACCGCATCGCTCGCGATCAGGAGGATCGTGTTACTTGCGTAAACAAGGAGTGTGCCGCTTGTGACCAAGAGAATCGCATTATCCGCGACAGAAGGAACCGCACTACTCGCGAACGGGAGGATCGATATCGTCTCGCGGAAGGAGAAGATGCACGCAACGCCATCACGCAAAGCAAGGTCAACAGGAACCGCTCCAGGCGGGCGGCTCGCGACGCGAGTAGTGAAGATTCCGACTCTGAAGAAGAGTTCGAGCCCTGCGGCGCGTTGTGCTTTAGCCACCGCATCCGAGAAGCAAGAATGCCAAAGGGATTCAGATTAACCTCTGAGACGCCAAAGTACGACGGTCTGCAAGAACCGTCCGCCTGGTTGGAGGACTACCTCACGGCAGTAACTTGCCAGAGAGGTTCTACGTCTACCGCCATGCAGTACATACAGCTTATGCTCTCGGGGTCAGCTCGAGCCTGGCTCAAAAGCTTGCCACAAGGAGCATACACTTGCTGGGAAGACTTCAGTGAGGATTTCATTCGCAACTTCGTTGGCACATGCAAACGCCCCGCTTCGTTCGAAGAGCTGCGAGCCTGCAAGCAACGTGTAGACGAGACACTGCGCGAGTACATCCAGCGGTGGACCCTCCTCCGTAACTCAGCAGAGAGGATCTCGGAAGACAACGCGATATACGCGTTCACCCGAGGTGTTTACCGACTTGAACTGAAAGAAGCACTCGGGAGGGTAAAGCCCAAGACCATCGCCCATCTCATGCAGATTGCCAATGAGTGGGCAGACGGAGAAGATTCCATACATAATGTGCGCAGTGGCACACCTGTAGAAGCCGGCGACCAAGGTTCTTGGAGTCGCCGCAACAACGATCGCCGTCGCAAGCGGAAGGCACGTGCATACGACGACACCGAGGGCACAGAACTCGTGGCGGCGGGTTTCCCCGACAACCGCGAGCAAAGAAATCGTGACGGCAGTTGCTATGAAAGCGGCAGCCGAACAACCGGTTACAAAGACGACAAGAACATCAAGCGCGAGTGGCGACCACGGCAGCCGCGCAACGGACGAGTGCCACGTCCTCCTCCTACCCTTCATACCGCATGCAGATTCCACATGTTCAGGGATGACAACGGCAACCTTACATCCTCTCACCTCCTGAAGGATTGTGAGAGCTTTCAAGAGCTGCAGACACAGTATGCACGCCTCCTAAAGCAACAAGTACCAGTCGTTCTAGGTGCACCAGCCATCGGAGCGCCGCCTCCTCCAGCCCTGCCGCCACCAGGACACATGGCGGGAGCCGTCCAGTACCAGCCACGCATCGAGGAGCCTCAAGCAGACGAAGAAGCTTACCCGAAACCTGTTGGGCACATGTTCGTGATACAGAAAGGGCATCCCTCCAACTGGGATCAGAAACTCATAACGACGCAGGTGCACCTCGCCGTCAAGTCACCGCCTGCGTTGCCCGAGTTCCTCAGGGGGTCCCACGCAAGCATCGTCTTCTCTCGCGAGGACCATCCACCTCAGGTGCCACGGCCAGGGCACTCGGCCTCGTCCTCGACGCCCAGGTCGGTGGCTTCGCAATGAGCCGCGTCTTTATGGACGGCGGCAACGGCATCAACATCATGTTCTCCAACACGCTGCGCAAGATGAATATACTAACAACCAACCTCGCGCCATCAATCAACACCTTCCACTGCATAGTACCAGGGCGGCCGGTCTACCCCCTGGGCACAATCACGCTCGACGTCATCTTCGGCGAGCCAGCAAACTTCCGGAAAGAGAAGATAGAGTTCGAGGTGGTAGACTGGAAGTCGCAGTACCACGTCATCCTTGGACGGCCAGCATACGCCAAGTTCATGGTAGTCCCGCACTACGCCTACCTCAAGCTGAAGATGCCAGGACCCTACGGGACCATCACCGTCCACGGAGACTTTGAATGGTCCGACGAGTGCGACCGCAAATTTAACAAGATCTCTGAATCGTTTGGGGCGCAGGAGCAGCTCCAGGAGCTGTCACTCACCAACGATCGTACCCTCTTCCCCGAGGGCAAAAAATCAACACCCAAATCGGCCTTCAACGCAACCAACGACACAAGGGCGCATCAGGTACACCCAACCGATCCTAAGAAGACGGCCCTCGTATCGACGAGTTTGCCTCCCGCATAGGAAAGCACGCTCGTCGAGTTCCTGCGTGAGAATTGGGAATCCCAGGCCAAAACTCATTGGCAGGTGTGCTCGGAATGGATCATCGGCACACAACACCTCGATCATGCCATAAGCTCAGACATCGCTTTCACGTATAGTAAAGAGACCGAGACTTGTGGAACAACTGGCACATTGCAGACTCTACGACACAAAAGCTTATAGCAACTCATATAAGAGAAGATACAAATATTACACATCAAAAGGTCACATACCATCAATTCAACAAGCGGAAGCGAAGTAGCGTTGTCTAATACAACAAGATGCAAATTATGGCCTAAGAGGCCTACAGATAAACATCACCCAAGCCAGCTTGTTCCACGGTCCCAAGCTGCCACCTGGGAACCCCGAACTACTAGTCGACGTCCACGAAGAACCCACCTAGCTGCTCGGTGTCGTCCTCCTCTGAAATACAAATATAAAGGCAGCAAAGAGAGACTGAGTACGATGTACTCGCAAGTTTAGTAGGGCGATATAGGCCCAATGCTGACGGAGGCTCTAAAGCTGTATAATGTAGCTAATTTGCATAAAGCTAGATTTTCATTTAAAAGATATAAAAGACACCAGGCATCGTCTATCCAGAATATTTTTCATAAAGGGGATAAGAGAGTAAACTTTTCATCTCGGTTCTCAACGAACCAACTTGTAGCAACACCTCTCTCATCTCCATCAAAGGCACTCCCTCGAATCACCCTCGAGGAAATGAACCTTTTACACACACGTTGAGTTGCAACCTTTACCTGCCAAATTAATTAATTTAAGATTAAGGTTCTCTATGATCTCGTAATCCGTTCCCAAGGCGTCCATAACCGCGGACACGACTTTTCAAAAAGATTTACCCTGCAGGGGTGTACTAATTTACCCATTGGTATCGTCCGGCTCACCTGATTGGCCCTCTTCCGGGGAAGACCGGCGAGCGGGCGCGGTTAAACCTTTACCTCGCGTGAGACTATCCAAGAGTCATCAGTGGCCACAGGGCAAGTTTACCCAGCCTATTTCAGCCCCTGCCCCATCGCCACATCCTAAACACAAATCCTCATCAACATCTTCTTTCCACACACACGCAAATGGAAAACCGAACTAGAGGACCCTTGGATACGCCCGCACAAGTTATTCAGTTAGTAAGGCGCCCATGCACCCACCAATGGCAGAACGCTCAAACCTTGGTTCTAGAGACAAGAACTCGCACTTAGGGGCAAGAGTGAGGCAAAACACCATCCCCGATGGCAACTCACCCAAGCCTTTTTAGCATGTTAATTAAGCACCCCACATATCCACCATGTCCGAAATATTCCATCAACATCAACAATTATGGAAGTAAACAACGGACATAACTATCTTTTAACTAAGCATGTGCTAAGCATAGCTAAGCATATAAATACAACACTTATATATTTGTCTCAGGCCAACACATCATCTCTAGGGTTCATAGGTAGGGATACATGTGATTGGCTCGGGGAAAAACATGCATTTATAGGATTCTCTATATTTTGATCAAAGACACATTGGAATCGCATGCAATATTATGGTGGATAAAATAAGTTTATAAACAAATAGGATGCTAGAATGCCAAGAAGGTTAGGTTATCTCTTGCCTTGCTGCCGGGGCATGTAGTACGGCTCGTCGGGGTAGGAGAGGGAACCCTCGACTCCGGAATCTATCGATACCCAAAATACAAAAGCACAAATAAATCACACGAACACAAGGTGCAATGCTCAATCACATGATGACATGTCCAATTGATGCAAAGATACCATCATATAAGTTAAAAGCAAAATTAAATGGGGAGCCAAATAATTAGTGCAATTATTTGGAAACAACCCCATATTTATCTTAGTGACCACAATTCTTTATAAATTATTAAATTTTAGAGAAGTGGTTCAAATATGCATGGACGTGACATGATCAAACAGGGTTAGTTCTTCCGATCAATTTGATACCTCATTTGTAATTTTCGAAGTACCGAGGAATAAATAGCAAATCAATTAACTGATTGAATTTATTTCATTTAATCAAATTATGAATAACATCAAATAAGAATTTGTGATCATAAGATGATATTGGCATGTTTTGGTTGCATTTGAAGCACTGATCAAATTGATGGTCCATTCATATTTTTTGGATACCAATTTCACAAGTTATGAATTTTCCCGAATTTTGGTATTATTAAGCCATTTAGGGATTCTCAAATAACAACAAGATAAAAAGTTCCAAAAGATCATTTCAATGATTCTATATTATAGAGTATGTCTTGCTGATCGATTTGGTATTTAATTTACAATTTTTGAAGCATTTATTCAAAAAGATATTACATATTCAAATTGGTTTTAAGAAAACAAAAAGGGAACACAATTCCCTGGCAGGCCGGCCTCAAGCCGGCCAGGCCGGGCTGCAGGCCGGGGTATGACCCGAAGGGTCCGGCCTTTGGCCGGCCCAGTCCGGGCATGCGAGGCCGGGCGAGTGGCCGAACGATCCGGCCTTTGGCCGGCCCAACCGGAGCCCAGGCCGGGTGTCCAGGCCGGGCACCCGCCCAAGGCGTCCGGCCTCAGGCCGGCCCAGGCGACGACCAGGCCGGGCAGGCAGAGCACGGCGGCACCGGCGACGACCGGTCGGTGAACGGCGGCGAGGGGGGGAAAGGAGGGATGCGGGAGAGGCCAAAGGGAGAGGGGCTCACCCTGATCTCGCTCGCGTGGACAGCGACGGCGCGGAGGGGCGGGGATCACCGGACTCGGCCCGGCGGCGAAGCGGCCGAGGCGGGGAGGTTGAGGACGCGTCCGTCGATCCGGGCCACCCCGGCTCGAATTCGTGGGTGAGGAGGGAGAGAGGGAATCGGCGGAGCGGGCGGCGGTCTTCAATCCAGCTCACACGCACTCAGACGACGGCGGCGAGCTCGGCCCTCACGGTGGCAATGGAGGGCTCGGGAGATAGAAGAGCTACGATCCCGATCCGAAACTAGCGGGAGGAATGGAGAGCGAAGAAGAGTGCGGGCAGGTGAGCGTCCTCGCATGGGCTTGGCCTCCAGCACGGCAGGGGAGGGTCCGGCAACGTGCGGCATGGCCACGGCATGGCGCCAGTGGCCATGGTCGGCACTGTGGAGGTGATGGTGTTTTTCCAGATAACCCCCCCAGCCCCAAAATATATTATTTGCAAAAAGGTCCAGTGGCAGAATTTATAATTTAATTGAGGCACCAGGACATTTTTGTAAAATGTGCAAAAATTCATATAAGCTCCATTTGACCTTTAGAACCTCCACAAAAATTGGTGAGGCAAAATAAAAAGTTTTGGCCAACATTTGTTCACAGCTTTTAATTTATAGTATTTTTGACAATTTCCAATTTGTATTTAATTGAAGCATTTAAACATTTCCAAAAATACTGAAAATATTCATGGAGGCTCTAACCATAACAGTGAAGCTCCCCATGATTTTAGTTTGAATTTTTGGAAGGGTTTAGCTTGAATTCAAAATAGGATTTGAATTAAACCAATTTAGGATCCTCATGCTTATTTTCTATTTGACAACATTTGGAAATTGGGCATTGGTTATAAAAGCAAATTTGGAACTTCCTAAACAATTTGGAAGTCCAATAGTGAGTTGGTTGACAAGTTGAGCAATTGTATTTGGTTTGGATGCTTGGGAAGTTTGCCTCCCCATTTTAGTTGATTGCATAAGTTGGTAGTTTTAGAAATAGCAAGTTTCATATGCATGCCATGATGCAAACAAGAATGCAAAAAGTGGAAAAAATCTTCGTATTTTTCATTACCAACTTGGGGCTGTTACACCGCCGCCAAGACTTCCTCGTCCAAGCGATCCATCTCCGCAGATTGGGGCGGATCTACCACTACGGCCGAGCAAATCAAGGGGTACCAGCTCGCTGGTCTCCTCCCCTCCAATGTCAAGGCCCGTGCCCCAGGGAACGAAGCGGTGCCCTCTCCGGCGAAGGGGGAGGTCGTGATCTTCTCCGAGCATCTCTTCCGAGGATTCACCCCCCGGGTAATCTGTTCTTCCGCCAAGTCCTTGAATTCTACAAATTGCGCATCCATGATCTCGCGCCAAATTCCGTTTTGACCCTTTCCAACTTCGTCACTCTTTGTGAGGACTACCTCCAAATCAAGCCAGACCTTGATCTCTGGCTCGAGCTTTTCTATTGCAACCCCCAGCCTGAGACCTCTGGGGGTCCCCTTCTTCAGTGCGGCGCTGTTGCTCTTCAGCGTCGCCTTCACTCTGTCTTTCCCAAACCTGTCTTTCCAAACCGTGTCAAGGATTGGCACAAAATGTTCTTTTACTGCCAGGACACATCCCCTGAAGATGAGCCTCGCCTTCCTCTCTTCTCTGAGGATCGTCTAGAGGCGACTCCTCTTATGAAAGCTAGGTGCTCAGAGGCCGCCCGACCAAAAGTCGAGTCCTTAATCACACGGATTCAAGCTCTCTTGTCACACAAGCTGGAGAACATGGATTTGGTACGTTGCTGGACGACCTGGAGGATCCAGCCATTGAGTCCTAGGACTCGGCTGATATGTCAATACACTCGCTGTGTGACTGATGACCTCCGCACAACGGAGAAGCTGTCTGATGGCCCTGAACTCGGCCGATTGATCAAGAAACTGACGGGCAAGCCAGTGAAGGATCAAGTGCAGTTTGGACTTGAGCCTTTTTGCTCCACCAATCAAGCTCCTGCTGTAAGCATTTCATTTAATTCGCTTTCATTTGCTTTCTCTATTTCATTTGCTAACTTATCTTTCTATCTTCTTTACAGTTAACTGACTCCTTCTGGAAGCCAGCTTCTGAAACTGCAACGGAGGCTGAGGTTGATGAGGAGGTCGAGGAGGAGGCTTCTGCCACGGAGCAAAATGCCGGGGTAGAAGATGTCGAAGATGATGCCAAGGAGGAGTCCTCACAGGAGGCTCCTGTTGAAGATGATGATGATGAGGAGGAGTCCTCTCAGGAGGCTCCTGCTACTGAGCAGGGTCAGGTGGTTTCTAGTCCTGCCGCTACCCAGCCAACCTCGTCTGAGGAGTCCTCAGCTGCGAAGAGCCGCTCCTCTTTGATGACGGGAAAATGGGGCGATCGCAAAAATACATACGCGTCCACGTCATAGAGACAGATAGAATTTAAATTTAAAGTGCACGAATATAAATAAGACAAATATCAAGGATTGCGAGTACATATTTCCGGAACTCTTACATTTATATAAAAGAACCGTTAATTACATCTCCGAAGAGAAAACCCCTGATTAAGAATTCCAACTTTCTAATATAAAGGATTACAACAACATATGACAATTATAAAAGATAAAACTAAGACTAAGAAGTCCTCCTCGCCGTCGTCGCCGTCGGATGCTGAAGGAGCATTTAATCTTCTTCGAATTATCGATTTGATATCATTTATTTGGATGTATTTCATATTTTTTTACTTGCACTAGTATTGGCAGTACAAGGAGTACGCATGCACCAGATACTTAATTTTATTCAATCGGCTCATTTGACACGAATTTTGATGATTATTTCTTGGGGTATTTAATTAGCCAACTGAGAGTATCCAGAATGATGCGTGCAATTTAGGCCATAGGCCATGCATGTGCATTTAGCGACAGCTTCATATAATAAGCTTTTCAAATTTCTTTTAGTACCAGTAGATGTGGTACTGATTCATCATAGGAGCGGGTTGCATTTTGAAATATTTGTACACCACTAGGGTTTGCATATTTTATTTTGATATATTTTAATATGAGAGTTTCCATAACAATGCAAGTTAACTGAATATATTTTGGATTAATCTACATGTGATTTTTGTTTGATATTTTGGTAAGGCATGATCTTAGCCTATATTTTCTACATGCTTATGTGGCATGAGAGTTTTATTGAATTTGGTTTCTCTTGTATTACTACTAAAATCGCATAGCAATGCCTGCGAGAAGTGTTACCAAGATAAAATTTATAAAATTTGTTTTTTTCATATTTGTATTACTACTAGCATAGCATAAAGATGCCCGTAGCGTAATCAAACAAGAAGTATTTATATTATTTTATTATAACACTATATGACGATTTATTCTTATTTTCGCCCAACTTGGTCATATCCATTTTAAGGACTGAGCCAATAAATTTATAGGGACTTCATATTTAGATTATTCTCTAGATTTGTATCCACGTATAGGGACCAGATCAAGGAACGAGGCATATGCACACGTTTCATCCTGATTTGTATCGCTAAAGGGACCGAATCAAGAGAAGAACTATTAATTTGATGATTTTGAGAAATATGCAAACATGCTCCTTGATCCGTACCATGATGGCCGAATCGAGTTGACGATTTTGAGAAATATATGAAGTAAGCTCCTTGATTTGTACATCGATGGCCGAACCAAGGGCGTGAGTTTTAGTAGATATATGAAAGCACTTTGGTCTGTACGCATGGCCAAACCAAAGGCTAAGGGAGAAGATGAAGATGATGCACTTAGGTTTGTACCCATGGCCAAACCGAAGGGCTAGGAGGAAACCATGAGTCCCACCTTTTCTTGGATACTGCGGATGATCTTTCTTCTTCAGTTCTTCTCTTCTTGCGTTGGGTGTTTTGATATATGGTGTTCTTACCAGGGGCGGAACGTCGATGGAATGGTCCCGGGGAGTATCGGGGGTCTGTGGATGGGATGAGCGATGGAAAATATGGAGTTTGTCTATGTGTGCGCGCGATCCATGGAATGATTTCTCTTCTCCCAATCACCTGGTTGTATGCCTGTATTTATAGACGATGGAGGGAGCGTGGGCTGCGTCCCAGTTAACTGCTCTAATTTGATTTCTTTAATTATTCCACTAATTAATACAGATCGTGGGAGCGTCGTCGAGTACGTTCGTGAGTGGGGCTGGCCGGTTGCTAAGTGGAGCCTTCCAAGTTTAATTTCGTGGACTTGGTCGCAGCCTGGATGGAATTCCATGCATGCGCATGGGCTATGGGCTGCTAATTACCTCCTTACAATTTACTAGGACAATGCCCGTGCGTTGCAACGGGTATGAATATTCTAATGGTTTCACACTAATCGTGTCAAGTACATAATTTTATAATTCTTGTGGACATTAAACAACATTATCATGTTTTGAGCAAAAATAGTCACATGGTGTACCCAAAACAGTAAGATTGCACTTCGCTTAATGTGTAATTTGATAAAAACAAATCAATTTCAATAAAGGAAAACCAAACTAAACATGAGTTGAGTGCTGCACGGGTAAACAAAACATGAAGATAGCTTTTGTATCAAGCGAATATTAATGCGTAAGATACTATTTTAAGTAAGACAAATAGTTATAGTTTAATTGTTTTCATGTATAAAAGGTAGAAGTATACTATTATACCCTCGTAGTAAGTTCAACGTGTGATAGATGTCATATTTGCAGGTTCGTGTTCGAAGTATGGACAGGCCTCCTGCAAAACCAGGAACATAGAGAAATGTTTACATCTGACTGAAATGGGGTGTACCTTCCTATTACTTCATTCATACTCGAATACCATTTTGTTTATTTTTCCAGTAGTCTTTTGGTAATGATCTCCAAATTAGCAAGGTTCTTACAATAAAGGAGAGCGGAAATATTGTGATACAAAAAGAAAGAAACCGTTACCCACAGTCGACGTAAAAAATACCTGAAATTATGACGTTCAACCTACGAAGTAAAACAATCGTTCGGGAATTCACACAGGATCTGGAACACACTTGATTAGTATAGAAGCTTTCACCAAACATGTATTTTTTTTTCTTTGAACAAGAAAGGCGCCTGTGCACCGAATTCATTTCAGCTCAAGAACAATGTACATAGTGTAATGCATAGCCTGTAATGTTTGTTGAGTGAAGGGCAACATAGATAGGGCATTAGCTTCTGCTATGAGCTGAACTGATTATTGGATCTAAAGATAGGCTTGGAATCATTTGATTTTGAGAGCATGATGTGCACAGTCGTGGACAACTCCATTGAGGTCACTTTTGCTGTGAAATATTGCAGCCTGGAGTTGAGCAGAGATCTGAAGGAAGGAAGAAAGGACATTTCTAATTTCCCACGGCACCTCCTGCGCAGAAATAGAGTTTGTAGCTAAAGCTTTGGCGAGTGAGATTGTCTGTTAGAAAAGTGGTTTGCTGCAGCTGGAACAATTGTGCCACGTTTACCGGGAGAAGAAGAGCTGTTGCTTCCGCCTACAGTGGTGAGGGTACATGCTCTGCATAAGATTGGCTCATCACCCTGCAGCTGGCTTGAGCGTTTTGGAACTTTAGAGACTAATGCCAGTCACCTGTGAGCCGGCACTTTCTGGTATATTCCCGTTCTTCCAAAAGGCATCAGATAAGATCTTGACTCCGACTTGACTGTTGATCCGAGTGATGGCAGGGGATTGACAGTTGGAGTATGAGGTCTGATGGCATATATCCCAAACCTGTATACTGTAAACACCACTATATTGATTAGGGTGAATGATGAGTGCTCATATCTTGAACACACATGACAATCGTCTAAAAAAGCCCGGTCTTATTTACAATACGATGTTCAAGGGGGCACTGTTGTTACAAATACATATTTAATGATTTGTAATATTCAGAAAAACAGAACTCAATCAACCGTGGATGGTCTTCATGAGGCTTGTATTAAGGCTGCCAGACGTAGTTTCAGCCTTATGGCTGCTAGGTCATCGGTCAGTCCTAGTGAGGAGCAAGTTAGGCAAAGATAAGAGCAGAATTGCATGTTCCTGATGATAACACTGGAAGTCTATACCAAGCAAGATAACATGCAGGTCACCCATATCAATCAATAATTACTGTTCTGGTTATTCTTCCATGACTATGCTGCAGTGTAGTTAATAACTTAATATTGCTACTTCTGTTCTCTTTTTAGAATGGACGTGCAGGTTACAAATTATCTAAATAAAACTAATATTAGTTAATTATTGCACGAAATCTTTACTGGTGTATAAAATCAAAAAACACCACTACTGCTTGATGTACGGACTACACAGAGTAGGAGTGCAGAGGAGAAACCAAAAACCCTTACCAAACCGAAGTAGAGGAATAGTGATGGAATATTACAAGAGTTTTAGCTGTAATTTGCTCTAGCCATTCCGGAAAAGCCTCCTTCTCAATCTTTGGCTTCAAGAAATACTGCAGGGTAACACGACTACAAAAGAAATAAATTGATAAGAGAGAAATTCACCAACAAAAATTCCAATTATTTTGAGCACAGTGTTAATGCTTCTAGAGAGAATGAAGAGGGTAATGAATTGAAAAAATGCCAAAAGCATATAATGCATATGTAATTGGTCCATCAATCCATGAGATATACCTAGAAGGTCCGAACCACAGACTGAAGTACTCTTATGTAATGAAGATTTCCCTAATGTCACATTGATATCGCACCAAGCTGCTAAAGTATCTTATCAAGCTCACTGTAATACTTTGTAGTAGTGGAAGGAGAAAAATAACAAAACAAATATAGGACAAACTGGGCTATTTACAGAAGACATAAAAGAGACAGAGAAATCCCAAAAGGTATCAAACGAAACAAAAGAAAAAAGGGTAGATAAATGACCAATAGCTCTTTTGCAACTACACGCCCCGCTTTCTCGAAGTAAACAAGGCTCTTATATTCGAATATCATAAAGAAAGGAAAATAAGAAGCATATGTTGCTGTTAAACATAATTTAGCCTTCAGTGCAGTACTGTTGTTTGATAAATATACCATTGACAGTTTAGCAAGGTCCCTTTAATTTAATTCTTGAATCGAGTAAACAATTTACTGTATAAATTGACAGTTTAGAGTGCGGTACCGTTGTTTGATAAATATACCATCGACAGTTTAGAGTGCGGTACCGTTGTTTGATAAATGTACCATCGACAGTTTAGAGTGCAGTACTGTTGTTTGATAAATATACCATTGACAATTGCTCACTTTTATAATGCTGCAAGAGAGCAGCAACTGTGATTGTCCCCAAAGAATCGGCCTGAAGCCTCACTGCTAATTCGCACAGGTGCTATGATAATAGATCGCACAATTGCAGTGCAGTCAAGAGCAGTCTATTAGCACTCACCTTCTTCACAACTTGTTCGGCGGTAGTATGCCGGAGAGCAGAAGGCCCGCCGGGGGAGCAGATCTTTGTGGGCGACGTCCACAGAAGCGACAGGACTCAAGAGGCAAGACGGGACGGTGCCAGATCTGGACAGAGGACGGTTCCATGCGACAAGCCGGTAGAGGCGGAGTACTCCTCGGAGCAGAAGCTGGAGGCGGCATCGAGCTGTCCAGGTTATCAGCGCCGTTCTCACCCAGCCTGTGACCTTGCAGGTGAATCCTGCGCTTCCGGCTACACTTGGACCTTCATTGTCGGAAGGCGGCACATTTAGGCGGGCGGATCTCAGTGCTGGGTTCGGTGGGAGAAACGGCGATGTCGGTGGCAGGGAGAACCGGCGATGTCGGTGGCAGGGAGAACACGGGGTGTGAGGAACTCGGTGGGGCGAAGGAATCGGCAAGAAACGGGAGCACTTACATAGTTATGATGTAGATGGTTCTCGGCAGCGTGTGGTTGCTCCACCTCCGTCCGTCCCTTCGGCGCGGAGGACCCCTCCACTCCATCCTCGCCGCATCGGTGCCAGCAAGATCCGAAGAAGAGGAGAAGTGGTGCCCGTGCGCCAGGGCCACTCGTCGGATTCAAGGCGGGGTCGTCGGGGTCGACGCCGCTCTGTGCCGAACACGGGGTGGGTAAGGAGCACATGGCGCGCGGAGATTTGCAGCAGATCGGAAGCAGGGGTGGCGGCGGCGATGTGGGATGGGGGAGGCGGGAGAGCACGGGCAGTTTTTACACGGGGTGAAAGGGGCGACGGGAGCGTGGCTTGAGGGGGTTTCTCAAGCGGAAAGCGCCTTAATTACTCCTGATTGATGGCTGATTAACGCGTTTAAAGGAAATCAGTGCGGGAAGAAAATCAGCGTGGGACGATGTTTGACAACGAGTTGGACGAAAGGAGGGGCTGAACGGGGAGAGGCAGATTGAGGAACACTACATTCTTTTTAAGTAGTAGAGATTAGCAGTGTAATGATGCCGCCTAATCCATGTATGCACGTAGCTATAAAGTTGTATGTATTTCTTTGATCATGGCAGACCCAATAACATGTAAGTTAGCTAGCTTACAATTTAACTTCAAAGGCTAGCAAAAGTTTAATTCCTACATGCATTGTATTATTTATTTTGGTGACATCTTTGTATATAATTTGTCACCTATTTTAATATATAATTCGACCGTGTTTGATAGGGTTTGTCGGGACAATTCCAACGATTTTTCGTGCACTCGAACATTTCGTTGAACATTATGTATCGCTAGCGCGTTAGGAATTTAGGTCAATATCAGACCATTATCGCTGATCAGGGCGACATGTAAAGAAATCCTTTTATTTATTTATTTATATTTTTTATCACACGAAGCGATTTATTTAATTATTTTATCAAATTTCATGATAGCCAATTTTTTTTATATATATTCCGAGACAAAATCGGTGTCAACACTCTTCTCCCCCAGCTCCCAATAAGAATGGGTCTCGAGAGGCTGTTCCAAAGGTACCTCTCTCACGAGTCCTTGGATCAACCAGTTCAACTGCTAAACTTCAAGAATCTTCGCATAGCGTTATTGCTGCTAGGAAGAGGAAGCTGCGCTCCGATGGCCCTGCAGATGTTCCTGATCCTTTGCCAGTTTCCCACCAGAGGAAGTCGACTTCTCCTCCTAGCAAAGACGACTCCTATCACTCTGGCATGTCTATGCCTTCCTCTGACTCTCAGGCCTCCCTGGACCTTGAGACTAACACTGGGTATGACTTCGTCGCCTGCTTGCTCTTGCATGACTTCTGTGTTTCCTTTTCATGAACTTCTTGCTGACTTCTAACTTTGTCTGTTTTCAGGGCTCGGCCTTATCTGAAGGTCATAAAGCTCCAGAACATGGCTGATGTCACCTCAGCTCGTGGATCTGTCCCTCCTTCTGCTTCTCATACGACAAGCACAAGGACCGCTCCTTCCACACCTGCATCTGCAGGTGTTAACACTACAACTGCTCCCACTGTCCCCGAGTCCCTTCCAAAGACTCAGGGGGAAACTCCATTGGTGGTCCAGTCCTCTTCTGGGACTGAGACTCCTACGGCCATTCCTCAACCTTCCCCGGCTCCTCATCAGGCGGCTTCTACAGCCCAACTCAACGAGCCGGCCAAGTCCTCCATCGATTACAGCCGACTTCGAGTGGCTGACAACAAGTCATTTTCTGAGGCTTGGATAGAGGTTGTTGAACTAAATGATCAATCAGCCAGATTGAAGGATGATGAGCAACTGGCCATTAGATCTCTTCGACTCATCCATGATGTAAGCTTTCTCACTTCTAGTCTTTGTATTTTCTGGTAGCCTCCTATTGCAGTAGCCCCCAAGCACCTTATCTGTGGTGACTTGTGACTAAGATAGGTGCTTTTCTCTGAACTTTAACTCAATTGCTGTATAGAAAAAACTTGTGCACTTGTAGCCCCCAAGCACTGAGTCCTTAGCTCTTCTAGGACTCGGGGCTTTAACTTGATGACTCTTAGGTAAAGCAACTAAAAAGTTTTCCACGAGTAGCCCCCAAGCGCCGGGTTGTCAGCCTGCGACAACTTGGAGCTACAAATCGATGTGAATAGCTGATACTTAGCTTGTAGAAAAAATTATGTTCTGCGAGTAGCCCCCAAGCGCCGAGTTGTTAACTTGTGACGACTTGGAGCTGCTGACTTGTTGACTAGGACTTGTGAATGTTGCATCTGGGAAAAAATCTGACTCCTGAGTAGCCCCCAAGCGCCAAGTTGTTAACTTGTGACGACTTGGAGCTCATGAGTTGTATATCTGACTTGTGAGTCCTGACTTGTGAATTCTGACTTGTATTTGCAGAATCTTATCTCCAAGATGAAGAGAGACATGAAGGAGCTGGAGGACCAGGCAGCTGCTAGCGCCAGGTCTGCTCAATCTGAAAGGGAGCACTCCCTTCAACTGGAAAAAGATCTGAAAATTGTATCTGCTCAGCTGGAGCAGGTCAAGAAAGAGTCGGAGGTAGCCAAGAAAACTGCCCTGAAAGCTCATAATGAACTAAAATCAGTATACGACACCTGCCGTAAAGGCATTGGAGCCATGTGCCAACACATCTTTGGTAAGTTTATGTCTTTACTAACTCCTTCTTTGCACTGTTTTGAAGCACTTCTCAACTTATACTTACTGATTTCTTTCTGCAGGGTCTGGCTCCCCAAAGCTCAAGTTGCCCCGTTAGCAAGCAACTGCATGAGATGCTGGACCATTGTCATGGGCTACAAGAGGGAGCCCGTGCTGTGGTAAAGTACTTAAATGCTAAAGGCAAGTGCCACAAGGAGCCTGAGCGCCTGGTGGATGAGCTGTCACGAGCACCAGGCTATATGCGCCTCTGGAAGCAGTCCTCCTTGAGGAGAGCCTCCATCAGGATCCTTGCTCTGGCCCACAGCTACTACCCCACTGTCATAGAGCCAGCTTTGCTCACTATGGGGAAGCCAGAACAACATGAAGATGGCAAACCCTTTACCCAGGATGACTTCAAGGCTGAGGAGAAGCTGGTGCGTCCTTATGCATGTGAGATTGCTAACAAGATGGACCCTGAGGTATGGGTTCATCACTATGACTTGGAGAACAAGAGGGTTGCCCCAGAGACTCCTGCAGTTGTAAACTTTGGTCGCCCCTCACAGGCAACAGCAGGCGGCTCCTCTTCTACTGTACCGAGTTCTTCTACACCGGCGGCTCCTGTTCTGGGTAACCTAGCTGGTGCCGAGCCTGTACTGAAGACTCCTGCTACGCCCACTCCTTCAAGAGCTGCTACTGGGGGTTCCCGGCCTCAAGAAGAAGAGCTAGCTCAACATATGAGGAGCCCACGAGGTACCGGTTTCCAAACGAAGAAAGTTGCCACCAAGCCTCCTGTGAAGCAGGCTCGTGCCTCTACTGCACAAGAGAAGGACAAATCTCCTGCCAAGGAGGACTCCCCAGTTCCAGCCGAGAAGTCGACTCCTCTGAAGGATCATCCTCTTGATGATTTTTAAACTTTTGTAAAGCTACACTGCTGGTGCAAACCTTTTGGTTTTTTGAACTAGTTGTCCTGAAATTTTGCCAATCGGCTTGTAATGACTTGCTTGTTCAACTATGACATTGATATGTCTTATGTATGCAAGTCACTGCTTGGTTCTTATAACCCATCTAATTTTTCACTGATGAATAAGTAGGCCCTGCATGACTTCTCTTACAGTTTGTGCTGACAGGCTCCCAACCTCTTATGTCCTTTAGGATTCATAGGATTTAGAGACAAGTCATGCCTGTAGATTATTCATATTGTGCAGGCTGCATCTAACTTACCAGCAAGAAAATTAGGAAAAATTTGGCTTCTGAGCCGGGTTCAAGGGTCTAAGCCTGACTTTTTTCTCTGAAAAGCAAGCCCCCAAGAACCTGATGATCAAATATAAAGAATAAAGCGCACTCACTGGGTGACTCGACTAAAGAACTCATATTTAGAGAAGCCGGCTTTATTTCCTTTGATCATAACAATTTGATTACATTTAGGCATGGCTCACTGGGCTCTTTGCCTTGCAACTCATAGAAAATATTACAATTTAGCTATAGTAGGGACGTAACTGAGCTATGTTCCACGGCCTCTTTGCCTCTGCATAGGGATCTAGCGTATGAGCTGTGTCAGCTCCTTTACTTGCACTTGCCGGCTCTCGCACATCCATTAGATAGTACGACCCATTGTGCAAGTTCTTGCTTATGACGAACGGTCCTTCCCATGGTGGAGATAACTTGTGCATCCCTTCCTTATTTTGGACTAGGCGAAGCACTAAGTCACCCTCTTGGAAAGTCCGAGTCCTGATTCGGCGAGCGTGATACCGCCGCAAGTCCTGCTGATAAACTGCTGACCTCTCGAGGGCTAACTCCCTTGCTTCTTCAAGTGCGTCCACCGAGTCCTGGCGAGCAAGCTCATTTTCTGTCTCGACATAATTGGCGACTCGTGGCGAGTCATGCAGCAAGTCGCTAGGTAGGACGGCTTCTGCTCCATACACCATGAAGAACGGTGTAAAACCAGTAGATCTGTTAGGAGTCGTCCTTATACTCCAAAGTACTGCTGGCAGCTCCTCAACCCAACATCCAGCGGCTCTTAGCAAGGGGACTCGAAGCCTGGGTTTTATTCCCTTGAGCAACTCCTGATTTGCCCTCTCTGCTTGTCCATTGGACTGTGGGTGTGCCACTGAGGCTAGGTCGAGTCTGATGTTGTTCTCACCACAGAACTTGGCCATCTCTCCAACTGATAATTGGTCCCATTATCTGTAATGATGCTGTGAGGATATCCGAAGCGTGTGGCTATCTTCTTGAAGAACCTCACAGCTGATGCTCCGTCGACTCGGCTTACGGGTTCGACTTCTACCCACTTGGTGAACTTGTCAACGGCTACTAGCAGGTGGGTCTTCTGACAGGGCGACTTTGAGAAAGGACCCACCATGTCAAGCCCCCAAACTGCAAACGGCCAAGTGATAGGAATAGTTCTGAGTTCTTGGGCTGGCACGTGGTCTTGTCTTGCGTACCTTTGGCATCCATCACAAACTCGTACTATCTTTTCTGCATCCAGATGTGCTGTTAACCAAAAGAACCCGTGCCTGAAAGCTTTTGACACCAAGGATCTAGTGGATGCATGATGACCACAATCACCTGCGTGGATTTCTTGCAAGATTTGCCTGCCTTCTTCTGGAGACACACATCTCTGGTAGACTCCAGTGGTACTCCTTCTGTACAACTCGCCATCAATGACTGTGTAGGACTTGCACCGTCACCGTTTGACTTCATCCTCTGGTAGTTCACCTCGGAGGAGATACTTAACTGAAGGCAACTTAACTGACGGATGATGGAGTTCATCCACAAACACGTTGGGAGGTACTTTCTCTCGACGAGAGCCGAGTCGTGATAACGCATCGGCAGCCTCGTTCTTGCGCCTGTCAATATGTTCCACTTGATAACCAGAAAAGAACCCGACTATCTGTTCGACTGCTCTTCTATAAGCCGCCATATTTGCATCATTTGAGTCCCAGGTTCCAGATACTTTCTGTGCCACGAGATCTGAGTCCCCGAAGCACCTAATACGCTTGATGTTCATTTCCTTGGCCAAACGGATCCCATGTAGCAAAGCCTCGTACTCTGCCATGTTATTTGTACAATCAAAATGCAACTGAAGGACATATGCCAACTTATCTCCTTTAGGTGAAGTTAAAACCACTCCGGCTCCTGAGCCTTCTAGCTGTCTGGACCCGTCAAAGTGCATTGTCCAATATTTGGTGCAGGGTGAACTTGGTGAGGAGGTGAAGTCAGTCCAATCATTGACGAAGTCGACCAAAGCTTGAGACTTAATGGTTGTCCTAGGCTCATATGTGATATGATAAGGACCCAATTCAATTGCCCACTTGGCAACTCGCCCTGTTGCGTCTCTATTGCGTATGATGTCAGCTAGTGGTGCTGAGCTCACCACTTTGATTGGATGCTCTTGGAAATAGTGCTTAAGCTTCCTACTTGCAAGAAAAACTCCATAAACTAGCTTCTGCCATTGAGGGTACCTTTGCTTTGAATCTGTAAGGACTTCACTGATGTAATAAACAGGCCTCTGTACTGGATATTTTTTACCTTCCTCTGTACGTTCCACAACTACTACTGCGCTGACAACTCTTTCATTGGCAGCCACATATAATAGCATGGGCTCCTTATCTGTAGGAGCTGCAAGTACTGGTGCTGATGATAGGGTTTTCTTCAAGCCCTCAAAAGCATCGTCGGCTTCTTTGTCCCATAAGAATTTGTCTGACTTCTTCAGGAGTCGGTAGAGAGGACCCGCCTTCTCTCCGAGTCTTGAGATGAATCTTCTTAGAGCCGCTACGCAACCAGTGAGTTTCTGAACGTCTTTTAGACAAGTCGGCCTCTGCAGGTTGTGAATAGCCTTGATTTTCTCTGGGTTTGCTTCAATGCCTCTCTCTGAAACAATGAAGCTGAGGAGTTTGCCTGCAGGGACTCCAAAAACACACTTGGCTGGGTTGAGCTTCATCTTGTACTTGCGCAGGTTATCAAAGGTTTCTGTCAGGTCTGCTATCAAAGAGTCAGCTTTCTGAGACTTGATGACTACATCGTCCACATAAGCATGAACATTCCTTCCAATCTGCTTCTTGAAACAGTTCTGGATACACCTCTGATATGTAGCTCCTGCATTCTTGAGTCCAAAGGGCATTGTCGTATAACAAAATGCTCCAAAGGGTGTAATGAAAGATGTCTTCAGCTCATCCTCTTTCTTGAGTCTGATCTGGTGGTACCCTGAGTAGGCATCCAAGAAACAAAGTAATTCTGATCCAGCTGTGGAGTCAATGATCTGGTCTATACGAGGTAAAGCAAACAGATCCTTAGGGCAGTGCTTGTTGAGACCCGTGAAGTCGATGCACATACGTAGCTCTCCTGTTTTCTTTGGTACTAGTACTAGGTTGGCCACCCACTCTGGGTGAAAAACTTCCTTGATGAACTCAGCTGCAAGGAGCCGAGCCACCTCTTCTCCAATGGCTTTTCTTCTGTCATCATGAAACTTGCGAAGTCCCTGTTTTACAGGTCTTGCATTAGGGTTAACATGTAAGCTATGCTCGGCGAGTTCTCTCGGGACACCTGGCATGTCAGATGGCTTCCATGCAAAGACGTCCCGGTTCTCACGGATGAACTCGACGAGCGCGCTTTCCTATTTGTCAGAGAGGTGCGCCCCAATGGTGAACTGCTTGGAAGAGTCACCAGGGGTGAAATCAACTTGCTTTGTGTCCTGAGCTGACTTGAATTTCATCTTCTCCTCTGTGGCCGGCTTCTTGAGCACCGAGTTGTCCTCCGGGTCCACGTTTGCCTTATAAAATTTCAGCTCTTCCTGAGCACAAGCTGTTTCGGCCATAGCTGCATCTCCCTGTTCGCACTCCAATGCCATTTGTCTGCTGCCATTAACTGTAATGACTCCTGCTGGACCTGGCAGTCTTAAGCTTCAAGTAAACATAACATGGTCTAGCCATAAACTTAAAGTATGCTGGTCGACCAAAAAGAACATGGTATGGACTCTTAAGATCAACTACCTCAAAGGGCATAATCTCTGAACGGAAATTTTCCATTGTGCCAAAAGCAACCTCAAGATAGATCTTACCAATGGGTTTTGCGGACTTCCCTGGTACTATCCCATGAAAAACTGTCTCAGTTGGTATCAACTGCCTATCTTGCAGCTTCATCCTCTTGAATGTGTCATAATAGAAGATGTTGATACTTCTTCCACCATCCATGAGTACCTTGTTTAATGTGTAGCCCCCAACTTGAGGCGCTACCACTAAAGCTAGGAGCCCTGGGTCGTCGACTCTTGGTGGATGATCTGCCCTACTCCATGTGATGACTTGCTCTGACCACTTGAGCCACTTTGGAACTGCTGGTTCCACTGCGTTAACAGCTCGACTTTCAATTTCCTGGCACGCTTGGATGTTCTTGTTGTGAAGACATGATAACTATCCCGACTCGGGTTCTGCGGTCAAGTTGTGACATAATATTGCCCTTGGCCATCATGAAGCTGCTTCGGGTTCTGCTGGAACCCGCCCTGCTGGTTACCTCCTCCTTGCTGTAAGTTGGGATTATGGCCGGCTCCTGCGCCATGGTTGCCGGGTCCTCCATTACCATTGTTTCCTCGATATCCATTGTCGTTGTTCCTATTGCCTGGTCCTGCAACTCTGCCACGCTGCAGATCCACACACTGTCCTAAGGTATGATCACACTTCCCGTTTCTGGCGTGTTTAGGACATGGACTTGCCAAAATCTCCTCTATACTTGGCCTACACCCTTGATATCCTTGAGAGTTGTTGTCCATGCGCCTGAACCCAGTGTTTGTGTTGGCAACCAGGTCAGAGCTGTCTCCGTATGGCCTCTTAGTGCCACCTTGGTTTTGACCTTGACTTTGATTCTGACTTGGTCCACTGCCACCTTGTCCCTTTCCAGCTTCTTCCGGGTCCTTGGTTTTGTCCGTGGATGCGTGCTTATTGGCTCCAGCCATGATCTCTCCAATGGTGATAGGTATGCCCTGATTTAGACTATCTTTCATACGTCCCAACTTCCAGCTCAAAGGATTATAACTGCAGTTTCTCTCCAATGCCATCAGCACAGAGATGGGTGGGAGTCCTTGCGATGAATTGATGATTTCTGAGACTCGCTTCATCCAGTGTCTTGCGGACTCGCCCTTCCGCTGAGTGCATCGCTCTAAGTCCTCTATGGTGCTCAGCTTCCTGCAAGTTCCTTGGAAATTTTGCACAAAAGCTGTCTTCAACTGCTCCCATGAGTTGATGGACCTGGGAGGCAAGTTCCTCATCCAAACTTTGGCTGTCTCATCCATAATAAGATACATGAATTTGGCGCACAGCCCTTCTGAAGCGTTTCTGATGCTCATTGCCATCTCATAACTGCTAAGCCACGACGTCGGGTCCATATTTGGTTCATAGTTGCCCACCTTGCGCGGTTCCTTGAAGTTATCTGGGAAAGCCACGGCTCTAATGGCCTCTGAAAGACATGCAGGTCCTGTCAATGATGGAGAACTCCCTGGTGAGGTTACCTCAGTGAGCGCACGATGCGGCGGGTCTATCACTGGTGCTGCTGTTGCTGGTGGTGGTCCACCGGCTCCTCCGGCTTTTGGGACTCTGGCCTCAGCAGCTCTCCTGTTCCTTGCTTCGTCAACTCGCCTTTGAGCTTCCGAAACAGTGGGTTGATGTGGTTGGTTCCTTGCCAGCTCGCGGCGCCTTGCGCTCGTCGACCCGGCCGGATGAGACTCATCATGTCGACTCCTTGTTCTGGAGTTGTATGGAGTTGAATGAAGCCGGCTTGCATTTGGGAAATTGGGATAGAGGGCTTGTTGCGCTAATGCTATTTTTAACATATCTATGGCGAGTCGTGCCTCTTGACCTGTTGGATTTTCCATAAGTGGGATCCTGTCCAACACCATGGTTGCTGCGTGTACATTATCTATTGGGTTTGAGTAGTGTCCTACTGGTGTATGAAACCTCTGCGGTGGTGGACCCATACCGCTGATTCCTCCGCCAGGTGGTGGGGGTGGTGCATTGGCTCCAGCTCCTGCTCCGACTCCTCCGTTTCCTCCTGGTGGTGGTGGTGGTGGCGGTGGTGGTGCGGCTCCTGCACCGGGTGTAGGTCCTCCGACTCCTGCGCCCGGGGGCGTTTGAAACAGGTTGGTTGGATTGATCAGGACTCCTTCATGGAGTCGACTCCGAGTCCTTCGATGCTGAACTGAGGCGAGTTCCTGTTGGCGATTGCGCACTGCTGCTGCTTCAGCTTGTACACGCTCGTGCTCTGTCTGTATGCGAGCTTGCTCAGCTTGTATACGTGCCTGCTCTGCCTGCACAAGGGCTTGATCTGCTGCTATCCTGCGATTTGCCTCTGCAACTTCTGCCAGCTGCCTCTCTATTGCCTGACGAGCCGTCAGCAACTCCTCAGCTCGAGCCGCCGTGTTTTCTGCTGTGATCTCCCTTGTCAGCAGATTGGGATCAAATTGACTTCCACCCGCGTTCTCTCCACCGTTTTCGGGTCCAGACATGTACACTCCAACATGACGTGGACGTACTGGTGATTGCACGTACTCTTCCTCTATTCCATACCCAAGTCGATCTTCAAATAAAGGTAAAATTGACTCTGAATCTGCATCGTAGTCTGGCTCCATATATGGCTCTGCCAGCGACTCCTTCTCATTGTTGATGATAAGTTGTTCCTCTGGTTCGGCTACTATGCCGACTTGTGATGTTCCAACGGACTCCTCTCCATCGGACTCCACCATAGCTGTTGCCTCTGAAACAGATTCCAACTCATTAGCACGGTTACCTATGGTGCTGACCATGCCAACGAACACATTGATCTGGCCGAAGATGAGTTGATATCCCTCATCGACTTTATCCATCTCCGAGCTCCATACTAAGTCATCGATCTCTGTCTCTCCAAGCTGGTTGGTGAAAAGTCGCCCGATGGCGAGTTTCTCCATACCTCGGCGAGCTTCACCTACGATCTCAACTCCTTTCATCTTCTGCCCCATGGTGGGCGCCAACTGTCGTGGGGTTGTCACGGCAAGTTCTTCCTCAGGGAAGATTAGTTGCGGGGCCATTGATGATCGAAGTACGCAGGAGTTGTTAATCTCACCTAAGGACAAGGATTTACCCAGGTTCGGCCCCTCTCGATGGAGGTAAAGACCTACTTCCTGCTTCGGCTTTATTGCTGTGGACTAGTTCTCGATTACAAGGTTTCGACTCCTATCTCGGGAGTCGGCGACTGCGGGTCTCTGGTTTCTTGATTGCTTGTCGATCTAAGGTCCAGGGCCCTCCTTATAAAGGCGGTCGGGTCCCTGGACTTACAAGTCTACACCGGGTCATACTTGGACACGAAGTCCTATTCTATGTCTTGATCTTCCAAGTTATAACTCCGGGTTGTACTAGGACTCTTCTTCGACGAGTCCTTCCTTCTTCATGGGCCTTGGTCGGCTTGTCTCCAGCCCAGCCCATGTAACTTGAAGTGCGACCCGGCTTTGGCCTTCTTGGTCTTGGCGGGTCTACTTTCCGGGTCCATGGGCCTACCTATAAAGTATCCCCCCATCACTATGTCTACGATCATTTGTGTTGTTTACATTACTGAAAGGACACGGATGTCGCCTAGAGGGGGGGGGTGAATAGGCGATTTAAAATTATTACGATTAAGGCTTGAATACATGCGGAATAAAACTAACGTTTAATTTATCAAGACAAAACCTAAACTAGCTAGGTTCACCTATGTGCACCAACAACTTATGGTAAGCAATATGATCAACTAGGTGATAGCAAGATATATGACTTTAAGCTCAACGACTATCACAAAGTAAATAGCATAAGTAAGAAGCTCGAGTATAGAAATACCGAGGCACTTGGAGACGATGATTTATCCCGAAGTTCACTTCCCAATGGAAGCTAGTCTCCGTTGGAGCGGCGCGGTGTTCACCAATGTGAAACACCGAGTAGCCTTGATATGGCACACCGTATCTCCGTTGTGTCTTACCACCAATGCGGCGAGACACTTGTCACTATGTTGCCGTTGAGGTTGACAACTAGAACCTTTACAAGGGTGAAGCTCACTCCACAAGTTGGAGGGTCTTCACCAAATGCATCGAGCCACCAAGACTCGATGCCCAAGGCCGAGGCACACACCACAACTCAATTGGTGGCTCCCGGCAATGTCTTCGTAGCTACCAAAGCTCCGAAGCAAAAAGGTTGAGCCACACTCCACAATTGGAGGCTCCCAACAAATCCCATGAGCCACCAAGACTCCGAGAAATCAACAACCGTCTAGGGTACCAACGTGCCCTAGAGGAACAAGCTCTAGGGCACCAAAGCACCCAAGAGGAACAAGCTTCTCAACTTCACTTCCACGTATCACCGTGGAGAACTCAAACCGATGCAACCGATGCAATGGCAAGAACACACTAAGTGATTAAATTCTTCCAACCCGAATCCAACCAAATCAACTAATGCTTGGGAGGGATTAAAGAGGAAGAACAAAGGAGAAACACAAAGAAACTCCAAAGATCTAGATCCAAAGTGTTCCCCTCACTTAGAGGAGAAATCAACCGGTGGAAACAAGGATCTAGATCTCCTCTCTCTTTTCCCTCAAAAGGTAGCACGAACTATTGGAGAGATTGAGAGAAAGCCAAGCTCAAGAGGGACAACAATGGAGAGGGAAAATAGCTCAAGAAGTTGGCAAAAGGTTAGGGTTTATTTGGGGAAGAAACCCCTTAAATAGGAGGCCAAAAATATGGCCGTTGGGAAGCTTTTTCAGTGTGCAGGGTGCCCGGCCTGGAGGCAGGCCGGGGGGCCGGCCACCTCCCAGAGCCGCCCGGCCTGGGGGCCGGCCTAGGCCGGCCGGGGGGCCGGCCAGCCTGTTTTTTTCTTTTCTTTTACTTTTTCTGTTTAAAAACGACCGATACCGAAAACGCAATATCTTCCACATACGAACTCCGTTTTCGGTAATCTTGGACTCGTTGGAATCGTCACAACGAGCACTACAAGATTATGCAGAGAAACATCCTTGTTCAACAAGATATGGTAAAACCAAATGATGAAAGGTAAAACCTTTCTATTGACAACCGGAAAACCATATCTTTTGCAAATGAAGTCCGAATGACATAAAACCAACTTTGTTGGAAAGAGGACGACAAATGCTACCCAATAACAAGTGAAAATATTGAAACCAAGCAAGGTAGATTTTGATAATAAATGGAAGAGTGAAACCTTCCGCATAGATGGACCGGCAAAATCTCCGACACCGAAAACTTAAGAGGAGACACATGAAAACCGTTTCCGGTGACCTTGGCCTTGTCATGACAAGCACGACAAGCACCAATACCACACCACGATAAGAGTCAAATAGCAACCAATAAAGATGATGCGCAAGGATGCAAAGGTTTGAGCTCTCTACGACCGATACGCTAAAGCTCACTTGAGAGCCCCTCTTGATAGTACGGTTACCTATCCTAAAACCCGGTCTCCCAACTACACCGCGAGACCGGAAAGATAGAAACCCTATCAAGATCATACCTTTGCCTTGCGCATTCCACTTGAGCTAGATGATGACGATCTTGATCTACTCTCAAGTGGATCACCTTTCTTGATTTTGCTCCGCTCGGTGAAGACTCGCATATTCCTCCCCCATACACTAATATGGGAGAGACACTCTTTCGCATATCTTCACAAGCCCTTATCTTGTATGTTGATCAACTTGCACTTAGCCTTGATCAACATATAGTCTTTTTCTTCACATGCCCTAATCTTGTATGTTGATCAACTTGCACTTAGCCTTGATCAACATATAGTCTTCTTCTTTTAGCCTTGAATCCAACATATGAAGTCCAAGCATTCCTTATGAACCAACACTGCAAATATAACTCAAAGCACACATTAGTCCATAGAGATTGTCATTAATTACCAAAACAACACATGGGGGCAACCATGCTCTTTCAATCTCCCCCATTTTGGTAATTGATGACAATCCCTTTTGAGAGGGTTTATATAATGAATTAAGCAACCTTGCAAGACAAGGATGCATGAGCATGAGAGGCAAATGCTTAAGAACCAAACAAAAGCATAAGAACAAATTCCCTTAAAACCTCTAAAACTTCTCCCCCATTGGCATCGATTGCCGAAATGGGAAGAAAAATTTAGAAGGCCAATATAATATGAGTTCCTCCACAAGGTATGCATTTCTCAGGATATGAGTGAAATCAAATGCACATATCCATTGACGAATAATAGAGGAAATCAAACTATATTAAGGATCCAAAGATTGCAAAAGGATGAAATCATTCTAAACATCTCCACCAAGGAGAAAATCAATCAAGAAGATCCTAACCGAGAGTGCTAAATAAAATTAGAGAAGCTCCTCAATGTTCATGCACTATTGAGGAGTGCACAAATATGGAATCCTCACTCCCCCACAATCATCTAGAACGCTCACAAAGTGCAAGGATGTAACCATTAAAGCAAAACAACGCACTTGCACCAAAGATGTGGTTGAGCCATAAGGAGATACCAATTTAAAAGAAATTATCAATAAAGGCCCAACCAAGAGTATGTGTGTGTGACAAGACAATTAATTTGGTAAGACACATAGTCTTACTCAAATGGAGATAAGTTATATATCAAGTAGTGACACACACAACTTACAAAGAAGATTTTTTTTTAAATGTTCACAAGCTCAAAGATACCAATTGGAAATTACAACCAATCGAAAAAAAACAAAGAGCAAGTGAGAACACTTAGCCAACAAAATCAACATACTCACCGTGATGAGCATGAAGAGAAGAATCTTCAATAGAATGTGAGTGAGCAAAGATGCGAATAGAAATAAAACAAGCACTCATGATACACACTTGGAGCCACCAAAGAATTATAGATAAAAGACAAGGTGGCTTGAAAGAAAGTAGGATACCAAATAAAAGGTGACCTCTCTCATATGTATAGGTTTCTAAGTAGACAATGATATTCATCGACAAAGAAACTTGCACATATAAAATGGTCGAAGAAAGGAGACTATGGTAACCAAAAGGAAGTCATGGATATACAAAAAGAGATTATTGCTTAAAAGCATAGCACATAGCTCAAATTTATCTTATTGTATATAAATGAACTTCAAACACATCAAATGCATCACACATATCACTAAGGGAACAAGAGATAGTGGAAATGCTTTGAGATAGGCAACAAGTATCACAAAGAAATAATTCCAATTGTAGGAAGGTTTTTGCAATTTCATCACAAACATCACAAAGATATACCAAGTGAAGGAAATAAGCCAAAACCACAACCATTGCACATATCAAGTTTTCATGCCAAGGGAAAACCTACACAAGGTTGAATACACGAAAAATATGCATGGGATAGATACTTGTTACCGAAATAGCGTTGGTGATGATGAAGATGAGAATTTTTGTTTATCATCAGAGCTTGACTCCAATAAACACATGGTGAGAACACCTTCCTTATGAATGAGGCAAGCATCCAATGCATTTCCATTGTACCTAAAACAAAATTCAAGTACAACATGGTTCCCAAACTCATTGGGTTCCATAGTAGTTAGATACACTACAATACATAGGAAACACTCCACATAAATATGTGCATATAGATACGAAATTAAATTTCATGCACATCTTAACCGATTTAGGATTTGGTGGAGTATCCCCTATATATTGGATCAAGAAAGACTAGCATGCCATAAAGTAAATATACTAGTAAATATGCATGCACGGACCTACAAGAACCAAATGAAATACAATTTGGACAAAACACCAAATAAACCAAGAAGAGAGCACACCAAGGTGTGACACAAAAAGGTTGTCCAAATTATATCAAAATCCAAATCAACACATGATTGAGGAAAAATCAAATCAACATATGATTGATTCCAAAACACATCAACACATGAAGTGTGATATCAGTAGGAGTCAAATCAAACAACACATGAGAGATAAGACACCAATTGAAAAATAAGATACCAACTAAGAGACACGATACCAAGAAGAGGATAATACTTGACCGGAATCAAGTAAAGTAAAATAAAGTAATAAGGTATCAAAATTATCACAATAAATATCAATTGAAACAAATATCTATGGAGGAGATATTAAATTCCAATTAATACCAATTGAAGGTACCTAGGCAAGGCCAATGAGCATATAAGATGAAAGAAAGAGGCATGCTCAAAGGATTTTCTCATTCTATAGGATAAACATAAAACAAGAAATGAGAAAGCAAGACTCCCAAGAGAGAGCAAGGTTACACTAAATAAACCAAACACCCTCTACACTTTTCATGATGGCACAAAGCATCAAGAGAAAAGATTTGTCTTCCATAAACACATATGATAGAAATCAAATGCCAATTGAAAGGATCAAATATTGATAGATAGGATAATGTTCTAAATAAAAGGAATGCTCCCCCAAGATTCATGCATTATTTTAGATATTTGCATTTGAATACAAAATGCACGCACAAGGGATCATTACTCTTCATATTTTATTTACAACACTAAACACTACCAATTTGAGGTTAGGATCCTAGCAAGAGGCAAGGAAGGCAATGGGAGTCAAAATGAAAATTTTGGCAAGAGATGGGGCAAATAAAAACCAATGCCAATGTAAGGATAATCAAAAACATTCTACCACAAACATAAATATGGATTGTCTAAGGACAATGACCATTTGGAATTATTTTCCCGGTGATAGAGGTATCCAAGAATATCCTCACAACATAAGTCATATGGCAAGAGAATAAAACACCATATTTTAATAAAGTTTGTTGGTAGTTCCAACCATTCAAACCAACCGGCAAGGCCATGATTAGAATAATATGGAACAAATGGTTTCTCAACTAATGTATGGAAATGCATATTAGAGAAAAACCACACCAAGCAAACTCACACAAACAAGAGCCAAAAGATAGCTAAAAAGCAAATTGGAACTTGTTCGAGCTAATATGCCACATAGAAATAAGATAATTTACAATATCAACTCTAGGTGTCAAAACCTCAAATGTTCACATTTTATGGGATTGTAATATGCACATAGCGTATTGCTCCCCCACAATGTGATAATTCATTTCTTCTTAACAAGAGGCAAATAAAATCAAATAGAGATAATTAATGGACATTATAGAATTTGAATTTCTCATGAGTATGACACACCACATAGTTACTAGATAATCTTGATATATCAATACTAGGTGGTGTTACTCATATACACACATTTTTAGTTTAGTGAGGTGCACAAAGCATATCACTCCCCCAAAATGGGATAGTCCATTAATCTCTCAAAAAAAAACCATTGAAATCAACACAAGATCCAATAAGGACTCAACACAAAGTTTACACATATATGGAGAGCACATTAACATACACAAACTTGATTGCTCAAGGTAAGTAATAAGCACAACATATACAAGCACATGATAGGAACAAAACTAACACATGCTAGGGAGCAAGCAACTTTCAATGTATATATAATTTAAATATAAGTTACCGCAAGAAGGAGCATTGGATATGAGATAGATATGTGATAATCCAATTGACTTGGCTAAATGAGATATAACCATAAAGATCCCTTAATTCTTTAAGTGATAGCCAAGTCTCCAATGTCCTCCATCACAACCTATTGATCAAGTTTGAGCTTGTTGGTCCCCAACCAAGTTGGGTCCTAAGAGGTTAGTCACAATAGGCTTGGCCACCCAAATGGTTCTTTTCTTGACACCACTTTGAGTTCCCACATATTTGGCAAACACATTGCCAACCCTATCCTTCCTAAGAGAATAAACATCATCAATAATTATGGGGTTGGATAGAGTACCGTTTGTGCATGAAGAAGCCAGGTGGCCCTTCTCACGGCATAAGTAGCAATATCGACTCTTTTCTTTCTTCTTAATAGGCTCCTCAACTTGAGGAGCAATGATTTGAGTCTTCTTAGGAGGTGGCCTTTGTTCAACCCGAGGTTGAGCATGAGATTGAACAATAGGCCGCTTCCCTAGTTGCTTCTCACTAAGAGGCTTCTTCTTCATTGGGAAATCCCTAACATGATGCCCTTCAATTTTGCACTTGAAGCAAACAATCTTGGCCGAGTGATTGACTTGTTCTTGGCCCTTCTTATTGCTACTTTTGGACTTGTTCTTGATATTGGAGTTGAATCCAAGTCCACTCTTGTCATTGGGGGATTTTTGCACACTCAACATGTTGTCAAATGTGGCCTTCCCTTTATGATGCTTCTCCACATCTTTCTTCAAAGAAGTGGCTTGTGCCTTGTGATCTTTAGTCTTCCCTACAAGGTTAGTAGCTACACAAGTACTAGTGGAAGTTGAGGCTTCATTGTTAGAGCAACTAGGCACGAAATGTAATTCAACATATGATTTACCACTAGTGTGAGATGAAGAATTACAAGGACTAGCACATGGCATTGTAGCATTTTTAGTAGAAGTTGTGCCATTGTCCACATGAGGCTCACTAGATATTACCTTGGTAGCGATAGCCTCATGAGCTAACTTTAGCTTATCATGAGATACTAGAAGATCTTCATGAGAGCTCGAGAGCTTCTCATGGCTTTCTTCTAATATCTCATAATTTCTAGTTAGCAATTTAAGTTGAGCCCTTAGCTCAATATTTTCCTTTAAGATGGATGCTTCACAAGAAATAGAGTTAGTAGCAAAAGCATCAACATTAATAGCAATGGGAGAACAAGTAGGAAGCTCTTTTAGTAATTGAGCTTGGAGTTGATCATGAGACTTAGTGAGATGTGCAAGAGAATCTTCCAAGGACTTGACATCCTTTTCAAATTTCACATTAGCCTCAAGGAGTCTAACAATTTCAACAACAAGCTCATCATTTTTTATTTTAAAATCATTAGCCACCTTGAGAGCTCTATCATGGGTTTCATTTGCTTTAGATAACTCTAGAGTAAATGTCTCCTCAAGAGATTTATTGGTGGTTTGTTCTTCTTCAAGAGCTTCCTCAAGATCCGTAATCGTGTTTGCATAATCACGTTCGCGGCTAAGACTTTCATTTTTACGAGCTTCCAAATTTTCAATAGTAAGCCCTCGCTCAACAAGGGTGCTCATGATTTCATGTAGGTTCTCACAAGCATTTTCATTCTTTGAAAGAGCACTAAGAACCATTAGACCTTTCTTATTAAAGTAAGCATCATCTTCTTCATTATCATCATTATTGTCATGATCATCACTACTTGACGATTTAGAAGATATGCAAGGACTATCAACACAAGCATGTGAAACATTTATAGTTCTATATGTGTTTAAGTCTAAAGATAAATCATTGCAATAAGATAGATATGAAATATCATCTATAAGAAGCTCACTATCATCATTGCACAATTTATCCCTACTCACCATTGCATTATTTTGTGGCTTGCCACATGTAGGTGAAGTAGAAGAAGTTGAGAACCCATCACGCCCGGAGGTGGAGGGAGAACAATCATTCCCACAATCAATGGACACACCATATTTGTCTTCAAGCTTGGTCCATAGCTCATGAGCATTCCGATAAGGAGAGATCGACAAAGCAACTGCATTTCTCAAAGACTTGAAAATCACTTTAGAAGCTCCATCATCTAGATAAGAATTTTCCTCATCCCCTAGAGGAGAAAAACCCATATCTAGAATTTGCTCTATATAAGGATTAATGTCTCTAAAATAATTTAGCATGCGATTTCTCCAATCATCATAATTAGTGACATCGAATATTAAAGAGGCATTGTGCACTAAACCACTAGACGACATCTTTACTCTCTAGGCTGTGAAGCCCTATAAAGAGAGAACCCGCTCTGATGCAAATTGAAAGGACACGGATGTCGCCTAGAGGGGGGTGAATAGGCGATTTAAAATTATTACGGTTAAGGCTTGAATAAATGCGGAATAAAACTAACGTTTAATTTATCAAGACAAAACCTAAACTAGCTAGGTTCACCTATGTGCACCAACAACTTATGCTAAGCAATATGATCAACTAGGTGATAGCAAGATATATGACTTTAAGCTCAACGACTATCACAAAGTAAATAGCATAAGTAAGAAGCTCGAGTATAGAAATACCGAGGCACTTGGAGACGATGATTTATCCCGAAGTTCACTTCCCAATGGAAGCTAGTCTCCGTTGGAGCGGCGCGGTGTTCACCAATGTGAAACACCGAGTAGCCTTGATATGGCACACCGTATCTCCGTTGTGTCTTACCACCAATGCGGCGAGACACTTGTCACTATGTTGCCGTTGAGGTTGACAACTAGAACCTTTACAAGGGTGAAGCTCACTCCACAAGTTGGAGGGTCTTCACCAAATGCACCGAGCCACCAAGACTCGATGCCCAAGGCCGAGGCACACACCACAACTCAATTGGTGGCTCCCGGCAATGTCTTCGTAGCTACCAAAGCTCCGAAGCAACAAGGTTGAGCCACACTCCACAATTGGAGGCTCCCAACAAATCCCGTGAGCCACCAAGACTCCGAGAAATCAACAACCGTCTAGGGTACCAACGTGCCCTAGAGGAACAAGCTCTAGGGCACCAAAGCACCCAAGAGGAACAAGCTTCTCAACTTCACTTCCACGTATCACCGTGGAGAACTCAAACCGATGCAACCGATGCAATGGCAAGAACACACTAAGTGATCAAATTCTTCCAACCCGAATCCAACCAAAGCAACTAATGCTTGGGAGGGATTAAAGAGGAAGAACAAAGGAGAAACACAAAGAAACTCCAAAGATCTAGATCCAAAGTGTTCCCCTCACTTAGAGGAGAAATCAACCGGTGGAAACAAGGATCTAGATCTCCTCTCTCTTTTCCCTCAAAAGGTAGCAAGAACTATTGGAGAGATTGAGAGAAAACCAAGCTCAAGAGGGTCAACAATGGAGGGGAAAATAGCTCAAGAAGTTGGCAAAGGTTAGGGTTTATTTGGGGAAGAAACCCCTTAAATAGGAGGCCAAAAATATGGATGTTGGGAAGCTTTTTCAGTGTGCAGGGTGCCCGGCCTGGAGGCAGGCCGGGAGGCCGGCCACCTCCCAGAGCCGCCCGGCCTGGGGGCCGGCCTAGGCCGGCCGGGAGGCCGGTCGGGGGGCCGGGCAGCCTGTTTTTTTTTCTTTTCTTTACTTTTTCTGTTTAAAAACGACCGATACCGAAAACGCAATATCTTCCACATACGAACTCCGTTTTCGGTAATCTTGGACTCGTTGGAATCGTCACAACGAGCACTACAAGATTATGCAGAGAAACATCCTTGTTCAACAAGATATGGTAAAACCAAATGATAAAAGGTAAAACCTTTCTATTGACAACCGGAAAACCATATCTTTTGCAAATGAAGTCCGAATGACATAAAACCAACTTTGTTGCAAAGAGGACGACAAATGCTACCCAATAACAAGTGAAAATATTAAACCAAGCAAGGTAGATTTTGATAATAAATGGAAGAGTGAAACCTTCCGCATAGATGGACCGGCAAAATCTCCGACACCGAAAACTTAAGAGGAGACACATGAAAACCGTTTCCGGTGACCTTGGCCTTGTCATGACAAGCACGACAAGCACCAATACCACACCACGATAAGAGTCAAATAGCAACCAATAAAGATGATGCACAGGGATGCAAAGGTTTGAGCTCTCTACGACCGATAGGCTAAAGCTCACTTGAGAGCCCCTCTTGATAGTATGGTTACCTATCCTAAAACCCGGTCTCCCAACTACACCGCGAGACCGGAAAGATAGAAACCCTATCAAGATCATACCTTTTTCTTGCGCATTCCACTTGAGCTAGATGATGACGATCTTGATCTACTCTCAAGTGGATCACCTTTCTTGATTTTGCTCCGCTCGGTGAAGACTCGCATATTCCTCCCCCATACACTAATATGGGAGAGACACTCTTTCGCATATCTTCACAAGCCCTTATCTTGTATGTTGATCAACTTGCACTTAGCCTTGATCAACATATAGTCTTTTTCTTCACATGCCCTAATCTTGTATGTTGATCAACTTGCACTTAGCCTTGATCAACATATAGTCTTCTTCTTTTAGCCTTGAATCCAACATATGGAGTCCAAGCATTCCTTATGGACCAACACTGCAAATATAACTCAAAGCACACATTAGTCCATAGAGATTGTCATTAATTACCAAAACAACACATGGGGGCAACCATGCTCTTTCAATTACACACTTTGCTTAATGAAATTATCTCTTGCTTACAACTTAATACCAATGGGGGACACGGATTTTAACCTGGCGGTGGATTATTAGTCATAGATGCTGTTGGAAAACAGTCTATATATCTTGATGTAATGCCCAATTAAATCTCAGTAATCATCTTGTCATATATTTGCATTGTCATGCGTTCATTATTTGTTAATTACCCAGCTGTAATTTGTTTACCCAACATGTTAGTTATCTTTTATGGAGAGACACCACTAGTGAACTTTGGACCCCGGTCCATTTTTTTACACTGAAACAAACACCGTTTACACCACGTTCCACCATCATTTGCTCGCTGTCCACTTTTTGCATTTACATTTATTTTTCACACCATACGTTTAATCTTTTGTTTTCAGCAAGCCGGGGAAATTGACAACCTTCCTGTTTCGTTGGGGCAAAGTAGTTTGATTGTGTTGTGTGCAGGTTCCACGTTAGCACTCGTGTTGCGCCGCGCGTGCAGCTGACAACCTTCAGAGCACTTCTGATTCCTCCTGGATTTGATAACCTTGGTTTCTTACTGAGGGAAAACTGCTGCTGTACTACATCATACCTTCCTCTTGGGGTTTCCCAACGAACGTGTTGTTTCACGTCATCAAGCCTGCGCTAGAGACTCTGTAGGCAATACACAATAAGGACCAATACAATAGAAGAACATGAGTAAAGGAAAAGGGGCTAATTTACCTTGTAGATCAGCAGACTGTTGGCTAAGTCGAGCAACCTCCGCTTCCATGGTGGCGTAGCGACGGCCAATGTCTAGCAGCTTGCACGTAACTGGCTGTGATAGTGCAAGGAGATAGTCAGAAGCCTAACTTGAGTCTATACCCGACTGTCCCTAGTCGCATATAGACTCAGGGGCTACTTCCATCGGGAGCGCTGACGCGCACCCGAGCAAACAGAAACAAAGGACGAAAAAGGGAAGACATGGCTTGAGTCTATACCCGACTGATCCTAGTCGCATATAGGCTCGGGGGCTACTCCCATCGGGAACGCTAACGTGCGCCCGATATTGCAAAGGAAAAATAAACAACTTACGTGTTCGGCTGAAGCTAGCGGAGGAGCGCTGACGATGGTGACAAGATTGTCACCAGGGGCGGTTGTTGCAGTAGCGCCCAGCACAACGCCGTGGTTGGGCGATGGCGGCGGAGCCATCGTCCCCTTGAAGCTGGGGCCTGCACTCTCGCACTCATCTTCGGGCTTGGCCGCGTCCGATGGAGGAAGTTTCCCACCGGAGGAGTCCCTGGCAGAGATACTCGAGTTACTTCAACATCCACCCTCACGATTGCAGAAAAAGAAACAACAAAGAAAAAGAGCAGACTTACGAGCTCGCGACAGTCAGGAGGACGTCTGGATCAAAGAAATCGGAAGATGCACGGGCCCTCTTTGATGGAGGGACCACAGGATCTTGCGCCGGCGCAGTCTCGTCGCCGGTATGAACAGGGGGCGAAGATGAGCCGGAGTCGTCGGCGCCAGCACTCTGCTTCGACCTCCCAGACAATTTCGAGCTGGCATCGCGGAGTCGCTTGTGGCGGGCCTCCAGTGTAGCATCGTCGCTCTCCACAACTTCCGCTTCATCGGGCGACACGGCGGAGGAGACCGAGATGTCCTGTTCGTCAGGATCCACCCACAAGTCTAGGACTGCAGAGGTTCCCTTACCCTCGGGCAGTGGTGGCAGACTAACGAAGGTGGAGAATCCCTTCAAAAACAACAATCTATCATTCAAGAAGAGGCGGCGGAGAACAAAGATTAGCACAAGCAAAATAAAAACAATGAGGTTACCTGAGGCACGGGATGCTCCACGCTGAATGGGGTAACGGGAGGATCAAAGACGTGTGGCTCACCAACCTTTAGCATGGTCAGGGCACACACGCGTGCTTCGACCTTGCCCGTCGACAACTCCTCTGCATACGTGCGTGTCGCATCCGCGGCACCTACGTACTCATACATCGGGTGCTCCCGAGCCTGGATAGGGTGCACGTGCCTTTTAATAAACGTAGCAATCAGGTGCACTCCGTTCACCTCCTTGCCAGCAGTCTTAAGCAGCGCGGACACACGAGACACCAGAGGGGTTGCTTCATTGGCCTCTCGGGCGTCGGGTCGGTGTGACAACGAGTTCTTCTTCTTGACGATGACGCCGGCTCGGAATAGCGACACTTCATACAGTTGCCCCGGCTTGCACGTGTCGGAGACATAGAACCACTTCTTCCTCCAGTTTTGCGCAGACTCGAGCTGCTTCAAGTCGAAGTAGTCGATGTCTCCGCGGGTCTGGATCCCGAAGCCACTGACGGGGTACACACCGCGAGCGCCGGCGTTGCGCTTCATGTTGAAAATGCGCTGCCACAAGCCCCAGTGCGGGTGTATCCCCAGGAAACACTCGCACAGAACGATGAAGCACGCAATGTGCAAGATGGCGTTGGGGGTGAAGTCATGGAGTTGCACGCCATAGGCGTACATCAAACCACGGAAGAATTCGTGAACAGGGAATGCGAATCCCCTGTTCACGAAATCAACAAAGCAGACGCGTTCGCCATCTTTGGGACGGGGAGTTACCTCGTCGCCAGGCGCCCGTGTCGTCATCGTCTCCAACGACGGCAGATGCCCGTCGCGGCGCAACACCTCCAACTGGCGCTCGGTCATGGAGGACCGCTGCCAGTCACCATGAATCTTCTTCAGATCGCCCGCGGCGTTGCCGTCGGCGGTGGCGGCGGCAGTCCCCGACGCCTTCTTCCTCCCACTGGTCTTCTTCATCATGGCGAAGTGGGGAGAGGGAGCGAGCTCTTTCTCTCTCTTGGTTGGAAGGACGGCTGCAGAGCGCAAGGAGGAAGATGATCTCGGACGGTGAGAATGGGGATTTTCCCTTCCATCGCCGGTACATCCTTATTTATCTCATAGGGCAGGTGAATCCTAGCCCTTGATTTGGCATCGTGCGGAACGACAAGGATCTAACCCTACACGTGGTGAACGTGGAGGGCAACCGTCGTGGGCCGCGTCGCCCACTATGCACGGGAAACGAGGAGGTCATCATCATAGCACTGCGTAAACTTCGCGACGCGTGGTCAAACTGACGCAGCGCCCCGTCCTGTCATTTCTGACAGACCGAGAGGCAGAGCGCATCGGTTGCGACGAGCACGCCTATGACGTCATCAATGACATAACTAAAGTGTGATTCCATTCGATTCTTTCGAGGCACGGTAGACCTGATATCATATCGGGTCATGTCGGAGTTCGACTAATGTCGTAAACTCCATATTACTCCCATCGGGAGCAAAAAATTCTAAAGATGATAGCGAAATTAGCGGGTTGAGATTATCCCCAATTACAAGTAATTCAGCATAATCTCGGGGGCTACTCCCATCGGGAGCGCTGTCGCACACCCGATAAGCAAAAAGACTAGCAAGCACTCGAAAGGTTATCGACTCCGGTCTAACCCGAATAAAACTGACAAATTACCCGAGATGAATCAGACACAATTGACCCTCGGATGCTGCACTTTACTGTGCAAAGGTAAGACCCACCGATCCGTCGTGTAGGGCCGGGGCCAACAGCAACAGCTGAGGTACCTGACAAATATGCCGCGCCAACAGGCATGATGAAAATCCTGACGGACGCGTTGGGTACCCTTAAAAGCTCAGTTCGACTCTGTGAGACCTCAAATACGGCCTGAGTCGAATGGTCTAGCTTCCGGACTCGAGCCCGGGGACTCGAGTCTGACGTAGGCTGGTAAGGTTCGTGCCCAAGAGCACCTAACTGGTCCCGATCCGTCGAGTGAACCAGGCCTGCCATGCTGAGCATCCTGCGCAAAAACGCCCTGCGAAACGGGTACGAAACACATTTCCTAAAATTATAAGCTGCACTAGAACACCCGACTAAGGGTTGAGTCCCTGCCAGACTCCCTGAAGTCTACCAGGTCCTCGGGGGCTACTGACGTGGGTGTACCCTTCGGGTGTACCACGATCGAGATATCTGGTGTTCAAATAAGCTGCGGCCCATGGGACAAGCCCAAAGAGAAGGCCTATACCGAAGGAAACAACCCAAGAAGCAAGGAGCTTTACGTCGGTTGTAGTATTCCTAAATTGTAACCCTAGTCGGTAGCGGATTCCCGAGACCCAGCCCCACTACATAAGGGCTGGGAGGGCCGCCGGCCTAGGGTACGCTCATATTCACCACCAGAAACCCTAGCGAGATCGCATCTAACGATCTCGCCATTGTAGCCCTTGTAAACATCTCCGATCAATACCAGACAAGCAGGACATAGGGCTTTTACCTTCGGGGTCCTGAACCTGGGTAAATCTTGCTTGTCAGCCGACGGATCTACCAGCACCACCATCTTCTTCCTCTCTTCACGAAACCCAAGGATGACCTCCGAGGGATTTGGCGTGGTAACCCCACGTCACTCTCTCTCGCTCCTAGCCTATTCATCAACTCGATGTTAAAAATGCTTTCTTACACGGTCACCTTGACGAAGAAGTTTATAGCCAGCAACCCTTCGGGTTTGTTGACTCTCGCTTTCCCTCCCATGTCTATCGTCTCCAAAAATCTCTTTACGGTCTCAAACAAGCTCGCGTGGTTTCAACGCTTCGCTACATATGCTTGTTCCATTGGCTTTGTTGCATCCAAATCCAACGCCTCTCTCTGTGTCCTTCACAATGGGTCAACTACATCATATCTCCTTCTCTATGTCGATGACATTATTCTTACAGCCTCTTCGTCCACTACTCTTCACCATATTATCACTAAACTAAGTCGTTAATTCTCCATGAAAGACCTTGGTCCTCTTCATCATTTTCTTGGCATCTCCGTCATTCATAGTCCTAAAACTCTCCATCTATCCCAACGTCAGTATATCCTAGATGTTCTCTCACGTGCCGGCATGACTGGTTGCAATCCCTCTCCAACACCTATTGACACAAAGCCTAAATTTTTTGCGACAACAGGTTCACCTGTTTCTGACCCATTCCAATACCGAAGTCTTGCTGGAGCACTTCAATATATCACTCTCACCCGGCCAGAAATATCGTATGCCGTACATCAAGTGTGTCTTCATATGCATGATCCTCGGGAACCTCATTTTCTATTGATCAAACACATTCTTAGGTACCTAAAAGGAACTATTGACCTTGGTCTCATCCTTCATTCCTCCTCTCTGCATAATCTTGTTGCCTATTCGGATGCTGATTAGGCTGGATGCCCGGATACTCGTCGCTCTACGTCCGGGTTCTGTGTATTTTTGGGAGACAATTTAGTCTCATGGTCTTCTCGCTGTCAGCCGACAGTTTCTCGCAGCAGTGCCGAAGCAGAATATCGTGGTGTCGCTGCCGTTGTGGCTGAGACGTGCTGGTTGCGTCACTTACTACTTGAGCTTCAATGCCCTCTGGACAGTGCTACCGTCGTCTATTGTGACAATGTCTCCGCAGTTTACATGTCTGCAAATCCTGTGCAACACCGTCGTACCAAGCACATTGAGCTGGATATCCACTTTGTTCGGGAAAAGGTTGCTGTTGGTGCGTTACGGGTACTCCATGTTCCCTCTTCATCCCAGTTTGCGGACATCTTCACAAAGGGACTACCAACACCATTGTTCTTGGAGTTTCGGTCCAGTCTTCACATCGGCGACGGATTGTCCCCACGTTCAGACTGCGGGGGTGTGTTAGATAACTCTACGAGATCAAGTTCGAGTCCTACACGAGAACCGGATCCTACCTAACTTCAGGTTTCCATGTATAGATACAAACCGACCCAGTTAACTTGTAACTCAAGTTGTAATCGTGTATATATATCGATCAATGAAAACGATCGAGGTGTGCGAAACAGCAACATGATTCTGTTCTCGGGCTCTGGGTGGGGAAGACGAGACGTGACATGGGAGAGCATGGAGCCGGACTTGGTTTGGCTCAACTCGTGGAGTCGGGGTATATCGGGAGTATCTTGTGCCCCTCTGCATAGAAAAAGAAGTCGTATATTTTTCCCCTTCTGAAATTAAAAACAAAATCATATGGGAGTATCGTGTGCAAATGGGTACGTAGATAATATTCCCTTTGCTACAACATTTGTGAAAGACGGATAGCAACAAAACTAAACTTCTCGGTAGAACACATGGAGTCATGGAGGAATCATTCAAACATAATATTAATAAGAAATGTTTTCAACTATCCTCCTTCGGAACACATGTCTGATTGGAACAATGCGACTCCGAGCGCACCCCGGACAACACCCTGGGTGGCTAGGCCGCTGGGAGAAAAGATCACCTTGCCACCGCCATCCTCGGAAGCGCCGTGGAGCTTTCCCGCTGGCGGGGCTAAGAGACAGGGGAGGAAGGCGGCTGGCAAGTTTACTGTTAACTTGGAGCAATGCGGGGTTGATGATGAAATCTTTTGGAAGTGCTTGTTCGGAAATTGGTTGCTGACATGCATGTTTTTAATCTGCCTAAATAGAACTGCGATCAGGATCTAGCTGCAACTACAGGACTAGGAATGGCAAGTAGGAAACACCAACTTCATGCAACCCCAGTCACTCCTTTGTAGGCACATCTAAGTGATCCTTCGCAAGATGAACTCAACTAGAATTAAATACGCTAAAACAAAGTAGCACGCATAGATTCCGATCATCTGAATTTTACAGAAATCATAAATGTTTCAGCCGTGAATCGCGTTGTGAAAATATATATAGTATCACGGCAGCAAGCTGCAAAAGCATCCTGAACATTATTCATACCCACGGAGTGTCAAAAAGTAAGGCAACAAACAAGAATCGTTAAGCAACCCTAGACTTCAAATGGCTCGAAATATTATAGACATCAGACCTTAAAAACAACTTCCAATTGCTTTTTACCCGCAAAAAAAACTTCCAATTGTCTAGGTTCTTTTTTTACTGCTCCGTCTTCAGTTGAATGCATGCTCAGTTCCGCACAAAGGGGTAATTTGCAGCCCCGCTATCCCCTCCTGAAGCAGCAACTTGTTTACCTATGGTTAGATCAGTTGCAAGTAAGTTATCAACGTGAAAATGAACAATGCACAATTTACATATAATTCTCTCAAGATTTTTTCAGATTAGCATCAGTCCCCTGCTGAGTGACCAGACTCTTATCAACATAAAATGGTACAAGGATAATTAACTGTCATATTGTTCTTGAGATATTGTGTAGTTAGCATCAGTATCCTAGATTCCTAGTCAATAGCAAAGCAAAAACATTGATTTGGTAGGAAGTTACACTTTCCAGATGAAATGCGTCGGGAAGTAATAGATTGATGCTCAGTGCGAACGGAAAAGAGATGAGGGAAAACGCCACACCTGGGGCGATCTGCTCTTGTGTATTTATACATGTGTACAGGGTGCCTTGAGAACCAAGGAAACAATCCTCCTCGTATCAATCTACAACCGAACACAATCGGGAAGATACGTAGGTAGGATCCCTAACTGCTATACAAGGAATATACTTTAACATCCCCCCGCAGTCAATGCGTCGATAGGGCGAACGCATAGACTGTACCGAAAATCTAGGAACATCTGTGACGGGAGACCCTTGGTCATAATATCAGCAAACTGATGCGAAGATGGCACATGAAGAACCCGAATCTGACCGAGAGACACCTTTTCGCGCACAAAATGGATGTCGATCTCGATATGCTTCGTACGACGATGCTGGACCGGGTTAGAAGCCATGTAAACAGCACTGACATTGTCACAAAAGACAACGGTAGCAGTATGAAGGGGGCGATGAAGCTCGTGTAGTAGTTGGCGAAGCCAACAACACTCAGCCACGACGTGAGCCACCGCACGATACTCAGCCTCAGCACTGGAGCGAGACACTGTAGCCTGTCGCTTGGACGACCAAGACACGAGGTTGTCGCCGAGGTAGACACAGTAGCCGGAAGTAGAGCGGCGAGTGTCAGGACACCCTGCCCAGTCGGCGTCCGAGTAGGCTGTGAGCGAGGTGACCGGCGTGGAGTGCAACTGAAGACCAAGATGCAATGTGCCTTTGACGTACCGAAGAATCCTCTTGACCAGGTTGAGGTGCGGTTCCCGAGGAGCATGCATGTACAGGCACGCTTGCTGAACAGCGTGAGCAATATCCGGACGAGTCAGAGTCAGGTATTGGAGTGCACCAGCGAAGCTCCGATACTCTGTAGGATCGGCGACTAGCGGACCATCGTCGGCGGAGAGCTTGCAACGAGTGTCGATGGGTGTAGCACACGGGTTACAGTCCAGCATGCCGGCTCGATGGAGAAGGTCGACGGCGTACTGGCGCTGCGACAACATCATGCCCGATGACGAGCGAGTGACCGCGATCCCGAGGAAGTAGGAGAGATCCCCGAGATCGGTCATGGAGAACTCGCGGTGTAGAAGCTCAGTGATGTGCTGAAGTAGTCCTGAGCTTGAGGCAGTGAGAATGATGTCGTCGACGTACAGCAACAAGTAGGCGAGCTCGTCACCCCGGCGAAGGATGAACAGGGAGGCGTTCGAGAGAGACGCAACAAATCCGAGCCGATGCGCGTAGTGTGCGAAGCGCTGGTACCATGCCCGAGGAGCCTGCTTGAGGCCGTACAAGGATTTATGAAGGCGACAGACATGCTGAGGACGAGCCGGGTCGATGAAGCCGGGAGGCTGCTCGCAGTAGACCACCTCGTCGAGATTGCCGTGAAGAAAGGCATTCTTGACGTCGAGCTGATGAATCGGCCAAGCACGTGAGACGGCGATGCTGAGGACGACGCGAATCGTGGCCGGCTTGACGACGGGACTGAAAGTCTCGTCGAAGTCGACACCCGGCTGTTGGGAGAAGCCGCGGACAACCCACCGCGCCTTATAGCGAGCAAGGCCACCATTCGGAGGCGAACTTATGTTTGAAGATCCACTTTCCTGAAACAATATTAGCGCCAACTGGACGAGGAACAAGAGACCAAGTGCAGTTTTGTAGAAGGGCAGTGTACTCGTCGTTCATAGCGGAACGCCAGTGCGGATCCTGGAGAGCACCCCGGTATGTCTTTGGGATAGGAGAAATACTGGAGTGGATGGCCGAGAGGTTGAGGCGAGCGGCCGGCTTGAGGATGATGCCATGCTTTGCACGTGTGAGCATGGTGTGTGTGGGTTCGGCCGGAACGGGGCGACCACGGTGCCGTGGTGAAGACGGTGGCGGAGGTGGGGCTGGTGGTGTGGCCGCAGTTGGAGAGTCGGGTGCGGGCGAGCTGGGCGAGGTAGTACGCGCGGGCGAGCTGGGAGCTGAGGAGTCAGAAGAGGATGCTGGGGAGGGCGAGCTGGGACGTTGGCATGCAGGAGTTGCATGCATATTGGGCTGGGCCGGCAGGTACACAGGAAGGGTCGGCTGGGTGCATGCAAGGTCCAGGAGAAAGTCCAAAGAATTAGCAGAGGTTGCTGGTTGCGTACGTGCAAAAGGAAATTGATTTTCATCGAAAACGACGTGACGGGAGGTGATAATGCGGCGAGAGGTTAGGTCTAGGCAGCGGTATCCGCGGTGTGAGGATGGGTACCCTAAGAAAACACATGCGGTCGAGCGAGGGGAGAGTTTGTGTGGAGCCGTGGCGGATTGGTTTGGATAGCATAGACAGCCGAAAACCCTAAGATCGGAATAGGATGCGGGGTGGCCGTGGAGTAGTGTGTAGGGAATTTGGAACCCGATGGGTTGGCATGGACGCCTATTGAGGAGATATGTGGCTGCAGCTAGGGCTTCTGCCCAGTAAGATGGAGGCATGTGAGCTTGGATGAGTAGGGTACGGGTTATGTCATTGAGTGTGCGCAAGGCACGCTCGGCTTTGCCATTTTGTGGAGACGTGTAGGGGCAGGAGAGGCGTAGGTGAATGCCGTGGCGGGCTAGAAATTCGACGAGTGTGGAGTTAACAAATTCGGTGCCGTTGTCGGTTTGGAGAGAGACGACAGGAAGGTTGAATTGGGTACGGGCATAGGCAACGAAATTAATGAGGATGTCGGAGGTGTCAGACTTACGACGAACAGGAAAGGTCCACATAAAATGAGAGAAATCATCGACAATGACAAGATAATATTTTAAGCCAGAATTACTCGCAACTGGGGAGGTCCACAAATCACAATGAATTAACTGAAAAGGCACAATGCTAGTTGTTTGGGAGCGAGAGAATGGTAAACGAACATGCTTGCCAAGTTGACACGCATGACAAATCCTGGTAGCATTATTACATGGAATAGAAAATTGTCTAGATAAATATGACATGGCGTCACGGCCTGGATGACCTAAGCGGCGATGCCACAGCTCGGTGGAGTCGGTGGAGGCGACGAGGCTGAATGATTGTGGCGAGTTGGTGCTGGTGGAAAACTCGTAGAGGGGTCCAGGGCTACTGCAGCGTATGATCTCGCGCCGGGTTCGAAGGTCCTTGATGGAAAAACCAAAAGGGTCAAACTCGACAGAACAAGAATTATCAGTAGTAAATTGACGAGTAGAAAGGAGATTTTTAATTATGGCTGGAACGACTAAGACATTGTTTAGCGAGAAGGTGTGGTGTGGGGTGGGCAAGGTAGTATGACCAGTGTAAGAAATAGGTAGAGAGACACCATTACCGACTGTGACATGAGAGGAAGAAGTGTGAATAGGAGAGGAGATTATACCGGGGTCGGAAACCATGTGAGAGGTGGCTCCAGAATCCATGATCCAGTTGCCCGTATTGGAGGAGCTGGCGGTGTTGTTCAATGCCGCCATGAGGGCGGAGCAATCCCAGGCAGGAACGATGGCGTCGTCAGTGTACGGTGTCCCGTACTGGGCCGCAGGCACGTACGGAGTCGCAGGGGGCGGCGGGTTGCTGCCGAACGCCTGGCCATGCATGGGGGCCAGCATCGTGGTGTAGGCCTGTTGGCCTGGAGGAACCCAAGTGGGCTGGCGTTGCAGCGGGACAGGAGGCCGCGCCCCAAGGAGACCTGGGCCACCAGGAGGTCTCGGCCCGACAGGAGCGCTCGGGGCTCCAGCCGGACGCCAAGCAGGCTGCATCTGCTGGGCCTGGCCGGTGTGGGGGTTGAAGCAGATCCACGGGCCAGGCGAGGCAGGGAAGTACGCGCTGTTGCGATCTCCAGCTCCGCCGTTCTTCTTCTTCCTCTGGAAACGGCTGTTGCCGCCTCCTCCTCCGGAGTTGCGACCCCCGCTGTGGTTACCGGCGGATGAGCCAGAGCCATACAGCGCGACTGGCGGTGGCGGCGGAAGGGTGTTGCCGAGCTGCGTCTCGCGGAGAAGGAGGAGCGACCGCATCTGCAGGAACGTTGGGACGGGAACTTGCATGGTGACGAGGGTCGTGATGTCGGCGAAGCGAGAGTTCAGTCCGCGGAGGCAGTTCAGGACCAGCGTCTGATCGGACACCGGCTGCCCAACGTCGCGCAGAGAGTCGGAGAGGGACTTGAGCCGGTGGCAGTAGGCGGTGATGGTGAGGTCGCCTTGGACGATGGAGCGGAACTCCGCCTCGAGGTAGACGGCGCGGGTCATCTGGTTGTCGAGGAATAGGTTGCAGATGAGCGCGTAAGCCTCGTACGCAGTCTGGTTTTCTCCCATGATGGTGTCGAGGATGTCCTCGCTGATGGACCCGTACAGCCACGAGCGGACGACGAAGTCCTGACGGATCCACTCCGCTGTGCGAGCGGCGGCCGGAGTGTTGGTGGAGACATGGCCGGTGAGTTCATACCGGCCGAGCAGGACGCTGATGAGCATGCGCCACTTGGAGAAGTTCGAGGTCTTCAGGTCGAGGACGATCGGAACATGCGTTTTCACGCTGGCAACGTTCATTGCGAGGGAGGCCGGCGACACAGCGGGCACTACAGTGGTGGAGAGAGCGCTGCTGGTGTTGGATTCAAGGGTGCCCGAGGTCATTGACCCTAGGGCGGAGGAGGTTTGGCTTGGAGAGCTCATGGCGGCGGCGGAAGCTAGCTAGGTCAGGAGCTGGGGTTCAGGCAGATGCGATCTGCTCTGATACCATGCGAACGGAAAAGAGATGAGGGAAAACGCCACACCTGGGGCGATCTGCTCTTGTGTATTTATACATGTGTACAGGGTGCCTTGAGAACCAAGGAAACAATCCTCCTCGTATCAATCTACAACCGAACACAATCGGGAAGATACGTAGGTAGGATCCCTAACTGCTATACAAGGAATATACTTTAACACTCAGTACTAAAGACACATTTACTTCGGCCAGTAAACACATCGGTAGTTCTTGGTTGCCATACAGTTTGACCATGGCCACCACAATACTAAGCCTTTTAAACCAGAATTAAAAAAAAATCATGTTTTTGTAATAATACATACAAGCATGATCTTTGTACTAATTGCAGTCACAGTTTGGCAAATAACTGATAATCAGCTGCTCATGCTTGAATGAATTGATTCTCGCTATATGAGCTACTGATGATCTATTTAATTCAGTAAATAATAACCATACATGTTTAAATTAACTAAATAAATACAAGATAGAACTTGCATTGATCTAGCAGTCCATACAGGTGGCAAGAGAATTAGTTGGTTAGTTGTCTATATGCTTTGCTTGGTACTCACTATATGAGCCATCCACACGATTGAGTAACTAAGTAAGCATTATGTATAAAATAGTCCGCAACCATCATCTAGCGACTGAATACCTTAGCACTAACATCAAATAGCAAACTACACTGGTGTTAGCATTATCTAGCTATTCGTATGACAATTGACCATATGAGTATTCAGTGCGGAGAGAATATAAACATTTGAATTTCACTCCATGCGTAGCGCTAGACAGTCCAAAAAAAAAAGTCCTAAGAAACTGGAACTTCACCGAAATTGCACAACTAACCAACTAACACAACATCACACATAGAAGATTGCCATGTTCTGATTCCACCATATGCCAAAATACATAACTACCGCGGATGACACACCATCTCATAATTCATGTGAAGCTAACTGAAATCTATTAGTATATTATACTAGCCGTCACGATCAAGGGAATGCGTAGTACGTACCTGGGATGTAGAAGCTGCTAAATGGAAACACAGTTTTGAAGGATCCAGCCATCTTTTCCTCATACACCTTCTTCACCCGCTCCGACTTGAGCTCGAGCGTAAAGACGCCAGCAATTGTGCACAGGAAAATGGTACTTGCTTCTTTGGCGTAACCGATCAGATTTACCCTTCGTGAGGCCGAGAGAGCAGCAACTGGAAGCAGATTGTGTAAGTTGATGATCCTACTCTGTATCCATTTTGCATCACCATCAGTGCCCACATCCCTAGTCCACAGATTGAGAAACGATCCTTCGACTTCGGCAAGTCCCAATCCACCATTCTCAGCCGACATGAGGAAGATTCTGGTCTGCCAGGCTTCTTCTTCGGCGGCTAGCGTCAGCGTGTCTGGTTCTGGTAGCGGTAGGCCGACTGCCACCAATTTCCGCCCAGCCAAGTCGTACTCAAGGATGTAGCCATACCCGCAAGGGAAGTAAAGTAGAGAGTTCCCGACGAGCGTACAGGGCCTCTTTGACATCAAAGAACATTGGCCGGCGGAGGACAGCTCACCCCATGCACCGGTCTCCGACGAGTACTCGCATGCTGAGGTGACCCACCCCTCGATTCCGGCGAGGCTGACGGTGAAGACAGAGACCACGCGGAAGGTTCCCCCTCCTTTACAGTCTCGGTGGTCACACCCGTCGACGGCGCAGACCACCGCTGTATTGAAGTTGCCGCCGCTCTTGAACGCCGGGGGTAATCCAAGGCACCGCTGGTGACCCGTGATTGGCTCCCATACGAGGAGTTCATAGCCGCGATAGGCATAGGAGAGGAGGAGGACGCGGCCGTGGCGGCAGTCGAGGACGGACCAAACGCCCTTGTTGTCTGGGACGGCGACCGAGAAAGGGGAGGCGGTGGTGCGGATGAACTGGGGGCTGCGGGGCTGGTTGTGGAAGAAGCCCAGAAGGGGAGGTGTCCGGTGGATCGTGCAGAGGCCGCGGAGGAAGTCGGGGCGGGAGATCCGGCTGCGCCAGGGCTTGCTTGTGAGGGAGGCGCGGAGGAGGCACGCGGGCTCGTCGGGCGGGAGGCGGAGGAGGATCTCTTGGACAAGCTCGTCCGGCAGCGACGCCATCCCGCTACGACTCGGTGCCTAGACGAGTATCGAACATCTTGAGAATTTAGGAATCGGAGCGCGACCTTGCAACTCATCTCGCCCTTTCTCCTTCCTCAAAGCCCGGCATGGATTCAGTGGCGGATCTGGATTTCATCGTCGGGGGTGCCAAACTTAGGCTGTGTTGGGCAGCTGAGTGGTTTCAAAATCAGAGTATTTCATTTTCATCGCTAGTTAAGGAATTATGTGGTTTCGGAAAATAATTCAGTTTAGCAAATACAGGTCAAGACTAAAGTTTCCAATACAAAAAACTACAGTTTTGGTGATTGCCACGGTTTTTAAAATCATAATATTTGTTGCATCTAACCACGTCAAAGTATTCAATAATACGGTATTTTTAAGAAACTGTGGTATTGATAGAATACTTTGGTGCCAAACTAGCCCTTAACCCTCACACTTTAAGTATTATATAAAAATATCACAATTTGTTTAAATTTCAATTGAAATATTTTAAAATTTTGTCAAAAATGCCTTTCATAAACACCCTAAATGTGTAGATACGTAGACGACCCCACTGTCGCCGCCAAGGCACCGACCAAGTTAGCGCGTTTTTTAGGTCAACTTTTGGTTTATGGTCGATGTGGTTTGTGGCCCGTCAAAATTTTAGTTTGCAATTGTGATTTGTGAGGAATTGATACATATTTAGGCCAGCGTATTACCATTCTTGGTTAATATAAGCTTGCTAGGATTTAGGAATAGACAAGCACAACTATTGGTTTTACCGATTTTAAAGTTTGGAACAAGTTTGGATCGTAGATAATTATCAATTACACATTCAGTTCTTTTTGTACACATAGGATTAGGCTAAATAATATATGATCAAAGAGATAAGATTTCGCATATTTGGAGGGGGTGCAATGGCATCCATGAATTGGTATGAAGTTAAAAACTTGTGCAGTCAAGGTAGCGGGTGTCACGTTTTACTTATAAGTAGAGAAAAATAAACGGTGTTAGTCATGCCTTGGCTACGCTTGGTCGTACCTCCCTTTGTAATAAGCTTTGGCCTCGTTATGGACCGGATGATATCCGACTAGCTTGTAATGAGGATGACAGTCCACTCTCGATTGCGTACCGGGGGAAGCCCTAGGACCTGTCCGGACAGCAGCGTCGTCGCCGTCGTTTTCCTTCTTGGAGGTACTGCTTGGTACGCGGCGATTCGGAATGCTAGTATCGTGGTGGCGCAATGGTTGCAAGTCATCTTTGTTTTTGTCGATCCACCGATGTTGACTTTGTTTTTTTTTTCTCTTTCCTTTCTTTTGGGCTTGCTTGTGCTGTTTGCCCCAGCAGTGGTCTCAACTTTATTCTGGATGGTTGCTATATTAATATAGCGGGGCAAAAGTCTGTTTCGAGATATATCGTATTTTCTCAAAGAAAAGAATGAAGTTGAAACTTGATTAAGAAATGCCCCATCTTCTCATAATGAAGTGGCCAATCCCACTTGAGCATAAAAGCCAAAAAAGATTTAAAAAAAAAACAAAAGGGAGGAAGGAGAGCGTGCGGCAAGGAACTGAAGGCAGCGGCCTATTAGGCCCAAGGCGGAATGGCGGCCGGCCCGGCTCATATACAGCGACCCCCACACAGACAAACCTAGCGCCGCCGCCCCGCAGAACGACCACCCCTTTCATTCTCGTGCGATCAGCTCCTCCTCCTCAGTCCTGTCCTAGCCGCCGCCGTCGCCATGGCGATCACCGCCCAGATTCCGGACATCATGGGCGAGCGCCAGTCCGGCCAGGACGTCCGCACCCAGAACGGTAACACTCCTCCCTCTTCCTCCTCCTCCTACTGCTTTTCACGCCGTGAGATCTAGGGATGCGCTTGGATCCGCGTTCACTTGCCATGCCCTAGCTAAGCGAGGCTTGCAGCTCGGCATAGAAAGCAACAGCAGTTGCCCATTTGGTTGGCTAGCCCATGAATGCTCTTTAGGGCTGCACGACCTGCTTGTTAGTTAATCCGAGACAATGGCGTGCGCTTGCTCCTCCGAATTCAAGGATTTTTTGTTGCGTTCCTAGTAATATGGTTTAGTAAAACCATAGATTTGAACTTCTGTTCTACCGAATGAATCACCTCCCTTGCCAAGCGAGCCTAGGATTTCCCTAGCTGGTTTGAGTACCTAACGTACCCCTAGTCATTCGAGCGTGCGTCTATTTAATCATCTTCTCCTATTGCAGTGGTGGCGTGCCAGGCGGTGGCCAACATCGTCAAGTCGTCACTCGGGCCTGTTGGGCTTGACAAGGTGCGTGTCTTCCACTTCCCTCGTCAGTGAAGTTGATAGGGTCTGGATCCCCAGTAACTTTGAAGAAAGAAAAAAACACCTTGTCAGAATTTACTAACTTTGCGCATACGCCACTTACAGATGCTTGTGGATGATATCGGTGACGTTACTATCACTAACGATGGGGCAACCATTTTGAGGATGTTGGAAGTGGAGCATCCAGCTGCCAAGGTGATCATACCTGGCAGGCAGGCAGAGCTGGCCTTCTTTTTTATTTAATCGTTGCTCTGTTCTTGCATTTCTTTATGTGGTTCCATTGTCTCTAGGTTCTTGTGGAATTGGCCGAGCTCCAAGACCGGGAGGTTGGTGATGGAACGACTTCAGTTGTCATCATAGCTGCAGAGTTGCTCAAGGTATAATGAAATGGAGCTTCACTGCCAAGTTTTTCTTGCCTACAGATTTCCCTAATGTTGTTCATACACATGATGTTCTTTTTCTTGTTGCCAGAGAGCCAATGATCTTGTAAGAAATAAGATCCATCCGACCTCTATTATCAGTGGCTACAGGGTGAGCTTGTAGTTTATGTATATGTTTGTTTCAGTACCTTTTTCATTCGGAATTAACATTAATGAATAAAACATGTAATGTCTTACATTTTACTTATTTTCACTTTCATATTCTACCAGCTTGCTATGCGCGAAGCTTGTAAGTATGTTGAAGAAAGGCTGTCTGTCAAGGTAAATAATACTTTATATGGAACTAATGGCAGTAGAACTATGTTCCGTTCCGTGCTTATTGTCACGCTGACATGAATATTCATCCACACTTTTTTAGGTTGATAAACTTGGAAAAGATTCCCTTATAAACTGTGCAAAAACTAGCATGTCTTCGAAACTGATTCACACTGACAGTGATTTCTTTGCAAATCTGGTATGTTCCTTGGTCATTTGTGTATTTAGATTTCTTAATAATTCCCTGTTTTTACAAATGTGTGCACACTGAAGATCTGAAGTTTGATGGTATAGTTGTCGCATACTTGATTTTGGTGGCACTTGTTAAACGTAAATTAATTATTTTAGTCTATGCATGTATTTTGAGGTCGACAATATATTATTCTGGTAATGCTAGCTTGTTATGGTGTTTATCTAAGAAGTTTCTTACCTCTGGGACTGAAAGTTATTTATTCCACTGTCTTCTGGTTAACCTTTGTTAAAAAATGTGATACTCAATTGACTTGGCAGTGGTTTCTTAGGTTGTAGATGCAGTTCAAGCTGTGAAGACTACAAACTCCAAGGGAGAAGTAAAGTATCCAATCAAGGTTGGTAAAGTGCATTTGGCTACAATATTTCTCCAAAAAAATATTACCAATTTTTTTTCTGTTACTGGGTCCCTTCTTTCTGAATGTAGATTTTAAGTTGTACAGCCTTGTGTGTACGCTTTAGACACATGTACTCTACCAGTTTTATGATGTTGCACCAGACCTCTTGATATTACATGTGCTAGTGTATAGTTATCTTATGTCTGTCGATTATTGTGCTGCCCTTTTCCTTGATAATTACACAACAGTTTTACTGCCACTTAGAACTTTTCTCCCGTAATAATGTTGTGATGTGCTTGTATGTAACATAGCACATGATGTTTGATTCATTTAACACGAGGTTGGCAAATTGTTCTTTCTGCCATTTTTTTTTGCTTATAAATGATTGCTTTGTTTGTTCTGCAGAGTATTAATATTTTGAAGGCTCATGGTAAAAGTGCAAAGGAAAGTTACCTCCTGAATGGTTATGCACTGAACTCAGGCCGTGCAGCTCAAGGAATGCCTACGAAAGTAACCCCTGCCAGAATTGCTTGTCTTGATTTTAACCTTCAGAAGACAAAAATGCAAATGGGTGTTCAAGTCCTTGTATCTGACCCAAGGGAACTAGAGAAGATCCGTCAGAGGTATGTTCATTTTTCTCTTTTGACATTAATATTATACTTAATTTTGTTATCTCCCAAATGAATCTGCAATGAGTTTATCCTTTTGTTTTTCATTTCTTCTGATGGATCCTCATGCCTTTTGCCTGTACAATCAATTTATTTTCTATTTAATGGTCTCTACTAGTATAGCTAATACATTACTCTTTTCCGTAGAGAATCTGACATAACAAAGGAGCGAATTGAGAAAGTTCTCAAGGCTGGCGCTAATGTTGTATTTACCACCAAGGGAATTGATGATATGTCATTGAAGGTACTTTTTATCAACTCAGGCAGAACCAGTTGCTGTTCCTTTTCTAATATGATTTTGTATATGGTTATCCTGCACTGCATCACAAACTATTTGGCTGAACTGGTCCATGTTAGTACTGAATGACATATTCTGCTTAGCTGCTGGTACTTTGGGTTGGGTGGTGCATACAGAACCTGTCGTACACTTAGCATAATACGTTCTATAATCTTAGCCTTTTCGGTAATATTTTGTGGATATCATTGCTATCTTACATTCCCTTCCAACAATATTTGAATGTCCTCAAAAGTTTCTGTTTCGTAGTTGATATGATTTTTATGATTTGAAAAGATCTACTGGGTTGTGGTGATATATATGGATATCACTCCCTGATGATTGTATAACTAAACTGTGCTTTATCATTGTGTGGCGAAACATCATTTCAGTACTTTGTTGAGGCTGGGGCAATTGCGGTTAGACGTGTGCGTAAGGAGGATTTACGCCATGTTGCCAAGGCAACAGGTGCAACAATGGTATGTCTTATTTCTTCATATTGTTGATTACATGGTTATGTTGACAGTCTTTTCATCTTTTATTTTCTTTTAAATCCCAGTCATGACTTGTCTACTTGGTGCTTGCATGAACTTCCTTTTTGTTGAAATTCCATTCATGACTCTTCATATTGTTTGAATCGTGTTCTAAGATTCTAAGGGAATATGCAGCCCATCATCTGAACTCAATGCGCTGTATCTGAATATTGTTGAGGAAAGGATTTGACGATTAAATTATTAACTTCATTTGTAAAACAACTTCTACTCTTGATATTCCCAAGTAATAAGTCAAATAATCGCCTTTTCAAGCCCAGATGAACTGTTTGTCAATATCCTAAAGTAATAAGAACCTGCAGGTGACTACTTTTGCTGACATGGAGGGTGAAGAAACATTTGATCCATCATTCCTTGGACATGCCGATGAGGTTGTTGAGGAAAGGATTTCTGATGATGAAATAATTCTGGTGAAAGGCACAAAGAACACAAGTGCGGTTAGTCCTTTTTTCATGCCAATCTTGAGCTAGCTTCAGTACGAATGACACAACATTTGTTTTGAAGCTAGAAGCATTTCACTTGCATATCTTTCATGCAGGTTTCCCTTATTCTTAGAGGAGCAAATGACTTCATGCTAGATGAGGTTGAACGGTCTTTGCACGATGCACTGTGCATTGTGAAGAGAACTCTGGAATCCAATACGGTAGAACTTTCTGTTGCTGCTGTTCGTTTACTTGTGTTGTTTGTTCCCTGTTGAATATAGAAACATATTTCTGTTGTCATGACTATGTGGAGCATGAGAAAACATTGATCTTTTTCTTTTCTTCCTTTACCATTTTACTTGCTACTAAGTGTGGCTTGCATTTAAAAGTGTAGCCCGTGCATCCTGGTTCTCATATTTAATAATTTCCCAGGATTCTTCTGTATATTGTGCTTGTGTTGGCCCGTATTTGTGAATATTTCCACAATTTTGTATTTTATATCTTGTTTTCAATAGCTGCAATCCCATTTCTCAGGAGCAGTTGCTTTAGTATCTGCATCTTTCGTCTTCCATTGCACATAGTAGTGCGAGCATTAAATTTTCTTTTGTGGTTGGTGAATGTAGATCTGTAAGTAACTAAATTTTCTTTTGTCGTTGGTGAATGTAGATCTTGAAGTAACTAAATTTCTTTTGTGGCACATCCCAGAGTGCATAAAATTTTATTTTGTCGTTTTCTCTTATAACTAAAACACCCACACACCCGTCGTCTTTAGGAACTAATTGTCGTTAGTAGTGTATTTAACATCTATGACGGTCATGCAGGTAGTTGCTGGTGGTGGTGCTGTAGAAGCTGCTTTGTCTGTATACTTGGAGAATCTCGCTACAACTCTTGGATCTAGGGAGCAGCTGGCAATTGCTGAATTCGCTGAATCTTTGTTAATCATACCGAAGGTTTGATCAGTTATATTTGGTGCATGTATGATGCTATACTGAACCACATATAATATACTAATTGGAGTATGTCTGTCTGATGGTAGGTCCTCGCTGTCAATGCTGCCAAAGATGCAACTGAGCTTGTTGCAAAGCTTAGGGCATATCATCATACTGCCCAAACAAAGGCCGATAAGCAACATTATTCTAGGTAATTACTGAATTTATAAGCTCCGTTACATATCCAAACAGATTATAGTTCCTCTAATTTACCTTTGCAAAGACATGGGATTTTGAAGATTAGTCTTGAGGAAAACAATTATGCATTCTGGGATGTGCCTGTTAAGCAATGATATGTACACACAACATGTACACCGCAAGCTCCATCACAGTGTCGACCAAGCTTTCTTTTGTAGAGTGCCACTGCCAGACTAATACTAATTTTGGACATAGTCGTTGGTAACGTGCACCTAGATGCATAACTAATTTTGTAATCTATTAAAAAAAAAACTAATTTTGTAATGGACAACTCCTTCCAGATATAGCTATTTACTTTTAAGTGTTTTTCCCACGGCTGTTTTGTTCTGCTACTGCACATCTACAGTTTGTGTTTTTGTTCTGCCACTGCACACACTCCAATTTGTTTTGATTTTTGTTGCAGCATGGGCCTTGACCTGTCAAAAGGTATCATCCGCAACAACCTTGAGTACGGCGTGATTGAGCCAGCGATGAGCAAAGTAAAGATTATTCAGGTCGGTACACATACACACAGACACACTTGGCCTGTTAGCTTCTCGTCACCTCCCTTGTTTGGGATCCGTCGCCATCATACATTTCCTTCTCTCCGCAGTTCGCCACGGAAGCGGCCATCACTATCGTGAGGATCGATGACATGATCAAGCTTGACAAGGAGGAGTCTGGGCAAGAAGAGTAAAAACACAGTTTTACGATCTCTGGCCACTGTTTTGTAATGCGACTGCCTGGTTGCTGCTATAGACTCGTAGATTTGTCCGGTGTGATGTTTTCCCCTTCCTTGCGCTATGCTAGTGGACAATCTCGTAGAATGTTGTAGGGAAGATGGATGTGTGCGCGAAGGTGTGTTGTCGCGGTGCATTCGAATGTATGTGTATGGAAACAAAATTTGCCCTACAGCACCAGGGCCTCCAAGCTTTTAGGGCCTCGCCTAAGCCTTTCCTAGTTAAGCGAAACTGCTTGGTGTTAATTGTCTTCAATTTCCTTGAAACGTAATGAATCTACAGGCTCTTTATCAATGTTGTCTTTCTCTGAGAAACGTAATGAGCGAACGATGTTCTCATAGCGTCCATGGCCATTGGACCTGTAACTGCATTATTTGAATCCTTACGGTCCATATCATCTCCAACGATGCTTGTCCATGTAGTCTGCATCTAGGGGTTAATACTGTATATGGGAAACATAACAAGTGAACGTTCCCACGATTTTGCTCAAGAATTAGTTTAGTTCCTGTAGTTGGGTTGACATCTCTTTCCCATATCTTCAAATTATAGAGTGCCCTGGTACGAAGTCGCTCCATGTAGTCTGCAACTGGCTGCCTCCGGAAGAAAGGTAAGCCATGCACAATTTCCTTCTCTATTACTGGTGAGTAATACAGTAGTTAGATAATGACATTAGCATCACTAGTAGTTCGAGAGAAAACTAGAGAAAAATAAATGTTCCTTTAACCTAAATTCATCATTTCATTAATGTTGTTCTTCTAAGCATAATTTTTTTACATGATTAATCTGTGCCCATGGCCTATGCTGTTGAAACCGAACGCATGGAAGCGTAAATATTAGAGAATCACAGAACGGCAGTACGCACGCAGGTTTGTGATCTACTCCCCCCGTTTCAAATTAATTGACGCAAACTTTGTACTGGAATACTTTTAGTCATTTGGTCAAATACTTTTAGTGATTTCGGTAGTGGCCGAAATATTTACGAAACTGAAATTTAAAACGGCGCAACCCGGCAAGCTATATCTCATGATTCTCTAGTCAACCTCCCGCATCGTCCGCGATCGGTCCGGTGGCAGACGCATCGAGCGACTGGGGTGGGTCGGAGACTATGGTGACAAGTGTGGTGGGGAGCTAGGGATGGCACCTCCAGGGTATGGGTGCGGGTGGAGCCATCCCATACCCTTACCCGTGTCTCCCAAGTTTACCCATCACCCGTACCCATACCCGTAAGCGGGTACAAGTTTTTCATATACCCTTCATCCGACAGGGTAAAGGGATACCCGCGGGTAAAAATACCCGCATTTTGAACAAATATCAATTGAGCAAAAAAACTGAGATAATTTGACAATACATAGTTATAAACAACAACATGTAGTCTGCACAGCTACACTATTAAATTCATAAACTCAATCCTCATATGGAGAGACGCGTAGCAACGACGCAGCGTATTTATGTATGGCAGACAGCGATTACTTATTAGGGATTTAATCTAGCGCCATTTACTCTTTTAGATCATCGGATTATGGGACGGAGTTGAAGCTTGTACGTATACCATCTCGATCGATTGTGGCTCTCCTCGAGTTGACCTGCCTAGTGCCTATACGGAATTAGAAAATTAGGTTAGATTTAATTAGAATAAGCCTCAATTGACAGAATTTATATGGGTACAAGGGCACGCGGGTATAGATTATGCAATCCCATGCCCGTACCCGCTCTGTCCGATGGGTACAAGATTTCCCTATTTATATACCCATGGGTATTTCGTAGTCCTAAACTCTTAGCCTAATAGGGTTTTTATCCGCAGGGTACGCAGGTACAGGGTACCCATTGCCATCCCTATGGGGAGCATCGACGGCGCGCACCCGCGGCCCCGGTCATCTACGCACTGGGGTTGCGTTGAGAGGATAGGGCGGAGGAGGATCATCGACGGGTATCTCCTCAGTACTCACCGCAGTTGTGCTCTTCTTTATTTGCGCATGCAATCTAATAGAGAGTACACAAATAACAGTTCTACACAAATTACTATAAGCATTGGCTTAAACATGATCTCTAATAGAATACAGAAAAGCACATACATGGTGTTGGAGGAAGACCCGTTGGCGGCTTCGGTAGCCATGTCGCCGAAGAGGTTGTTGACATCGGGGAAGTAGTTGTCAGCGTCCGTGTTGGAGAAGAAAGCCAGTAGTCGCGCGGTAGCGCTCTCTAAAAACCTTATCGCCCCTCTCCGTACAGGATCACGAGATGCGGGGTTCCGGAGACCTACTGTCCCGCCCCGTGGTGCATGCCACGACACGAGATGAGGAAGAATTGTTCGGCGGTGCAAAGCTCTAGAACCAGGAGGAATACGCATATGGGTTTCGTGTTGTGGTGTGTCTCTCTGAGAGAAGCGGCCTACTATCAGGTGGGAGGCGAACCTGTAGCCGAACATCCAGCCCGTTCGTATTCATCTTCCACTAGTGTAGTCGAACAACCAAAGTTTTTCAGCTTCCGCGACAATTCAGTTTTCGTCCAATCATGGGTGTTAAAAATAAGACGAAGCGTACACGTGCTACCTCGACTCATTCCTGAAACCTGACGCGTCGTGACGAGGAGAGACGGACGGCGGAGGATGCGCACACGTGTAGCTCTCTCTTATCCATGCTCATACACCAAGTGGAAAAGCATCCCTTATAATGAGGTCCAACCCCTTCTAAACTAGCGACGTGAGATTGAATTTTTGTGCGACCTCTTACCATGCATGAATGGGCCATATGGGTCTTTAGAATTCTCAGGACTTATGGAAAAAACAAAATGAGTTAGGCTATTTAGTCTGAAATTCCAACAGTCGTTGTTGCTAAGATAGGAGGCAGGCCAGCTGTTGTACGAAGTCCGTGCTTTACGTGCTTTACTCTTCAGCGTGGTGCTAGAGGAGAAGGTGCATCGGTGCCATCGCCCCAAGTGGTTGCGTTCCTTGCAGTGGCGACACTGGATTTGCGCTGCGGTTGAAGAAAGAAAGGACTCGATCGAGTTCTCCATTTTGTTGTTAGGGTCCTCTTTGCAAAATCCATATACTGGAATGTAATTTCTGTTTCTTTGTATCCTGAGTTGTACTTTATATTTTGATCTATGCAGCTCTCAATCTATACCTCTTATAAAGCAAAACCCCACTAAGTTCATTTATGATTTTTCAATCTTAATATGCAAGCTATCCACATCATCCATTCCATTAGCGTGTGTGTTTGGTCTGTAACCTAACGTGGGATGGAATGGAATCATGCCTTTTTAGGTGCGTTTGGTTATAAAGTAGATGGATGGATCAGCCCACATGCAAGAATATTCCCCTAAGATGCTGAGTCAATTGATCCCATAAAATCGGCCGTGGCCCATGTTGTTACAGCGACGGTGACCCATGCCTAATCTCTCTTCCCCTAGGCGTCTTTTTTTTTTTTGAAAATTTCCCCTAGAACATCCCCTAGGCGTTCTTGACCGCGGGAGAGGCTGCTGGACGGCGAACAGCGAGCTCTCCATCGAATCATGGACCCATCCATTGAGGGCCGCAGCCCAGAATCCCCGCCGCCAGCACTGTCGCTTGACGACGAGCCACCATTGCCGCTGCCAGCTCCTCCGCCCGCCGCCGGTATCTCGCCTGAACAGTTCACTATGCGCTCGTCGTCCTCGGGCATGCGGATGAGCAACTTAGTAGTGGTCCGGTCCTTGGATTCCGCGGCGGCAGTGAGCGTGGAGGTGGTCTGTCAGAACTTGGTCCAAAGGAGCGCGTACGCGGCCGCCGGCCGGCAGCGACTGGACAACGTCCATGGCAGGGTCATTCCCGAGGACGACGAGCGCATGGTATCGGCGTACATCTGGATAGTGGCTTCCGCTTATACTCCAGATAATGGCAATTAGACGCATGTTAACCAATTACTATTGTACTAAATATTTTTATAGGTTAAACACATTTCGTCCCATCCCCTAGATCTTTGGAACCAAACAGAAACTGGAATCATCTCAATCTAGTCCATCCCATCCACAAAACAGGGACCATCCCATTCCATCACGGACGGAACTAGGGGGCGCCCTGGGGCCATGACCCCCCTCATGGTATTTTTTTTGTTAGATACCCCTCATTATTCTGTGTATTTCAGCCCCAAAAGTACCTAAAATTACCTATATGGCCCCCTCCAACTTGGTTAACATGCAATTGGCCCCCTTGTATATTTTTTCTGGTTCTGTCACTGCATTCCATACATTTTGATCCATGAACCAAACACACGCTTAGCCAATGAACTGTCCATGTCATCCCCACTAATATTTATTAATCTTTATATGTAAACTCCACGTCATCTTATATTTTTAATCATTTATTTGTCCATGTTAATATGTTTTGATACACACATATTTCGTGTCGAATATTTTTTTTAATACATATATTGAATTAGCATATTACTTTATACAATTTAGTATATCATATTTTTATACCCTTTTATTTACGTAATATAATTTCTAAAGGGTCTCCGCTGCAACGCGCGGGGAATATTTCTAGTATTAATGAAAAAAACCTCAAAGAAAAAAATCAAACAAATCCTGAACCGCTGCTGCTCCTGGTTCCCGATCGATCTGCCGGATTCGGCGCAGACCCGGGACGCGACGTCTAAACCGGTCCGCGCTAAGCGCAGCAGGAAAGGTCGACCAAAGTGGACACGCAGCGTCGCCTCTCCGCCGTGCCGCACGCTTGGCCGCCGAGATGAGCCTCTCCCACCACCACCTCCACCTCCCGCCTGCCGCGCCGCCGGCGGGGGATGCCTACTACATGTACGCACCGCACCCGCACCCGGACCCGCAGCGGCAGGGCGTTGTCACGCTCTTCGTCGCCGGCCTCCCCGACGACGTGAAGCCCCGCGAGATCCACAACCTCTTCTCCCGCCGCCCCGGCTTCGACCAGTGCCTCCTAGAGTATACCGGCCGCGGCAACCAGGTCCCTCCCCTAATTCTCGGTTCCTCCCTCGTGCTCTTTCATGAACTAAACCCTCGCTCAGGCAGAAGGGAGAGAACTGAAGAACCCTTCGATTGGGCTGTTTACGCTGTGCTATCTGGGCTCGAATGTGTGATTAGGGTAGACTGGGACGAAATCCACACTTCTTCTATAGGCGCTGTAGCGACGAGAAGACATAATTCTTATTATTATGCCTGGTGTTGTCTCTGAATTCTTATTCTTATGTTGCAGGCTGTTGCCTTCGTGTCATTCTTCACTCATCATGCGGCCTTATCAGCAATGGCTTCTTTAAATGTGAGTTATGCTTGAGTCAAGTTCCTTCTTTGTTTTTGCTGTTTATGCTCCGTAGAGTTTTCTCAGTGCTAATCTGAATATGAAATTTAGCAGCAGGTTTTGATGCAGTTAACTCAAGGGTAGCTTAGTCGCTATTAAAACCCATACTTTGAGTAACGAATTTGACAGTGTCTGTTGTGTACAAGGTGCTTGATGTACATCCATAGGTTGAAACTGAATGCTGAAATCATGTGCCTATGAAATTCTGTTATTTTTTGGCCTGTTCAGGGTAGTATATCAAGTCAATGGAATTTGTAAGAGAAATCTAGTCTGGCTCCGGTTATGTAGAATCCAAACCCAAAGACTGGACTTAAATGTGATTTAGAAAAATTCTCATGCTTTTGCTGGTCAAATCTCGACCATATGAGTAGGCCAACCGGTTTACACATGTCTCTAACTTATACAGTGCAATTTCAATAGATGCAATAGTAGCAAGAAATTACCTACCTACTGGCTCATAAATCTTACGTTCTAGCTTTATAGTTTTGATCACTTGATTGTCATTATCACTGATTTCATATTCTGTTCCGTTTTAGGGATCTGTTTTTGATCCTGAGAATGGTGATTGTTTGCACATTGAGCTAGCTAAGTCGAATTCACGCAAACGTCACGGAGGTACTATCTGTACATCATCACTTATTTTCTTAATCTATCAGTTTCCCTTATACAAATGCTATTGAAAACTTCCACACCATTAAATTGATTACAATTTCATGTTAGGTGGAGGCGATGTCTACAGAGTTATTGACAAGCGAGTACATAGAACAGAGGAAAATTCTGACAATGACATCCGTGATGGTGATGATGCTGTATCGGGCGATGGTGATGGTGACGGCAATGATGGTAATGATCATACTTACTTGATGAAATCTCACAGCTGTAAGGGAATTGGTCCTCAACTCCGCTTAGCTACCATCCCTACTACCGCCATCCGAGAATTTGCTTTCAGACCGAACTTGTTGCAAGTGAAACTAGGAAGAGCAAATTTCTGTCCAATGATGTCTTCTGTTTACTTTCTCTTCCTTTTATTTATGACTTGTCTATCTTCCATACCACGAGGAGTTAAATTTGAGTTTTAACACATAACTTTTGAATTTTGATAGTTGATTACTTTCATAGCTGCCCCTTCATTTTCTTTTCTCTAGAATTATTTGAGTTGATTTAATGAAAATAACTAAGAGCATTGGCTTATTACCAGCATTAAGAGTTTGCACGTGGTATGTCACCATTATGAAACAGTTATGCGGTTGGATGAATTTGCACACACATATAAATATAAGTAATGCAGTTTGCAGTGTCATTTCTCAAGATACTGTCACTACAACATATTATGTATCTCACCTGTACTTTCTCGTTGTTCGCACCAAAAATTCAGGGGAGGGTGGATCTGATGAACCATCAGACACAGAAAATGATAATTCCAGCGACAAGAATGAGTTATTCGTGGATCAAAGGTTGACATGCACTTCACATACTCGTAGTTTTGAGTTAACTCTCTTTCTTAATTTAGCGCTCACCTTAATAAATGCTAGAGCTAGTGCCACTTCTTTTGTGTCTTCCGATTGTGCATGGATTTGTTGATGATAGATGATTGGTATTTCCTTTGATGGACAGTGGTGAACCAGGGATCAAGCAGCAGAAAAGATATTCTTCTTCAAATGTGAGTTCCATGTCGTAGCTTCATGTTATCACACTTTTACCTTATATCCTTGTCATAATACAAATGTACAGTGCTGCAGTGTTGTAAAACAAAGCAAGCAGTTGTGCATGCTTCTGTAGCCTGATTTGTCACATTCTATATTGTGATATGATGTTACTTGTGTTTATGCTCATGAAAAAGGGGTGTATCCGTACGAACTGTGTTACTTTCAACTTGTTTTCTTAAATGTTTTAAACTTCTTTTACACAGTATGGCATGTAAGCGGGACAGTGCACATGTTATGATCATGTTTTTTCACATGTTTGTAATTGCACATTCTGCATATATGTTTTTGGGGAATATTCAAGTGTGCAGTTGCACTATTTAGTAATGGGTGCATCTAAATTTATGATCCTAAAAGTAGATTTGATTATCCATGCAAGTGTTCCATTTGTTATTTTAAACTTCTTAAGATGTGGATTGCTTGTACAGGGTCAACCAGACAAATCTTCGGCTGAAATACCACCTTGCTCTACTTTATTTCTTTCAAATTTGGGACAGACATGCACAGAAGAGGAGCTAGAGGAACTTTTGTCAAAGTATGTTGTCTATATTCTACTGACATATTAATTAAAGTGAAGTTGTAGCATTTTTTTTGATGAATATTGTTTATTGTTGGCAAGGCAACCTGGATTTCATGTGCTTAAAATGCGTCGCCGTGGTGGACTGCCTGCAGCATTTGCTGATTTTATGGTATATCTACCTTTTGTTTACGCTTAATTATGTTATTATACCTGTTCTTTGGAGATGTTATAGATGGCAGATCGATCTTTTCAGTTTAGAATATGAACTTGATATGACCAAAAGGCACATCACAGGTTGTTTTTGAGTTGCACATGTGTTAGTATTGACTTTTAACTTTCTAACAAGGTTCAGCAGAGCTGATAAGGTTTCCATAACTTTGCATTTTTAGTGATATATAATTTGCATAATCGGATAGATGGCAGACTATTTTGTACTTAATATTGTCAAAAATATAACGAGATGCAAGTCGGACGTAGGAATAATATTTGATATGAGAAAATCTCTATATATTTTTTGCATATATTTGGGGTCCAAATTTGATTTGTTTTGGTCCGATTCTAAAAGACATCTAAGTAATATCGCTTCTCCTCAGTTTCCACAGCTTTTCTTTTCTGAGACATGACCGCATTGTGCAGGATATCGAGTCCTCTACAGCTGCTATGGATAACCTCCAAGGCACCATCCTGTCTTCTTCTGATGGTGATGGTTTGCACATCGAGTATCCTTAATTTTTTGTTGTTCAAGACACTTTTTTAATTTATTGTTTTTTGTTGATTTTTTTAAATATCCGTAATACATTTCACCACAGAAGGTCATTTCATCTTTTATATCTTGTTTGGTGAGTTTGACCTGGCTTACGTCTTACTCCAAGTTAATATATCTTCTAATGCTCGTTCAGTTTATTGGTTTGCAGACTTTAGGGGATTGGTTTGATTCAGCTTGCATCTTCCACAATACAGTGCATACTTTGGCTGATTTTGTCCATGTCATAACCATATCATATCATGCTTTGTTGCATTCTAGTTTGTTGATGGCATTCGAACTGCTATTTCCATTGGTAGTGGAAATATTCTTTGTTTTACCAGTTTTAATCATAAGCAAGTGGTTCTCACTGGATCTGGAAGTCACCATTGTAGATCCTTGTTTCCTTTAACTCTAGCTGCAGGTATGCAAGGTCGAAGATGAGGTCGCAGTAGCCGTTGTTGGGTTAGCATGACCTCAAACTATGTGCTACAAGCTATTACTGGGCGCCAGCCCTGCACATGTAATTGCCCGCCTGGCTTGTAGTACCTGGAGTTTAGTTTGTATTCTTCATCTAAGCATGAGAGCTAGGAGCTGTGCGTTTGTACTGTGGCAGATGTCCTGTATTATTTAGTTAGAGACTGAGAGCAAGAGGCACGATCTTTCTGGAAAACAGCTACTAGGTCAACAATTAGCGAAAAGGCCTTAGATGTTTGGTCACATGACTTTGTTTTGAAATGGAAAAAGAAGAAGAGTAAGGGTATTAGTACTATTTTTTTGAAAGGAAGCATTACTCCTTTGAAATGGCGACGGATCCAGTTTGCTCTTCTTCTGTAAAAGAGTTGGCCGAAAGAAATCGAGTCACTGTGTTTGACGTTTGTTTCTCACTTGGTCAGTTTGCTGTCAGCTTGTCTTCTCCAGGCACGTGCCAAAGTCCTAGTAGCTGAACAATTGATCTGGGACGAAGGGATCAAAGATCTGAGTCTGTTTCTGTCTAGCTGTTTGGAGCTAGTATTGTGGAAACATAGTTTTGTTTTTGTTGGTGATGTGGGACGAAGGGATGTGAGCGCAGAATGTCTCATTTATAGCCTGGCTAATTATGGAAACAGTACTGAACTTCCAAACTATGAAGATCAAACAAACTGCCAAACTATGAAGATCAAAAGAACCTTATGCTAACTTGGCATGCAATGTGAACTGACTAATTACGGTAACAGTACAGAACTTTATAAATGCAATGGCCAACTTCATGGTAGTACACACGCATACTCATCATATCGCATTGACGTGTTTACCCAGGTCACAAGAGGTCGTTATTCAAACTTGCACTCTAAGATATCTTTAGTGTCATCCAAAAGACTTTCTCAACTACCGCCAGAGAACATACCCAACATCGCATCGATATTTTCTGTTAGGAACCTCGTCAATGTGGTTATTATCGTACTCGCTATCTGATAATGTTCACACAATTCAAATAACCTTATCGCGTTGATGGGTTTACCTGGGCCACAGGACTTGGTTATTCAACCTTGCACTATAGTATATCTTTAGTGCCATCCAAATGACTTTTTCGCCTACCGCCAAAGAACATACCCAACAATGCATCGATGTTTTTAGTCGGCCCTGGTTAGTGTGGTTATTATCATACCCATGATCCAATATAGTTGCTACAATTCAAAGAACCTTATCGTGTCAATGGGTTTACCGAGGGTCCGAGGCCACAAGAGGTGGTTATTCAAACTTGCACTCTCGCATATTTTTGGTGACATCCAAAGGACTTTCTCGTCTACCACCAGATAACATACCCAATATCACGTTGATGTTTTTTGTCGGACATCGTCAATGTGGTTATTCTCATACCCACTATCCGATATCTTCTCTCAGTTAAAAAAATAAACTTCTGGTAATTAAACAGACGACAATAGTTCTATTTTGTATATGTTTCACTAACATAATTTTGGTGTATTGCATTAAACTGAGAATTAATTTTATCCAACTAAAACATAGTTCACAAAAGGTTTAACTACTGTTTTGCCTATTAGAAGTCTAGTTTGAAAATTTTGCACTAAACCCTCAACCCTAGATATCTTTTATGACATCCAAACGACTTTCTCGTCTACCGCCAAATAACAAACCCAATATCGTGTTAATGTTTTTTATTAGACCCTCGTCAATGTGGTTAATTCATACCCACTACCGGATATCTTCGCCACAATTCAAAGAACCATTTCTGGTAAGCAAATGACAATAGTTTCGTTCTATATATAGGTCACTCAAAAAATATCTTTAGTGGTATCCAAAGGAATTTCTTGTCTATTGCCAGATAACATACCCAGTATCGTTTTGATATTTTCTGGACCTTCATCCACGTGCTTATTCTCATACTCACTATCCGATATTTTTGCCACAAGCCAAAGAACCTTATTGTGTCGATGTGTTTACCCCGATCACAAGATATCTTTCATGTCATCCAATGGACTTTCTTGCCTATCATCGGATAATATACCCAATATCGTGTTGATGTTTTTTGTCCAGCCCTTGTCAATGTGGTTATTTTCATACCCATTATTTGATATCTTTACACAATTCAAAGATCCTTATCACGTCGATGTGTTTACCGGGGCAACAAGAGGTGGTTATTCAAACTTGTGATTTTAGATATCTTTAGTGACATCCAAAAGATTTTTTCGTCCCGCGGATAACCACTAGTACAGAGCGACGATATGGAAGCGGGTCTAAAAAATTTAGCAACGGAAAAAAGATCCATTTACCGAGCATTGTAGCTTATGTGAAAGTCTCTTTGGCCATGGAGGAAAACCCTGTTTCCAATGAGGTACCAACTTGGCAACGACCTTTTACGATCCTTCCTGGCCAAAGAGGCCGGGAAGCTCTTTGGTTACGCTTCTTACTTTCTAATCGTTTGCATTGTGCTATTTTCGTATTTCCAAAACAGATTTCTTTTCGCACATCAACTATATTTCACACATAAGCAATCAGTACAAAAGACATCAACAATTTCATTCATAAAATGGAAATGCGATCTTTACGCACTGATTTTACAATATGGTTATAAGACTACTATGCAACTTACTATAAGATTTTGCGATCACAAAATGTTCTACATGTCTTTCGCTGAGGTACGCTCAATGGTCTTCTGGGTTGCAAGAGGCTCGAGTAGTTTTTTTCATGCTTTTCCAAACTACATCTTTGCCATACTTGCTATCAACATCCGAAAATTCCTGTTTGCAAAAAAGAAAGGTACAAACTATTGTTAAATTTAATAAATATATTATGAAATTCTAATGGGCGGAAGAAAAATAAAAACATACGTTAGTGATAGAAACCACAAAGATGCAAAAGCGGATGCACGGAAACACAACGTGCTCGCAAGCCTTCATGGCATGTTAACTTTGCGAAATTCTTTGTTTTGAGGTTAGGTTCCTTTTGGACAGTGTCATCGGAATATTTTTTTTGTTTTAATATAAAATCAATACAACATTTCATGAGTTGCTAAGGTGGAATGGCAAAAATCTATATAAAATATGATGGTTCGAAATCAAAACATAGAAATACATGAAATTTCTAGTAAGTAGGTAGGAAAACATACATTAATTGGACAATCAGTATTATCCATGAACTTGTTGTTGGATACATGCCCAAGAGACAATAATAATTTTTTGTTTCATGGTTAGTTTTTATGTTTTTTATGCTATAGCTATTGAGGTTTATGAATAGATGATCCAGAGAAAAACCCATACACACGTGTAGAAACATAGACATAGTTTTGTACCCTAGTCTTGGCTCTTAGACTAACTTGTTGATGACCAGATGAGTCCGTTTTCCCGGTGATGGTTATAGAATTGCCGACATCAATAAGATCATATTGTTGGCAGCACAATATGACTGGGTCAACGCAACTAGATGATACCACGAGATCCTTTTATCAGTGTTGTTAGTTTTCTCAGTAAAGGGTTAACATGTCAATGTACTTAGACCATGAGAGTATTATGATCAAACATACTTGAAATGTTACTTTGGTCCTGTCTAACATCACACCGTAACATGGTGACTATAACTGCAGACAGTGGGTAACCCAGAGAGTGTGTCTTGATCTTGATGATTCAAGACTAGGAATTGCTACTCTATATTTATAGAGAGATACAGCCAGAGCCCACTCGGTATGAAGGTATCCAGAATAGTATGCGCAGACAAACCATGATTTATATCATGGGGATACTGGAATACGGGAAACGAGACAAGGTATCATACCCGAGGATAATAAGATATCGTGATCAAGCGTTGATCAAACATGATATCAGAATATCTCGCCATAGGTGTTGACCAGTATCATGAAGCAATGGGAAATAGATATGTGAACCAACATGTTAAGTTGAGCTAATTCGTATAACGGTGGAAATCATTATGGGCGTCCACGACTCCGCTATTGATTATTGATCTGGTCACACTTAAGTCCTTTGCAATCATTTGTGTATATTGGATGGTTTGGAATATAGAGAGTGTGTCACCGAAATGGTTCCGACGTGATCGAAATCTTTCGGAGAGAAGATCAAAATTTTCTAAGGTGCTGGAAATGTTCTGAGATAGTCGAAAAGGGGCTTCAGAGTTTTTGGAAAGTCCGGAAATGGTCCTAGGGGGTCAGTGGGCTGCACCCACTAGGTTAGAACCATGTGGGGGCAGCCACATAGGCCAAAAACCACTAGAGGGGCCGGCCACCCTCTTCTTGCTATAGCGCCCCGACCCCAGAACTATATAGTGAAACGTTGTGTAACCGGTCATGCTACACAATCGAGGGTTACTGGGTTTACCAATCCCAGGCCAAAACTCATTGGCAGGTGTGCTCGGAATGGATCATCGGCACACAACACCTCGATCATGCCATAAGCTCAGACATCGCTTTCACGTATAGTAAAGAGACCAAGACTGCGGAACAACTGGCACATCACAAACTCTACGACACAAGAGATCATAGTTCAACTCATATATGAGAAAGATAGCAAATGACACATCAGAGGTCACTGACCCATCATTACAACAAGCGGAAGCAAATTAAAGTTGTCTAAACAACAAGATCCAAATTATGGCCTAAGAGGCCTATAGATAAACATCCCGTGCCAGCCTGTTCCATGACGTCCCAAGCTGCCACCTGGGAACCCCAGACTATTCGTCGAAGTCAACGTAGAACCCACCTTCCTGTGCGGTGACGTCCTCCTCTGAAATAAAAATAATAACAACAGCAAGGAGAGACTGAGTACGACGTACTCGCAAGTTTAGTAGGGCGATATAGGCCCGATGCTGACGGAGGCTCTAAAGCTGTTAAGTAGCTATTTTGCATAAAGCTAGTTTCATAACCAAAGATAGAAAATGACCCATGGCATCGACTACTCAGAGTATTTTTCATAAAGGGGATAAGAGAGTAACATTTCATCTTCGGTTCTCGTCGAACCAAATTGTAACCAGAACCTCTCATCTTCACCAAGGCACTCCCTCGAATCACCCTCGAGGAATGAACCTTTTACCACACGTTGAGTTGCAACCTCTAGCTGCCAAATTTTAATTAAATAGGTTATCCTTTTCTATGAGCTAATCCGCCTTTCCCAAGATTTGTCCATAACCGTGGACACGGCTTTTCGAAAAGATTAAACCCTGCAGGGGTGTACTGTTTTTACCATTGGTACCGTCCGACCCCTTGCCTGATCATTTAGCTCTCTTCCGAGGAAAGCAGGCAGGGCGGGCGCGGTTAAACCTTTACAAAGCGTGAGACTATCCAAGGGTCATCGTGACGACAGGACAAGTTCAGCGCCTATTTCAACACCCTGCCCCATCGCCACTCCTATCAACACCACCATCATCATCACTTCATCATCATCGTCATCCACCTGCAACTCACACGCAAATGGAAAGCGCAAACTAGAGGACCCTTGGATACGCCCGCACAAATTATTCGGTTAAAGGGGATTCCATATGTCCCCACCGTTGGAAGCACGCTCGGTTCTTGGTTCTAGCTAAAAGCACTCTCAGCCTAGGCGGCAAGAATGAGACAAAACACCATCAACCCGATGGCAACTCATCCAAGCCTTTAAGCAAATTAATTAAGTACCACACACATCCTCCACATCGTCCGATCATTCCATCAATTGCATAAATCATGGAAATAAATAACGGACAGCTAAGCATTTAACTAAGCATGGCTAAGCATTGCTAAGCATCTAAAATATAACAATTATATCTTTGCCTCGGCCAACACATCAACTCTAGGGTTCATAGGTAGGGATACATGTGATTGGCTCGGGGGAAAAACATGCATAGATAGGAGACTCTAACATTTGACCAAAATTGTCGTTGGAATCGCATGCAATATTATAGTGGATAAAATAAGTTTATAAAGCAATAGGATGCTAGGATGCCAAGAAGGTTAGGTTATCTCTTGCCTTGGTTGGCAATGCACAGAAAGATAGAGCTTCGAGGAAACAAGTGATTGACTTGTCGATCCATACTCCAGTGTCGTCCATCGGTGTCGTCGATCTTCACATCGGACTCGTCTCGATCTCGAATCGCGTTCTATCGAGAAGATACAAAACACCGGAAAGAAGGAACAATCAACACATATAGAAGTGCAATGCGCATACACATGATGACATGACAAATTATGCATTGGAAAGGTCTTGGGCATGACCCACAAGTTAAATGGGATCCCGAATATAATTATAACAATTAATCGGGATAAACCACATAATTGAACTTAATGCTTTTAAGTTATTCTAAAAAGACCAGTACTGAAATAAGATGACAACATGCATGGAGATGATATTATTAGATAGGTATTGTCGTGCTGATCGTTTTGATACCTCGTTTGCATTTTTCTGATTAACGATGAATATTTGGTGATCATTTCAAAGTTGACATTTTCCATTCTAAGCATTTTTTAATAGGACAGCATATCAAAATGTGTTGCCATGAGTGGAAAATGACACTAACATGTAGCCATTATCATGCTGAACATTTTGAGTTATTAAACATAATTTTTGAGTAAACAAAACTCAAGTTATGACTTTCCCAACATTGTTATTAATTCTGCCATTTTAGTAAATTTAGATAAACAGCAGTATAAACTATTTATTTGATCATAGAAATGATACTAAAAGATAGATATGATTTGTATGAACATTTTGACATATCTTTTGTAATTTTCTGAGTTATAAAACAAAAGATATGGAATTTACAAATTCATTTCAAAATCTGTCATTTTAGTTATTTCAATTTAACAGCAATTCAGAAAATTCATTTTAACATGTAAATGTAACTAACATGTAGATATTAATTCTCTGAACATTTAGAGATCTTATTTGCAATTTTTGGATCAATATTCAAATTGTTATGAATTTCCCAATTAGTAATTTAAATCTGCCCTTTTTATATTTAACAATTAAAGGCAATTTAATTTAACCAAAATTTCAACTAAGGGCAGTAACATGTAGATTTTATTTAGCTGAGCATTTTAACATATTATTTGCATTTTTCTGAATTGTAAAACTCTAGATATGAATTTCCAAAAATTTGAATAATTAACCGATGATTTGCATTTCACATTTTAAATTCAAATTCAAAATTTCATTTGCATGTGTGAGTGACATATTTGAATAGGTTGTGAAATTCTAAACCTTTTGGTATGTCAAATGTATTTTTCTGTTTTACCATTTAACAGATATTTCAAATTCCAACTCCCTGTTAATTTTCTGGAAATTAAAAACAGATGAACTGCTGACGTCATCACACGTCATCAGCAGGGCTGCGGGGCTGTCGATCATCAATTCGTCGCCTCTGATCGAAATTGGTCGTGGGGAAGAGCACTACTAGCTAGAGGAGACAAAGGAGAGTCGGGGGGAGCGGCGGGTTGGACCAAATGGTCGCCGGAGAAGCTGCGGCGAGCATGTCCAGCGGCGGCGGACGGGTGAGCTCGGGGGTGGAGCGGCACAGAGGGGGAGAAAGAGGGAGAAGGTGATGGGGAGATGCGCCTGCTCACCAGCAACGCGAATATGCACATGGCGAGGCCGGAGGAGGACCGACAGCGTTGCGGTGGTGCTTGGACGGCGGCGGCTGAGGCGGAGAAGATCCGGTCGGCGACGGTGAACCCCGGCCTCCCGCCACGATTCCTTGGCCGGGGATGTAGTAGACGGCGAGGCGGAGCTCTTGGTGGCTTCGGCTGGCTTCGGGGCGGCCGGAGTTGACTGCACAGTGCGGCGGCCGGAGCTAGAAGAAACGGCGTTCGGCGGGTCTAGGGTTAGGGTTCCAGGGGGAAAAGCAGGGGAGAGAGGAGAGAGAGTAGAGGGCGACGGCGTCTTCACGTATGCACGCAGGGGGGGGGGGGCTCGGCACGGTGAAGGGGAGGACGACACGGCGACGGCATGGCGCCAGGGGGAACACTACCGCCACAAGGAAGAGGAGAGAGGAGAAACTGACAGTGGGGCCCACTGTCAGATATTTGAACTTTTCCATTTTTCTGTTTTTCCTTTTTAAAACCAGCAGCATCTAGTGGTTTAAATGAGGCCCTAAACCATTTTTATAAATTCGGGGAAAATTCACAGAGGCTCCCCATAACATTTAGCACCTCCACAAAATTTGGTGTGGCCAAATTAAAAGTTTTGAGCAATATTTGTTCATAGAGTTAAATATGGCCAATTTTAATAATTTCCAAAATGTATTTAATTGGAGCAATTAAGCATCTTCAAAAATAAGGAAAATATTCATGGAGGCTCTCACAATAATATTGAAGCTCCCCATGATTTTAGTTTGAATTTTTGGAAAGGTTTAGCTTGGTTTCAAAATAGGATTTGAATTGAACCAATTTTGGATTCTCAAATTTTATTTCTTTGCTTGGCAAGAAATTTCCTTTGGCAATTATTTATAAAATATATCCTTGAGCTTCCTGGACAATTTGGGGACTCAAGAACAATTGGTTTTGCCCATTTGAAATAAATGTATTTGGTTTTGAAATTTTTGGGAAGGGTTCTGCTTCCTTTGTTTTCAATTTTCCAGGTGTTGCTTTATTCCACTTAAGCAATTTAAATAAGTATGCCATGATGCAATGCAAAGCAAAAGTGAAAATTTGGCCCATATTTTAAGGTACCAATTCTGGGCTGTTACACTTACCTCCCAAGCAGAGGAGGCGACGACCAAGGGGTGGGGTGGGGAGCTGCTAGGGTTAGGGTTTTAACCCTGCCCTAGGCCGGCCAGCCCACCAGGCCCACCAGGGGAGCAGCGGCGCATGGGGAAGAGGGAGCCCCTCCTCCCCTTCCCCTATATAAGGAGAGTCCTCTCCCCAGATCAATCTCTCTCTCTCACTCTCTCTCTCTCACCCTCTCTCTCTTCCCATGTGTTGGGATCTCCATCTCTTATACACCGGTAGACACTAAGTTTGGACGACGAAGTTCTACCGGATTGAAGTGGACGTACATGTGCTAACTCTCGGGGAGATCACACTATTGATCCTCACTCGATTGGATCCAGAAGGATGGACACAGGGATTCTTACGTCCAGGCTTGGACGTGATAATCATCCACAGGCTATGCCATCATCTTCATCAACGCATTCTTCCGCCACATTGCGTCAATATGATAATCTAGATATATCCTTTGCGATACTTGTAACTTCATAGATAGATCTTGTTAGTTACGCGTAAGGCGATTTTCTTTCTGCACGTAACCTTTCACATCTATGGTCCCAAAAAAGATAAATCACAATGCATGAACTTAACACATGTACAAACACAAGTTCATGGGCCGAGCAATTTATACCTCATATTCTCTTCTCCGTCGACGTTGGCCTCGCCTCTAGGGGCACCTCCTCCTCCGTGCCAACAAATCTATCCAATAGGAGGACGAGGACCCGTATGCATCCCCTTGACGGCCTCGTCTTCTTTTCGACGAGGTTGCTGGCCTGACATCCCAAGCCACATCCTCCACGACCATATCCATCCAAAGAGAGGAGGATCCACTCGATTGACCTCTTCTTCTGCTTCACATAGGCCGACCTCTTCCTCTACCGACGGGGCTACTACCGCGACACACGGAGTTCAAATGATAGAGTGTAGGGAAAAAATGAGAGGGGTTGGGTTTTTTTTCTAGGGATTATGCAACCTTTTCTATCTCTGCGAAATTTTATCGGAAACAATTAAGTGTATATAACCGTTCTCTTTGAGGTAACTTATCCGCCACTTCAATTAAACCATTGATCGGATCAAGCTTAAAAAATATGTACGGACGACCATTCTATCAATTTATTTTAAAATATAGTGGGTTCTTTGTATGCATATGGTAGGTTAGGTCCATATTGAAAAATAGTATGCATCAATTATTTTGGTAGATTCGCCTTCGTTCTTTGTGTCAGTTCTTTATGGTAGTGTCGGCAATAAATAAAACTAGTAAGTTGTGCAAATTGTGTGAATTTTATGTGCTAGTTTTTAAAGTTTGTCACAAAACATTTCAACCACATTTCTACCTATTTTGACAACTGCATCACACCTAACAGCACCACACAAACTAGGGATGGCACCCGCAGGGTATGGGTGCGGGTGGAGCCACCCCATACCCTTATCCGTGCCTCCCGAGTTGGCCCATCACCCGTACCCATACCCGTAAGCGGGTACAAAATTTTCCCATACCCTTCACCCGACAGGGTAAAGGGATACCCGCGGGTAAAATACCCGCATTTACAACACATATCAATTGAGACAAAAAAAAGAGCTAAGATAATATGACCATACATAGTCATAAACATCAACACATAGTCCACATTATTAAATTCATTAACTCACAACAAAATATAGAAATAATTTAACCATACATAAGGCCATAAAATAAGTATTACAATAAAGTGTTGACACTATAACAAGTTCAACCAAAATAAACTCGAGCAATCCAACAATAGGAAAAAAATCTGTGACACATCATCGATCATGGCTCACCTTGAGTTGAACCGCCTACTGCCTATGCGGGATTAGAAAATTAGGTTAGTTTAATTAAACTAAGTCCCACTTGATAGAATTTATATGGGTACCAGGGCACGCGGGTATGGGTTATGCAATCCCATGCCCGTACCCGCTCTGCCCGATGGGCACAAGATTTTCCTATTTATATACCCATGGGTATTTTTTAGTCCCAAACCCTTACCCTAATAGGGTTTTTACCCGCAGGGTACGCGGGCACAGGGTACCCATTGCCATCCCTAACACAAACACACAAAATCATTCTAGCAATGCTCACAAGAACATCTAATTGAGCTATTTATGTCCCTTTCTGCTGCTCCATGTGCACAAAAACATTTCAGTTTTAGTCAATGAAACTTAGGTGTTTTATTTTGCTCCATACCAAACCAGCAACCGCAGTTTCAATGAGCGCCTACATCTTGATTGCTACTGATGAAGAGTTGGGTGGTGCCCCAAGCGAAGGCGGAGATGTAGCAAGCAACAGTTTTCCCTCGATAACGAACCGAGGTTTATCGAACCAGTAGCACCTTGAAATCAACAACAAAGTGAATGTTGAAGATCTCTGGCGCTTAATCTTCAACAAACATGGACCTGCACACACTCAACCAAAATACTTTGCCCCCAACGGCGGAAAGGTTGTCAATCTTTCCGGTCTCGCAGAAAACAATGCGGTTAATTGTATAGTGAAATAGATGAATTATGAAAAATGGACCAGAGGAGTAATAATGGTGAAAAGTGATGAATAAAGGTTGCAATCAATGTAAAAAGATGGACCGGGAGCCATGGGTTCACTAGTGGAGTCTCTCGAGTAAATAGAACATTCATATGATGGGTAAACAAATTACAGCTGGGCAATTGACAAGATTATAACACAAACTTAATCTAGCTATGACAAAGAGAACATGATAATATTTAAGTAGGCATCATGACAATAAACAAAGATCGTTGAGTCCAACTGCATCTTTGTCTAAAAAGTCCACCGTGGGATTGCTATCCAGCCTGTCACCCATCGGTATTAAGTTGCAAGCAACAGACATTTGCATTAAGTAAAGCGCATGAAGTAAGCAATGTTAAATATCAAAATAGAATTTAACACCGTTGTTTTACCCTTAGTAGCAACAACACACCCTCGCCCTTAGACGTTTCTGTCACTCGTGCCCAGGAACAAAAGGGGGCATGAACCCACTATCTAGCATAAATACTCTCTCTTGGAGATACACACAATCACTTGGCCAAAGTAACTACGCACATCGGAGAGCATGCAAGAACATAAATCAACATATAAGAATAATGCACAATCTGATCATAACTTTATAATCCATCGGATCCAAGCAAACACATCACATAGCATTACAAGAATCAATCTTGATCATGTTAGGCAGCTCACAAGATCATAAGACATGAAGCAAAAGAGAGAGAGACTACCATCTAGCTACTGCCATGGACCCAAGGTCCAAGGTGGGACTACTCACAAATCATCCCGGAGGAAGGCATGGCGATGAAGAGCCCTCCGGGATCGATCTCCCCTCCGGCAGAGTGCCGGGATCTGCTTCAGAATCACCCCCGAACTAGGGTTTGAGTTGACGGCGCCTCGGGATGACTTTTCTGGAAAATAATGTCCGCGCCGACGTTTTTAGGTTTAATGTGAATTTATAGGCGTCGGAGGGGGCCGAGGGGGTGCCCCACGGGCAGGGGCGTGTCCCACCCCAAGATTAACTCCTACTCGTCCTCGAGTAGGTAAGTGATAACAAAATAATTTTTGATGAGACATGCAACCAACACAATCGTGATCAAGATAGTAATGCAAAGCATAGGATATGAATGAAGTGATACAAAACAATTGTCTATAGTTGATAGCAAGAAAGCAATGAATAACCAAGTTGAATCATTCAAGCAAAACCTTTCATAAATAGTACGTTAAAGACATGAAAGCAATGTGATCCACATATTTGATTAATTCACATATGTAACAATTCCATGACAAAAGTGTTTGAGAATCAAAACAAAGAAGATGTAAGTTTTAGCAAAAAGCCTCAACTTCCAACGGTAAAGTCAATATAAAGATTCATGTTTAATCTGACAATGCAATATGATCAATGATACCCAGGGTCAATGCTAGGTGTTTGCTTTGGTGGAGATAGAAGGAAGAGGAAAACTGACTCAACATTAAAAGTAAAAGAAAGGCCTTTCGCAGAGGGAAGCAGGGATTAGTCATGTGCTAGAGCTTTTTATTTTTATGAAACAGAAGTAAAACAATTTTGAGACATGCATGCTTTCGTCAATGACTTCACAACAGAGAAGCTATCTAGTCCCCCATAACAAGCAAGGCTTTTAGACTTTTGAGAGCAGTTGGTTTTTAGAGAAGCGAGTACGCTCCTCTTTCTCCTTGGTTTCACAACGGCCCAATGTTTAGAGCTAATTTCTCAGATTTTCATTGCGCGGAGGAGAATGGTGAGTTATATTTATATTTTTGCTTAAGCTACTCTCAGGTTGATTCAAGTGAAGACGTAATCCATCGACACCGGGTGAAAGGGGGGAAATGACCTTGCTCGTCACGAGTTATATCTAGCTCTCTACTGCTCCCTCATTAGCTTAAAAACAGAGCCACAAAAAGGAATATTTTGAATTTTTAAAGATAGCACATGACAAATTTACTTGGAATGGCAAGAAATACCATGCATAGGTAGATATGGTGGACTCAGCTGGCAAGATAGTTTGGCTTTGGGATTTGGATGCACGAGTGAACCATACACTCAGTACGAATTTATAGGCTTAGCAAAGAAGGTATTTGAAGCAAACATCTAATATTAACCGGTAACAGAGTAACATAAGACATTAGTCAATCATAACCATAAAAGCTCCACACCGTCTCCCTTATTGACCAAACGATTCTTTTGATGGAAAGATTAGCTTAATGAATTAACAACTACGAAACACCACACAGTTTCAAGCTTTTAACAGTATTTCTTTACTAATCAATTCCACTAAAATAACCATCAAGTTTAAGCATTCATCTTAATATGTCAAAACAAATGAGAAGTATCAAGTATCCACACAATGATCTACAATACTATGCAAGCTTTCGTTTCATTCCACTATCACATGAATAGCATTTTGTCATTTTGACAATTCAAGCAATTTATCAATAATAACTCTCCAACAAATATCAGTGAAGAACAAGAGAGTCTAACAAAAACTACTAGCAGCTCTAAATAAGATAAAAGCTAAAAGCGAGAGCTTACTAGCAAACAAACAGTAGCTAAGAATACTCAACAAAATATAAGCGAAACACAGGAGTATTGAAATGAAAAAGCGGAGTGTGTCTCTCTCCCACATAAACAAAGCAAGGATCCAACAAGCATATGACCAGCAAACAAACAAACAAAACTGAAAGTAAAAAGACGCTCCAAGTATAGCACATAATATGTAAAGTGATAAAAACTTAGTTCAACAAAGACGACCTCATGATAGTCGATGAAGAAGAGGGGATGCCATGGGAATCCCCAAGCTTTGACGCTTGATAGTTCTTGATATTCAGAGGGGGTGCCATGGGGGCATCCCCAAGCTTGAGCTCTGATCCATCTTCAATTTCTTCATTATCCTCTCCTTTAGAACTTAAAAACTCACTTCACACAAAACTTCTCATAAACTGATTAGAGGGTTAGTGCTTATAAATTAAAATGCACATGTGTTCAACTCAAGACAAATTGCAAAACAAATTTATTAGGCATTAGCTACTGTTTACTAAGCCTCAATGTGGCACTCCACCTCTAGAGTATCACATTTGACGATAGTAAAGAGACGAATACAAAATAAAAGCAGAATCTGTCATAATCTGAACAGTCTGTAAAGATCGAATTTTTTGAGGCACTTCTGTAGCTCCAATCAGAAAACTCAAAACTAACGAAAGATAGATAAAAGTATCAGACTTGCTGTCTAAAAATTTCAGAAAAAGATAAAATTCAGAGATTTTTGGATTTTCGAACAGTGAAGGACAGAAATCTGTTTCTGGACAGCAAAACAACACCTCGCACTTTCAATGCATTAGAGGCTAAACTTGGCACAAAAAACCAAAAGAAAAAGATACAATGAAGTTGCTACAGAGGCAACAACTTCAAGACTCAAGAAAAGTAAAATGCAAACTGAGAGTAAAAGATGGGTTGCCTCCCAACAAGCGCTTTTCTTTAACGCCTTTTAGCTAGGCGCAATGCCAAATATTAAGTTTTTTCAAAATCCATTGTAACTTTTCCTTCAATAAGCACTTCTTTCTCTTTGAGAGGAAAGGAAAACCCACCCTTAATGGGAAAACGAAAGCGTATGCAGCCCTTTTTAACATCAATAAAAGCTCCCACGGAACGAAGGAAAGATCTTCCAAGAACAATATTAGCTTGAGCTTTTGACTCCAAAACCAAGAAATTGACCAAAGTTGTCTTATTTTTAAAATTGACAAGGACTTCATTAACTCCTTTATAGATTTTTGAAGAGCTACCATCAGAATGAGAATGACAAAAAGGTTAATCAAATAAGTCTCCAAAATTCATAGTATCGAAAACCATTCTAGGCATAGTTGACATCATAGAACCAATATCACAATAAGCAAGGAACCTTCTATCATTTATTTAAATAGGAATATAAGGTTCCCAATCTCCGTCTATTTCAAGAATTTGATAATTTTTAGAACTCTCCTCTATTCCATTTAAATTTAGATCACACAAAATATTTTCTATTTTATCCAATCTATCAAGTATCTCATTCATGGGAAAGACAACCAAACCGTTTATAATTCTAAGAGATTCGATTCATCAATTTCAAGAAAGTCTCCTCCAGTAATAATGTCCAAGGCATGCTTACATGCATCGGATAATCCATAGTAAAAGCATCTCAGTAAATCACACATAGCAAGCATGGGTTGAATCTTTTGATGTAATTATGAAATTCTATCCCAAGCATTTTTAACTCCACCCTTTTGTTTGAAAGTGAAGAATTCGGCCAAGAGGGTCATATCAAGGGTAGTAAAGCTAGACATTACGATAAGATAAAATAACAAGACAGGAATAAAGATTACACTAATTTTTGGGGGTTTTAAAATTTTGCAATAGGAAAAATAAGCTAACGAGAAATAAAACAAGCAAGACAAAAACAAAGTAAAGTGATTAAGAGTGTGAGACTCCCCTTGCTGTAGCTCCAAGATCCCCGGTAATGGCACCAGAAAAGAGCTTGATTGCTACTGATGAAGAGTTTGGTGGTGCCCCAAGCGAAGGCGGAGATGTAGCAAGCATCAGTTTTCCCTCGATAACGAACCGAGGTTTATCGAACCAGTAGGACCTTAAAATCAACAACAAAGTGAATGTTGAAGATCTCTGGCGCTTAATCTTCAACAGACGTGGACCTGCACACACTCAACCAAAATACTTTGCCAACGGCGGAAAGGTTGTCAATCTTTCCGGTCTCGCAGAAAACAAAGCCATTAATTGTATAGTGAAATAGATGAATTATGAAAATGGACCAGAGGAGTAATAATGATGAAAAGTGATGAATAAAGGTTGCAATCAATGTAAAAAGATGGACCGGGGGCCATGGGTTCACTAGTGGAGTCTCTCGAGTAAATAAAACATTTATATGATGGGTAAACAAATTACAGCTGGGCAATTGACAAGATTATAACACAAACTTAATCTAGATATGACAAAGAGAACATGATAATATTTAAGTAGGCATCATGACAATAAACAAAGACCGTTGAGTCCAACTGCATCTTTGTCTAAAAAGTCCACCGTGGGATTGCTATCCAGCCTGTCACCCAGCGGTATTAAGTTGCAAGCAACAGACATTTGCATTAAGTAAAGCACATGAAGTAAGGAATATTAAATATCAAAATAGACTTTAACACCGCTGTTTTACCCTTAGTAGCAACAACACACCCTCGCCCTTAGACGTTTCTGTCACTCGTGCCCAGGAACAAAAGGGGGCATGAACCCACTATCTAGCATAAATACTCTCTCTTGGAGATACACACAATGACTTGGCCAAAGTAACTATGCACATCGGAGAGCATGCAAGAACATAAATCAACATATAAGAATCATGCACAATCTGATCATAACTTTATAATCCATCGGATCCCAGCAAACACATGACATAGCATTACAAGAATCGATCTTGATCATGTTAGGAAGCTCACAAGATCATAAGACATGAAGCACAAGAGAGAGAGACTACCATCTAACTACTGCCATGGACCCAAGGTCCAAGGTGGGACTACTCACAAATCATCCCGGAGGAAGGCATGTCGATGAAGAGCCCTCCGGGATCGATCTCCCCTCCGGCAGAGTGCCGGGATCTGCTTCAGAATCACCCCAGAACTAGGGTTTGAGTTGACGGCGCCTCGGGATGACTTTTCTGGAAAATAATGGCCGCGCCGACGTTTTTAGGTTTAATGTGAATTTATAGGCGTCGGAGGGGGCCGAGGGGGTGCCCCACGGGCAGGGGCAGGTCCCACCCACGGGTGGACCCCAGGCCGCGGCAGAAGGCCGCCCCTGGCCTGTGGGTGGCCCCCAGGGCTGCCCTTTGGTGTCCTGGTGCTTTCCGTCGCATAAAAAATCTCCGTAAATTTTCAGCGCAATCCGACAATATTTTCTGTTGTGGACATTCTGAAATACAAAAACAGCAAAAACAGGAAACTGGCACTAGGCATCTTGTCAATAGGTTAGTCCAACAAAATGCATAAAAATGATTAATATGATGATAAAAACAGGTGACAACATCACAAAACTAGCATGGATCAATCAAAAATTATAGATAAGTTTGACACGTATCACATCTCCTTCTTCTCCTCCCGGACAATCATGGCTATATTGCCCAGCTCAGTAACTTCCGCGGCTGCACCATTAGAGCATCTCCACCGGGGGTGCCTAAATTGTGTTCGGCACCACCCGTTTGGAGGACCAATTGCGGGGTGCCGGACACATGTCCGGTGTTTTTATTTTTCCCTCCCCCACCGGCACCCCCTGAACGGCCGGACCCTAATTGATCAACATTTGTAAAAAAGAAGGCGATTTTATTGCGATCCGACGATTTCATTTGCAAAAGAGGCGATACAACTTAAAATTTAAACTAAAACTACCTAAAAACTACCTAAACTAGTACTCTAGAACATGCCGGGCGGAGGTGGCGTGCTAGGGCCAGCCTCATCGTCGTTCGCCCCCTATACGAAAGAGGGGGAGGCAGGCATGTTGAGGCCGCCAGCATGCGCATGCAAGCGCCTTGCCTGACTGGTCGCCCTGGCCTCCTCCAGCATCTGCCGGTGGCGCTCCGCAGCTTGAGTGCGCTCCCGCGCATGGCGGCGCCTCTGCGCGCGCCCCAAGCTCTCCGCCGCCCGCAGGTCCTGCTCTGCGCACGCCGCAAGCTCTGCCTCCGCTGCCTGTTCCGCTCGCAGATCCCTCGCCGCAAGCTCCCGCTCCTCCGTTGTGTCCTGCCTCGCCGCCTCACGGCTCAGCCTCTCCAGCTCCTGCACTTGGGCGGCCCGGTAGAAGGCGTCTGCCAGCAGGCGGCTGTTGGCGATCACCCTCGCCATGTTCGCCTCCTCATGCGCCGCCTACTCGGCTTCGCGGAAAAAGCGGGCATACTCGTCCTCGACGAGTGTCTGGAGCAACATCTCCATGGTGCGCGCCTCCGCCGCGTCGTTCTTGGCCATGGCGAACTCCCGGAATCGGCGGCGCCCCTCCTCCTCGCACGCCGTGACGAAGGACAAGAACGCCGCGTGCAGGTCCGGGCAGATTGGTGGCTTGTGCATCTGCTCGCGCTCCACCACATCCTCCGGCACCGACACTAGTACAGGCGCCTCCCCCTCCTCCTCCACTGCCTCCTCCTCCTCCGGCTCCTCCTCCTCATCCACCTCCTCCTCCTCTGGCTCCTCCTCCTCGTCCACCTCCTCCTCCTCCGGCTCCTCCTCCCACTCGAAGTCGAGGGCCTCGTCATCCTCTGCCGGCGGCGGCGGCGGAGGAGGAGGAGGTGGAGGAGGGTTTCCCCCCTCCAGAGGGTAACGGTGGCGCGCGGTTTGGGTGATGGTGACCCATGCGGTCTGTAGCTTGTGCGTCATGGTGGTGGTGGTGTAGGTGTTTATCTACGGCGAGGTGAGAAGCACGGTGAGAAGCGGGGGGACGACGATGTTCTTTTTATAGCGTCGGGAAGCGGCGGCAAAGGATGGGCGCAAAGCGGTAGGAAGCTGCGGTAAAGGATGGCAGGAAACGGTGGCGCGCGCGGGAAGGGACGGTTGGCCGGTTGAAAGAACAAACGATGTTGCCTAGAGGGGGGGGGGTGAATAGGCGATTAAAACTTTTTCGGTTTAAGGCTTTATAATTGCGGAATAAAACTAGGTGTTTAAATTAACAAGCCAACAACCTAATATAGTAGGTTCACCTATGTGCACCAACAACTTATGCTAAGCAATATAACAACAAGGTGATAGCAATATATATGACATCAAGTACAAAGGCTATCACAATGTAAAGTGCATAAGTAAAGAGATCGGGTATAGAAATAACCGAGGCACACGAAGACGAGGATGTATTCCCGAGTTCCTCCTTGTTAAGGGAGTACGTCTCGTTGGAGGGGTGTCAGCTCGCCACAAGAGGCCTACTCAAGATGCCACAAAGGCCTCACCCTATTCTCCGATGAACCGCACCCAAGGGTTTGGTTCACCTTCCACTATCGGAATCCTTCAAGGTAGAATCCGGAGCCTTTACAACGTTCTTGGGGCACTCACCCACAACTTAATTGGGGGCTCCCAAATCTTGCCCGAAGCTTCACAACTCAAAGTCTTCGCGGCACCACCAACCGTCTAGGGTACACAATGCACCCAAGAGGCACAAGCTCTTGGGAACACAATGCACCCAAGATTAATAAGCCTCTCAACCTTCAACTTACACGAATCTTCATGGATAAAGCAAACCGATGCAACTAATGCAAGAGCAAGAGCACAAGTGCTCAAATCCTTCACTCTCAAATCCCACCAAAAGCAACTAATGCTTGTGGGGGGAGAAGAGAGGAAGAACTAAGAAGAACTCAACAAATGAATCCCAAGATCTAGATCCAAAGGGTTCCCCTCACTTAGAGGAGAAATTGATTGGTGAAAATGTAGATCTAGATCTCCTCTCTTGAATCCCTAAAGATGAGCAAGAATCATTGGAGGGATAGAGAGAAACCCAAGCTTTTTCAAGGTCAAAACAATGGAGGAGAGAGGGGAAAAAGTGGGCTAAAGGTTGGCTACCTATTGGGGAAGAAGGCCCCTTAAATAGGTGGCTCAAAAAACTGGCCGTTGGGCTCAGATCCCGTGGGGGGCGGTAGTACCGCCCTAGGGCCGGTACTACCGCCCCACAGGAATATTCGCACCAACGGTAACGAGAAAACCCGTGGGGCCCGGTAGTAGAGCGGTAGTACCAGAGTCCCGGTACTACCGGCCTACTGCCGGCCTACTACCGAACCTCAAACAGAGAGCAAATGCGGTAGTGGCCCGGTAGTAAGGCGGTAGTACCGGAGTCCCGGCACTACCGGCCTATTGCCGGCCGACTTCTGAACCTCAAACAGAGGCGAACTCGGGAGGTAGCCCGGAACTAGTCCGGAACTACCAGTCGGCCGGTACTACCGGCCATAGCCCGGTACTATCGGGTCCTCAGAAAACTGCAGACCAGAAACGCCATAACTTTTGCAAATGAACTCCGAATCGAGTGAATCCAATTTTGTTGGAAAGAGGACGACAAGAGCTTACCCAAAAAAAACTGAAAACAATAAAACAAGCAAGGGAGATTGTGTAAAGGTTTGGATGGGTGAAACCTTCCACACGGATGAACCGGCAAAATCTCCAACACCAAAAACGCAAAAATAGGACGCACACGAGATCCGTTTTCAGTGAACTTGGCCTTGTCATGACAAGCACGACAAGCACCAAGTCCACACCATGATAAGAGCCAAATAAGAACCAATAAAGATGATTGCAAGGATGCAAAGGTTTGATCTCTCCACGAACGATACGATCAAGATACTCGGTCGAGAGCCCCTCTTGATAGTACGGCTATCTATCCTATAACCCGGTCTCTCAACAAACATCATGAGACCGGTAAAATAAAAAACCTATCAAGATAATACATTTGCCTTGCGCATAATCCACTTGAGGTCGATGAAGACGATCTTCATCTCCTCAAGACGAACCACCTTTCTTGATTGCGCTTCGCATGGTGAAGACTCACATGTTGCTCCCCCATACACCAATACGGGAGAAGCACTCTTCGGCATATCTTCACTTGGACTCGAGTGTTGATCAACTCGCACTTAGCCTTGATCAACAAATACTCTTCTTCCCTTAGTCTTGATTCCAACAAATGGAGATCAAGCACTTCAAATGGACACACCTACAAGTAGCTCAATACAAACATTAGTCCATAAAGATTGTCATTAATTACCAAAACCACACATGGGGCAACCATGCACTTTCACCGGTGAGGCGACGTGCTGGTTTAATGCCGGCGATACGTCTCCGCCGCTGCAGCGCCGCTTCGTAAGGCTGCCCCGCCATTAAACCCTCAAAGGGACGGGTGTGAGGATGACAGGCGGGCCTATCCTGTCAGTGGAGATGCCCGGACAGCGTCCGGCACCGTGAAGGCATCCCCCAACTTTGGAGGCCCTGTTGGCGGTGCCGGACAGGTTTCAGGCTGGACAAAGGCTTTGCGACCCCCCGGTGTGGCCTGTTTTTCTGTCCGGGGCCCTAATGGAGCATTAGGGGCCCTATTGCGACCCCCCGGAGGAGATGCTCTTAGCAAGCATCATCTCAATAATTTTCAATAAAAAAAGGGCGAGTTTTCATGGAAATATGTATCAGTGGATTTTCAATACCAACTATTCGTTAAGGGGAATGTATATTCACCAAGTCCATTTCCAGTGCACAGTTTTCCGTGAATGTATGATGTGATTGAACCTCACATCGCACACAATTTTACATGAACCTCAATTTTCCATATATGGCAAACGGTTTTAAAAAAAGGTCCGTTGCCGATAAATGTCGGGTCACGGGACGCGTAGTCAGACAGGGCCCATTTGCCCTTTCCTCCATGCAAAGTGGTCACCAATGAACCCCATGTCCTCAGAGCAACTTCAGCCGTCGGATTGCCGACGTTTTTTTGGGCCGCTCGAGGGGCCTCCGACGAAAAAATTCGGCCTGGGGACGCGCCGATTCCCAATCGCGCGCCCCAACCCCGCGTTTTTTGGCGAGTTTTGGTCGAAAAATAAGTCATACAACATCATTTTTATAGAAAATTCATGTTTTAAAAGCAAATTTATCATTTGTATCAAATAATTTGACATAAAAATTAATACAAATAGTTTAACAAATCATAAATTTTAAAACAAGTTTTTCAAGACAAATTACATAAACCTAGACCTCGCCTTTGCGCCTCCACAGGTGCTCCACCAGATCTTGCTGTAACTGCTGATGAACTAGTGGGTCTCGGATCTCCTGACGCTTTGCAAGGTAGGCAGTCCATGATCTCGGTACAGGCAGACGCCGGCTTTCCTCCGGATCCTCGCCCACGAGAGGACCCTGTCTGAAGTATGACACCTTCTTCTCCTTCTCATCCATTGGATTCTTCCGCTCGCTCTCAATGATCATGTTGTGCAAGATCACACAACAATTCATCACCTCTCACATCTGATCTTTCGACCAGGTCATAGCGGGATACCGGACAACAGCAAATCGAGCTTGGAGCCCACCAAATGCCCGCTCGACATCCTTCCTGCAAGCCTCCTGGCACTTGGCATACCAAGCTTGAGCCGTTTTCGGCACAAGGTTTGAGATAGTCTTCACAAATGTGGACCATTTTGGATAGATTCCATCTCTGAGGTAGTATCCCTTGTTGTAATGATGCCCGTTGATCTCGAAGTTCACCGGGGGAGCATTATCATCAACAATCTTGGTGAAGACATTGAAGCACTGTAGGATGTTGATGTCGTTGTTAGATCCTAGCATTCCAAAGAAGGAATGCCAAATCCAGGTATCATACCAAGCCACTGCCTCAAGTACGACACTGCAAACTCCTTTGTGCCCTTTGTAGATCCCCTGCCAAGCAAATGGACAGTTTTTCCATTGCCAATGCATGTAGTCGATGCTTCCTAGCATTCCAGGAAATCCTCTTGCTTCATTCTCGGCTAGGATCCGAGCAGTGTCTTCCGCAGTGGGTGTTCGCAAATATTCTGGTCCAAACGCTCCCACTACGGCTCTGCAGAACCTATAGAAACACTCAAGAACGGTGGACTCGGCCATGCGCAAATAGTCATCCTGCGAATCAGCTGGAGCTCCGTATGCAAGCAGTCTCAAAGCAACTGTGCACTTCTGGAGCGGGGAAAATCCAACCGTGCCGGTGCAATCCTTCTTGCAAACGAAGTACCTGTCGAACTCTCGGACGCCATACACAATCTTGAGGAAGAGGTTCCGGTTCATCCTGAAACGACGTCGAAATGTCTTCTCGCCGTGCAATGGATCGTCGGTGAAGTAGTCGGCGTACAGCATGCAATAGCCTTCTGCACGCTGCCGTTGCTTACTCTTTTGGCGACCTGGTGCCGAGCCACCGCGCTTCGGCTGTGCATCGGCGGCGTACAGACCAGCTAGACAGGTGAGCATCTGCAAGTTCTCTTCATCGTCGGCGGCGGCGGCAGCTTCCTCTTCCATCAGAGCGGCGAGCATCTCCTCGTCGTCAGAGTCCATCTCAGGCAAAACGTCGAACACCTCGCGGGCAGGGTGGGCGCGAAGCTTGATCGCGACGGCGATTCACCGCAAAAACTCGGGCAGCGGCGGATGGGGGGTGGGGGATTCGGTAGGACGTGCCGTCGCGGTGGTTGGTGCCCTATTCTGGCGGCGCCTTCGCGGCGGAGGGGAGGAGGTGGTGCCGGCGGGGGGAGGGAGACGAGGAATGGGGCGAATATGTGGTGGGGTATGTGCGTTCTCTCGCCGATAGGGCTGGCCCGCGCGGCTTTTCCCTTTCGCTGGTGCCCCCAGGCGGAACCCGGCGCGTTGGGTTCGGCCTGAGAACGCCGGATGAAATTTGAGCCAAATCCGACGAAAAACGAGGCCTTGGGGGGCACTGGGGGTCGACTAGGAGGAAAATGGCCCGCCGGCGTCAAAAAGGTGGTGCGGGGGGGGGGGGGGGGGGGGGGCTGGAGTTGCTCTCAAGATTGTGGTCTAGCAATGCTTCACAAAAGACACTCATATATTTGTTGGGGCCTCGGGTTTTCCCCTTCTTTCTCATGTAAATGAAGGGTATCATTAAAGTCTCACGTCACAACCCATGTCATGTTATAATTAACCTTGAGGTATCTCAATCTCTGCAACGTAAGGTGTTCTCCTGTAAAAAAAAAAGTTCACTCAACATGTACACTTGCAGAAGACATGCTGATCTACTTGAAAGTTAAAACAGGCAAAGCAAAACTGCTCCCCAGATTCACAAATGAAGCTCACAAGCTCTTACAAGGTCTGTAACCAAAGGCTTGAGCAATATGAAAACAAAGCAGGCCATCAGGACAACAGCATCGCCTGGAAACTTGCAACCAACAATCCAGGAACAGCTTAGTCAACCATGGTATCAAACTATCAATACATCAGCAGAGCTCAGACTAACAGCTGAACGACAGCAAGCCTACGGCGCCTCCAATTGCAGTTCTGTTACTCCATCATCGAGACCATTGGAAGGCGTATCGTTAGCTGCAATAACACCCTGCTCCCCTGCCGTAACACCTCGACGTCGCACTGCATACATGAGAAACAACAAAAAATCCGACCAGTTAAACATTTGATGAATAAGTAGTAAGAATCAGCTGCCAACATGTGATGAAAACATGCTTTAATTCTAACTTCCATTATGGCCCAACATAAACTGCAGATCCAACCATGACCAGCCTATGTCAGTACTTTGGAAAGACATCAACCAGATCACGAATCAGCTGGTCGAGAATGTTGAGTGGATCAAGCAAACATACCGCAACGGGCCACATATACTTAGCTATAGAAATTAACACTTAGAATAGCCATGACACCTCTTTTCAAAAGACCGTACTCGATTAAAAAAATGTTGTACCTACACATCCAACAGTTATAGAGAAGTCTTGATTCTGAATTTCTGTTTAAAATTTTATATCCCCTTGTAAGGAAATTGAGCCTGCTCTTTTCAGAGCGACACAGTTTCAGTTAACAGAGAACCCCTTATTAGGATTCCGAATCCATACTAATCGATCTGAAGAATCACATAGGACTAACTGATTGACATGCTTTTATGAAATTCAGCCAAATTTGCATTGGTGTCTCCCAATCCCCATATCCTTCTGAACCTCACACATCATTGATCCTAAAAAAGAACTGCCAAGTAAAGAGGTTGGTGATCAAGCTAATTATAAGTAGAAAAGACATGACGTTATCTCCATTTACTATCTTATAGCAAAAAGGTTTGCAAGATAACTCTCGACTAAACCTTGATATATATATGAGTCCAATGGTTTAATCTCTGTCAAGGAGAGCACACTGTTCTTGAGCAGCCGGGACCCTCTACATCATCTAACCTCCACAATTATTTGCCTAGAAGAGAAATGTTAATAAGATCACGGTCCAGTATAAACCCAAACAAACCTCCTTGGTCATTTGATCAACCACTGGCCAAGTGACTCAAATGATATTTTCTAACACAGTTATCCTCTCGACAACAATCTAGCTCAAAAATCTAAAGCAATACATTCTCTTGAATACACCTTGGGGGATTCCAACAAAAAATAGGATGTTTTAAGGTCTGTCGGGGCCAGTTTCAGCACAGAAACTACTACTTAGGTATATGTAGGGAAATCTAAAATAAGAAAGTGATATATTACTTCTTTCTGGCTGGTATCCACAAAGCTCAAACATAGAGAAGCTGACAGGCTGAGGATAATACCTGGAGTGCAAAAGCTCATGTAGGGAAAGATGGCGTCCAGGTCATCCCTCTCAAGCACCTTTGTCATCCACTCTGATTCAAGGTCGATCATGAAGACACCAGTATATAAGCTCACGAAAACGATACCGGAATCAGGGCCTCTAGCAGAGCCGATCAAAGTTGGTGTGTGAAACGGACGGCCAATGGGTGGCACATTGAGCTTGATAACTCTGCGTAGTTCCCACATGTCATCTTCTTCAGGATCCGTTGCAGCAACCACAGTCCACAGGTAGAGGGCGAACTTTTGAAGGCCGACGAACCACAGCCCACCTTCCTCCGCCGGTATGAGCGCACTGTCTCCATCATAGTATCCCGGCTGGGTAACTATGGATAGGTCCCGATCGCCGGCCAAGTCATATCGCAGAATTGTGTCGTCCAACCTGCACATGAAGTAGAGTGCTTCTCCCACGAGGACAGGGGGCCTGGAAACGTCCATTTGGTAGTCGTTCTGCGCAAAGGCGGGTGCGCTCCACGCACCGGTCTCGGATGAGTAGAGGTAGGCCTGCGCCACCGCGAAGTCGTCGGTGCCGACGAAGGCCACGAGGAAGGGCCCACCGTGGCAGTCAAGGTGGTCGCAGTTGGCCCTGGCGCAGAGGACCGCCGCGTTGAAGTGGGTCCGCCGGATACCTGGTTCGGGAATGTGCTTCCTCTCGCCGGTCATGGGGTCCCAGAGGAGGAGGTCCCTCGAGTTCTCGTCGTAGAGGAGGGCGCGGCCGTGGCGGCAGTCGAGCGGATAGCAGTCGCGCTGGTCAGGGTCGAAGGGGCGGAATTCCGTGAAGGGGACGAAGCCCGACCTGGCGGGATGGGACTTGTGACGGAGAAATCCCAGCAAGGGCGGTGCTCGGTGGAGCGTGCGGTAGCGGCGGAGGAAGGCGGGGTCGGAGATGAGGCAGCGCCAGGGCTTGCAGACGGCGGCGGCGCGGACGAGGCACTCCGGCTCGTCAGGCGGCAGGCGGAGAAAGATCTCCGCGAGGAGGTGTTCCACCAGCTCCGTCGCCGGGGACCCGGCCGGCGCCGGCGCCGGCATCGTAGCTGCCTGGGCCTGTGGTTGGTGGAGGCGAGGGTTTTGTGTGTGTGTGTGTGTGTGAGGAAGAGGTATTTTTGACTAAAATGGCCGTTTTTGTGAACTAATAGTATGATTGGCCTCTTTCAAGAACTATTTTCAAAAATGGCCGCTGGGCTCGGCGCCTATGCAAATGGCGCCGACCTTGCACAGGTCGGCGCCAGCCCGTTTCTTCGCCGAACCAGGGTCGGCGCCAACGAGAATGGCGCCGACGTCTTCGGCTGCTCTAGTGCCCAAATCTCTTGGCGCCGACCTGCACAACGTCGGCGCCAACGCAGATGGCGCCGACCCCGGGGGCCAGATTTGGAAATAGTTTCCAGCAGCGGCCAGTTTTGTTATTAGTTGTGGAAAACGGTCAGATTTGGCGAAAAATACGAGGAAGAGAGCCGAGCCTGAGACTCGAATGCGAGGAGGAAGATGGTGGTGGTGGGCGCTGCTACTCGGTCCGGCTCAGCCATGTTTCGTTGGGTGTTCTGCCAATGTGGGGCCGCATGTAACATCCCAGAATTAATATAAGTATTATTAATTCCAAAAATGTGGGCCAACAATTTTTTTATTATCTTATGTGTGCTTGCTTGTATTTTGTTGCTTGATGTGTGTGATTGCTAAGCAAAGGTGTGAATAAAAAAAAAAGCAACACCACCACATGAAATAATGGGACAAGTGCCACACAAATTTCTCTTAATGAGAAATAAATATTTTCCTTTAAATAAAAAAAAACCAGTGGGGTGACATAGTGCTCACTCCCACTTAGCTCTAATAACTTTTCCCTCTTCAAAATATAATTTCAAAATTCCAAAATATAAAATTCTATTTCTTTCTTTATTCATCTTTAACCACAAAATGTGCTATGATGCACTTATCAAAGAAATACCATCATAGCACCAAAAATCATCATTTATATATACAAGAGACCAAATGTGGAAACCAAATTCAAAAATTCGAAATTAAATTTTGTTGAGGCATTTGGTCGAACAGGTGGTGAGCACCACCCTGTTCTTCCCCAAAACCGAAGAACTGAGGATCAAATCCATGGATTCGGTCGTTTGTTCTTCAATTACTTGCACCACACCATCTCTCCTCACCCCACGGACCTGCCCAGCGATTCAATTTGGCACGGGAGCCATCCGTGCCGTCGCATTGATCGTCGCCATCGCCAGGGAGCACGGCTCCTGTCGCCATGCCGCCGTGCGCCCCTGTGCAGGAGACCGTCCCGTGGCCTAGCTACCCCGACGCCGCACCCTACACCATGTCTGCCCCCTCTCGCGCTTGCACCACGCCCAGCAGCAACCCTAAACCGCCGGGAACGCGCCGCCCGTGCGTGCCGTCCACCGCCAAAACGCTCCCGAGGCGTCCCCCACCATCGAGCTCGCCCAGCTCGCCTCCACGCCACCCGCCGTGCCCCTCCATAGCCCAGCACCGTAGCCGGCCTCGCGCCAACCCTATGGACATGCCCGGCCGTCCCTGCACCACCCCTGCACCCTGCCCACCATGGACCGGAGCTCGGCTATTTAACCGAGCCGCCCCGAGCACGAATTCGTCCGCACCACTCCACCCCGCCTCGCCACTCCACTCCCCTCCACTCCACCCTCACCGTGCACCGCCAGGAGGGCGGAATCGCGGCCGCTAAGCTGCTGCCGCCCTGCAATTTCTCCGCCGAAGCCGAGGTGGACGTCGGGCACGAACTCGTCGTGCCATTGCTCCCCTCTCCCTCTCTGCCCTCCACTGTCACCACCAAGGACACCGCACTCACATGCACTCTCCCCTCTCTGTCTTGTGCCCAGGAACGTTGACGGGAGCTCGCCGGAGACCGCACACTGCCGCGGAGGAGGAGCTGCTCGCCGCCGACGAACCCGTGCGCCCCAGGACCCGCAGCTCGCCCCATCGTCTTCCCCTCGCCTCCGCCGCCGTTCCGCGTCATCTCCACCCACTCCCGAGCCCCCTAGGTGAGCATCCATCCACCCCCGTGCCGCCGGCGCGGTGGCGCCGCCGATTTTTGGTCGCCACCGTTGCTTTGAACATGGGCCGTTGGATCTAGATCCAACGGCAGCGTACCGGTTCGGGTCTGTGAAAATTGCTAAGTCTGGAAAAATCTGTAGGGATTAGCCACTTTGCAAATGAATTGTGAAAAGTCCACTGCACCAAAAATTATGAATTTGATATGGTTGAAAAGATCTAGATTCGTAGATTCAAATGCATGCTTTGTATTTCCAACATAACTAGTTTAGCATCCTCGAATCATTAGGCAAAATTGCTATGTTCAGTCTGTTTCAGAAAAGTTTCTGAAACAGATATTTAGTTCTGTTTTAGCTGTTGATATTAATTCCCCTAGATTTACTTAGGAGAAATTCTTGGCATGACATGTTAGTATAAGTAGTATACTGCTATGAACAAGTGGTTTGAACCCTGAAATAAAATCTGGCTAAAAGATTTAAATTGGACAAAGTAGCTAATCAGTATAAGCCACCACCTGCAATAACAGAACATAGCCCATTTCCCATGTATTTTACTATTCAACCAGAGGTCTAAAACTTACCAAACTAAAATCTTATAGCTAGTATAGCATGTCATCTTCACATTAATGCAGTCTATGATCATGTAGGGTAATTCCCTGATTCAAAATTAAAATGACAAATGTGCTAATCGATAAACTTAAAATAGGTAAATTTCTCTGTCAGAAATTTGGTTAGAACTTTGAAAATCAATATCTCGAGATCTAGGAATCTAAAAATAGCAAATGAAAATGTTCTGGAAAGCTTATAAAATTATCTAACTAACTAAAGTGGTTTCACCCCATTTGGGTTAATTGATAAGTAATGATATTGAAAATACCACAGAAGGTACAGAATATAAATTTGTTTGTTTCTGATACTCTACTAATCAAAATGAGTTCAAACCAATTTTGTTAGCTCACATTTAAGCAATGCTAATTAACCCTAAAAGGATTTAATTTTTGAATACAATTACTTGAGTTGTAGCAAAAACTAAATTATTGACTTTCTGGATTAAAACATTTATGCAGAAAGTTTAATAACTCAAATTGAATTAAATCCAATTAGGTTGTCTTCTACACATCATATCTATCTATAGAATTTAGTTCATATTTTTGTGATCAACGGAACTCAAGTTATGCAATTAAACATGAAACCCTAGTTTCTGCCATAATTATGACACATTAAATAATTGTTAATTAATTAATTTGAAACCAAATTGTGTTACCTGGTGTGTTCAGTAGCTAATTGTGATGTTATGTTGATTGTGATGTGATACTTGATTGCTTAGTTTAGTGATTGTTTTCTTGTATTGTTTGTTTATCGCTTAGACGAGAACGTTGCCGGAGTCTACGAGGAAGGAGATTACCTCGAACAGCAGGAACCCGAGCACTTTGTTGAGCAAGGCAAGCTACTTCGCTGAGCTTGCATTTACATATATCTAGTTTAATTACATGCAATATTCCAAAGTAGAGATAATGATTTTGAAAAACCTTTTTTTACAAAGGATATGAAAACTATTTGCCACCCTATGTACAATTATAGAGTAGATATTTAAAACTATAGGATGGGAAAAATATGGTTTATTCCAAACTCCTTTTTAAAGTACCTAGTTGTTTATGACATGCCGAATGGTCGGTATTGAAGTGGAGAAATGGAATGGTGATGTTTATAAAAAATTGCACATTGTGTCCTAGTACTATGACGACCAGCCGACAACCTGTGCGACCACATCTACCCAAATATGGGAACGGGCGTAGTCATATAATTTGCTCGTGTTAGTACTGGATACCTCATCGACGGAGACGGCTCCGTTATGCATGAGGGGATGAGCATGGCGACTCTAACCCCTGACCTGGGTCCCGGCAATATGTTGGCTTGCGGGATTGAAGAGATTACTCGCCGGGCAAAACTACGAGTCCTTACATCTAGGTTCCTCGACGGGGGATCCTGTACTAGGTGTTGAAGGAATGGTGAATTCGTAAGGGCAGGGTCCTATACTAGCATGAGCAAAGGAACGGCTATGGCCGGTGGTTCAACTTCGCATACACCTTGTATGGCGGGACGTGGCAGACACGGTGAGCTACCGGATGGGTGTGGGAAAAGCGTGCTACCTCTGCAGAGGGTATAAAACTATTCGAATAGCCGAGTCCTCGGATATGGACAGTTGGGAGGCTGTGCAAGACCATGTGCTAAGTTTTGCTAAAAATATGCAAGAGATGGAAAAGTGGAAATGTTGTTACCCAACTATACCAAATGGAGTGGTATGAGTTGTGGAGGTAAAAGGGACCATGGTGAGTTGTGATCGGGAAAAAGGAGGAGTATGGATGAATAATAAAATTGTGATTCTCCCTAAAGATAGTAGTGAATCTCTTCTTACCGTTTTCAACAAAGATATAGAGATATCTAGATAACTAAAAGTGTAGTAGAAACAACTCAAAACTGCTGCACACTCAGTAGAGGAGTAGTTTGCGAGTACAATTCCCATTGTACTCATATTGGTTTCGTCCCTTGGCTATTGTCTTAGCCAGATCTCGAGGAGAACTACGCTGAAGCGGAGTATGGAGACTTCTATGCGAACTAGGGATCTTTGTGAGTCAACTGCCCGTCGGTCGTCGCTAGGACGCATTGGACGTCTACTATGTAGCTTCCGCTGAATGCTTTTGATTTGGCCCTTGAAGGCACCTATGTAAGACTTGGTCTAAGTGACCTACTATGTAAGACTATAATTCGGTACTGAAAGGGATGTAAACTTTGGTATTCAATTCGGATTATGGGCAACGACAGACTGATCATGGGATCGTTGTGTGAACCATAATCGGGTATTTCGGACAGCTAGTCCGGGGTCCCTACAGAGTTGGTATCAGAGCGCATCTTGACCATAGGAGACCTTAGTTAGCATGGTCGTTAGATAGGAGTTACAAAAGTAATTTCTAAAACAAAGGAGTGAAAATATTTTCGAAAACTTCTTATCTCCCAATCCTCTCATATTTGCGAAATTTTATTCACACTAAATATTGATGGACTACGAGGAGGACGACGATGAGGAGGAGCCGACTGAGCCCCTTCTTGACGAGGACGAGGAGGACCCAGAGGAGCGCGCCTTCGAGTCCGACACCGACGACGTTGTGCCGAGTGTTCCACCACAGTAGTCGGATCACTTTGTCGTTCTCGAGTTATCGTAGGGATTAGGTCCACCCAGTTGTAGTCGCTTTTGAGTAGTGTAATGGTTCCTATGAAACCATATGCTTGTAGCAACTATGTATGATGTGTGGAGCTATGTTGTGATGCTTTTGTTTGATATTGTTGTGTGCTTTGAAGTTCTCTAAGTTTGCAAAGTCTTTTCGAAAACTTCTAAGTAGTAAAGACTCTCACCCCAACCACTCAAAAATCCTACTCTTCTACCCTGTTAGAGTAAGGCACATCCTTAGTCTGTTCTTGTCTCTTACGCCCGTCTAATCTCAGGATGGTTGACACACGAGGAGGAGGAAGCCACGGTCGCAACGATCCGCCACCACCACCACCTGAACCTACCCCGGCCCAACTTCTTAGGATCATCATGGAGGACCGCGAGGCTGTTCGCCTAGAGCGTCAAGCCCACCTTGCTGTTCTCCAGCAACTCGCCGCTAATGCCCAGAACCACAACCACAACAACAACAACAATGGCAATGGTGACGGAGATGGACACTTGCGATCCACTCTAAGCGATTTCCAGAAGACCAACCCACCCACCTACTCCAAGGGACTTCACCCCTTGGAAGCCGATGATTGGCTTCGCACCATCAACAACAATCTGGAAGTTGCCGCAGTAGGAGAAAATGAGAAGGTTCTTTATGCAACCCACTACCTTGCTGGACCTGCACGAGCTTGGTGGGACACTACCAAGGCTCTCCAGCAAGTTGGTTATGTGATCAATTGGGCTGAGTTCCAGGAGAAGTTCCGCAAGAAGCACATTCCTAGCGGACTGATTGAGAGGAAGAAGGATGAGTTTCGCAGGCTGAGACAGGGAAGCAAGGATGTAGTTGGTTACCTTGATGAGTTTACCGATTTATCTCGGTACGCTCCTGATGATGTAGACACCGAGAGGAGGAAGATTGAGCGCTTCATGAGTGGACTGCATGATGAGCTTCAGTGCGCCTTGGTGATCCATGACTTCGTTGATCTGGAGTCACTTGTGGACAAGGCTATCCAGCTGGAGACCAAGCGCAAGTCCATGTTTGAAGGACGCAAGAGAAGGATGATTGCTTCAGAAGGTTCTAGTAACCAGAAGCCTCGTACTTTTCCACCAGCACCCAAGCCTGCTTATAGACCACCTCAACCCCCACGTCCTACTTATCCAAACCGTCCAAACAACTTCAACCGTCCCAATGACAACAATCGTCCAGGAGGAATCCCCAACAACTTCAAGGCCAATGTTGTCTGCTTTGAATGCGGCAACAAAGGTCACTACTCCAAAGAATGCCCCAATCCCAAGAAGCCTGCACAGAACCATGGTCAAAACCGCAATGGAAACGGCAACGGAAATGGGAATGGCAAGAATGCCGCACCCCGTGGAAATGCTGCTGTTGTCAAGGGCCGTTTGCACCACATCAATGCTGAGGAAGCGGAGGAAGCGCCCGATGTTGTGCTGGGTACGTTCCTTGTCAACTCAGTACCTGCAACTGTTCTATTTGATTCCGGTGCTACCCATTCATTTGTTACCCAAGAGTTTGTTACCAAGGGAGGTCTAGTCGGGAGTCTTTACCCAGATCCATGTGGATTCAAACCCCAGGTTTGCTAGCCAAAACCAGCCAGATGTGTTCCGAAACCCTCGTAGAGATTGGAGGAGAAAAATTCATAGCCGACCTAATCATTTTAGGAACCCAAGGCATAGATGTGATTCTTGGAATGGATTGGTTAGCCAAGTATCACGGCCAAATTGATTGCGCCAGGAGAGCTGTTACTCTCACCTCAGATGATGGAGCTGAAGTGGAGTATGTATCCGAGACCAGCCAAACCAGACCAGGATGCCATGAGGGCATAGCTCGACCCACCCTTGACGAGATCCGTGTTGTTCACCTATTCCGAGATGTTTTTCCGGAAGAATTGCCTGGTATGCCGCCAGACAGGGATATTGAGTTCGTGATTGAACTTATCCCTGGAACCTCTCCTATATCCCAGAGACCCTACCGGATGAATCCGGAAGAATTAGTGGAGCTGAAGAAGCAGTTGGCTGATTTGCTCAGTAAAGGCCTTATTCGCCCAAGCGCCTCACCTTGGGGATCACCTATCATATTTATGGACAAAAGAGACGGTACTACGTGATTGTGTGTGGATTATCGTAAGCTCAATGATGTGACCATTAAAAACAAGTATCCTCTTCCCAAGATCGAGGATCTGTTCGATCAAATGAACGGAGCCCGAGTCTTTTCAAAGATCGATCTACGGACAGGGTATCACCAGTTGAAAATCCGAGAATCAGACATTCCCAAGACTGCCTTCACCACCCGTTACGGATTGTTTGAGTACACCGTAATGTCCTTTGGTCTGACCAATGCCCCAGCCTATTTCATGAACCTGATGAACAAGATCTTCATGGAGTACCTCGACAAGTTCGTGGTAGTCTTCATTGATGATATTCTTGTTTATTCCAAAACCGAAGAGGAGCATGCTGTTCACCTACGCCTAGTTTTGGAGACACTTCGAGAGCACCAACTTTATGCCAAACTTAGCAAGTGTGAGTTTTGGCTTAAGGAGGTGGCATTCCTCGGACATGTCATATCTGCCGGAGGAATTTCTGTTGACCCGGAGAAGATTAAAGCCATTCTTGATTGGAAGACCCCTACCAGTGTGACCGAGATTCGTAGCTTTCTCGGACTAGCGGGTTATTACCGCAAGTTCGTTGAAGGATTTTCTCGGATAGCCAAAGCCATAACCCAGTTATTGAGGAAGGATCAGAAATTTGAATGGACCCAGAAGTGTGAAGATAGTTTCCAGGAGTTGAAGAAGAAAGTTAACCACAGCCCCAGTCCTAGTAATGCCGGACGTCACCAAGAGTTTCGATGTGTATTGCGATGCATCACGTCTTGGACTTGGTTGCGTTCTGATGCAAGAAGGCAAGGTGGTGTCGTATCTGTCTCGACAGTTGCGACCACATGAAGAAAATTACTCAACCCATGACCTGGAGTTAGCTGCAGTCGTTTTTGCTCTTAAGACATGGCGTTCCTATCTTGTGGGACATCGCTGTGAGATCTATACGGATCATAAGAGCTTGAAGTATATCTTTACCCAGAAGGAGCTGAACATGCGACAGAGGAGATGGATGGAGCTGATCAAGGATTATGATATTGGAATCCATTATCACCCTGGAAAAGCCAATGTAGTTGCCGATGCCCTTAGTCGCAAGCCATGTGCCCTAAACGCTTTGATCCAAGCCGAACAGCCAGCCTTGTTTAAGGAGTTCAGAGATTTTGGACTCGAGCTTGTTAGCCAAGGTTATCTCGCCAATCTGGAGTTAGCCCCAACCCTGATGGATCAAATCAAAGAAGCCCAGAAAGGTCATGAGAGCATTGAAGGGATTAAGAAGAAAATGTCTCTTGACAAAGCCCCTGGATTTGCCGAAGATGCTGAAGGAGTGTTGAGATTCAATGGTCGTATCTGTGTGCCCAACGTGAGTGAACTAAAGGAGTTGATTCTGAAGGAAGCTCACGAGACCCCATACTCAATCCACCCTGGAGGTACCAAGATGTACCAAGACCTTCGTGAGAGATTTTGGTGGCATGGAATGAAACGAGAGATTGGTTCTTTCGTAGCCAAGTGTGATATCTGCCAGCGAGTCAAAGCCGAACACCAGCGACCTGCTGGATTGCTTCAACCTTTGAAAATTCCGGAATGGAAATGGGACGAGATTGGAATGGACTTCATCACTGGACTGCCGAGGTCCAACAGAGGCCATGATTCAATCTGGGTCATCGTTGATCGACTGGCCAAGGTTGCTCATTTTATCCCGGTAAAGACCACATACAATGGAGCCCAGTTAGCAGACCTATACATGTCCAGAATAGTAAGCCTGCATGGAGTACCCAAGAAGATTGTGTCTGATAGAGGCACGCAATTCACCTCGAGATTCTGGAAAGCACTTCACGAGGCCCTCGGAACCCAGTTAACCTTTAGCACAGCTTATCACCCTCAGACTGATGGCCAAACCGAGAGAGTGAACCAGATTTTGGAGGACATGCTTCGTGCGTGTGTTCTATCATATGGTTCCAAGTGGGAAGATTGTCTCCCATTTGCAGAATTCTCCTACAACAATAGCTACCAGTCTAGTTTGCAAATGGCCCCGTTTGAAGCGTTGTATGGCAAGAAGTGTCGTACACCCCTAAATTGGTCCGACACTGGAGAAGGAAAGTTATTTGGACCTGACACCCTCCGTGAAGCCGAAGAGCAAGTCCAGCTTATTCGCGAACGCCTCAAAACTGCCCAATCCCGCCAGAAGAGTTATGCTGATCCCAAACGCCGTGACCTCACTTTTAACGCCGGAGACTTTGTGTATCTCCGAGTGACACCCCTTAAGGGAATGCAACGTTTCCATGTCAAAGGGAAGTTAGCACCAAGATATATTGGACCCTTCAAAATCATTAGCCGCCGAGGAGAAGTATCCTATCAGCTAGAGTTACCCCCAGAGCTGTCTGAATTTCATGATGTCTTCCACATTTCATTACTGCGGAAGTGTCTTGAAGTTCCTGACCAGCCAGATGTTTTCAAGCACATCGATCACCACTCCATCGACCTGAACAATGACCTGACCTATCGTGATAGACCCCTCAAAGTTCTTGAAGAAGATGTTCGTCTTACCAGAAGACGTGCCATCAAGTTCTACAAAGTCCAGTGGACTAATCATTCTGAAGAAGAAGCAACGTGGGAGCGTGAAGATTTTCTTAGACGCGAATTCCCAGACTTCCTTAGCTCCTAAGCCTAGCAAATCTCGGGACGAGATTTATTCTAAGGGGGGAAGGATTTGTAACATCCCAGAATTAATATAAGTATTATTAATTCCAAAAATGTGGGCCAACAAATTTTTTTATTATCTTATGTGTGCTTGCTTGTATTTTGTTGCTTGATGTGTGTGATTGCTAAGCAAAGGTGTGAATAAAAAAAAGAAAAGAAATAAAAGCAACACCACCACATGAAATAATGGGACAAGTGCCACACAAATTTCTCTTAATGAGAAATAAATATTTTCCTTTAAATCAAAAAAAAAACCAGTGGGGTGACATAGTGCTCACTCCCACTTAGCTCTAATAACTTTTCCCTCTTCAAAATATAATTTCAAAATTCCAAAATATAAAATTCTATTTCTTTCTTTATTCATCTTTAACCACAAAATGTGCTATGATGCACTTATCAAAGAAATACCATCATAGCACCAAAAATCATCATTTATATACAAGAGACCAAATGTGGAAACCAAATTCAAAAATTCGAAATTAAATTTTGTTGAGGCATTTGGTCGAACAGGTGGTGAGCACCACCCTGTTCTTCCCCAAAACCGAAGAACTGAGGATCAAATCCATGGATTCGGTCGTTTGTTCTTCAATTACTGCACCACACCATCTCTCCTCACCCCACGGACCTGCCCAGCGATTCAATTTGGCACGGGAGCCATCCGTGCCGTCGCATTGATCGTCGCCATCGCCAGGGAGCACGGCTCCTGTCGCCATGCCGCCGTGCCGCCCCTGTGCAGGAGACCGTCCCGTGGCCTAGCTACCCCGACGCCGCACCCTACACCATGTCTGCCCCCTCTCGCGCTTGCACCACGCCTAGCAGCAACCCTAAACCGCCGGGAACGCGCCGCCCGTGCGTGCCGTCCACCGCCAAAACGCTCTCGAGGCCGTCCCCCACCATCGAGCTCGCCCAGCTCGCCTCCACGCCACCCGCCGTGCCCCTCCATAGCCCAGCACCGTAGCCGGCCTCGCGCCAACCCTATGGACATGCCCGGCCGTTCCCCTGCACCACCCCTGCACCCTGCCCACCATGGACCGGAGCTCGGCTATTTAACCGAGCCGCCCCGAGCACGAATTCGTCCGCACCACTCCACCCCGCCTCGCCACTCCACTCCCCTCCACTCCACCCTCACCGTGCACCGCCAGGAGGGCGGAATCGCGGCCGCTAAGCTGCTGCCGCCCTGCAATTTCTCCGCCGAAGCCGAGGTGGACGTCGGGCACGAACTCGTCGTGCCATTGCTCCCCTCTCCCTCTCTGCCCTCCACTGTCACCACCAAGGACACCGCACTCACATGCACTCTCCCCTCTCTGTCTTGTGCCCAGGAACGTTGACGGGAGCTCGCCGGAGACCGCACACTGCCGCGGAGGAGGAGCTGCTCGCCGCCGACGAACCCGTGCGCCCCAGGACCCGCAGCTCGCCCCATCGTCTTCCCCTCGCCTCCGCCGCCGTTACGCGTCATCTCCACCCACTCCCGAGCCCCCTAGGTGAGCATCCGTCCATCCCCGTGCCGCCGGCGCGGTGGCGACCGCGTCGCCACCGTTGCTTTGAACATGGGCCGTTGGATCTAGATCCAACGGCAGCGTACCGGTTCGGGTCTGTGAAAATTGCTAAGTCTGGAAAAATCTGTAGGGATTAGCCCACTTTGCAAATGAATTGTGAAAAATCCACTGCACCAAAAATTATGAATTTGATATGGTTGAAAGGATCTAGATTCGTAGATTCAAATGCATGCTTTGTATTTCCAACATAACTAGTTTAGCATCCTAGAATCATTAGGCAAAATTGCTATGTTCAGTCTGTTTCAGAAAAGTTTCTGAAACAGATATTTAGTTCTGTTTTTAGCTGTTGATATTAATTCCCCTAGATTTACTTAGGAGAAATTCTTGGCATGACATGTTAGTATAAGTAGTATACTGCTATGAACAAGTGGTTTGAACCCTGAAATAAAATCTGGCTAAAAGATTTAAATTGGACAAAGTAGCTAATCAGTATAAGCCACCACCTGCAATAACAGAACATAGCCCATTTCCCATGTATTTTACTATTCAACCAGAGGTCTAAAATTACCAAACTAAAATCTTATAGCTAGTATAGCATGTCATCTTCACATTAATGCAGTCTATGATCATGTAGGGTAATTCCCTGATTCAAAATTAAAATGACAAATGTGCTAATCGATAAACTTAAAATAGGTAAATTTCTCTGTCAGAAATTTGGTTAGAACTTTGAAAATCAATATCTCGAGATATAGGAATCTAAAAATAGCAAATGAAAATGTTCTGGAAAGCTTATAAAATTATCTAACTAACTAAAGTGGTTTCACCCCATTTGGGTAATTGATAAATAATGATATTGAAAATACCACAGAAGGTACAGAATATAAATTTGTTTGTTTCTGATACTCTACTAATCAAAATGAGTTCAAACCAATTTTGTTAGCTCACATTTAAGCAATGCTAATTAACCCTAAAAGGATTTAATTTTTGAATACAATTAACTTGAGTTGTAGCAAAAACTAAATTATTGACTTTCTGGATTAAAACATTTATGCAGAAAGTTTAATAACTCAAATTGAATTAAATCCAATTATGTTGTCTTCTACACATCAATATCTATCTATAGAATTTTAGTTCATATTTTTGTGATCAACGAAACTCAAGTTATGCAATTAAACATGAAACCCTAGTTTCTGCCATAATTATGACACAATTAAATAATTGTTAATTAAATTAATTTGAAACCAAATTGTGTTACCTGGTGTGTTCAGTAGCTAATTGTGATGTTATGTTGATTGTGATGTGATACTTGATTGCTTAGTTTAGTGATTGTTTGCTTGTATTGTTTGTTTATCGCTTAGACGAGAACGTTGCCGGAGTCTACGAGGAAGGAGATTACCTCGAACAGCAGGAACCCGAGCACTTTGTTGAGCAAGGCAAGCTACTTCGCTGAGCTTGCATTTACATATCTCTAGTTTAATTACATGCAATATTCCAAAGTAGAGATAATGATTTTGAAAAAACCTTTTTTTACAAAGGATATGAAAACTATTTTGCCACCCTATGTAGAATTATAGAGTAGATATTTAAAACTATAGGATGGGAAAAATATGGTTTATTCCAAACTCCTTTTTAAAGTACCTAGTTGTTTATGACATGCCGAATGGTCGGTATTGAAGTGGAGAAATGGAATGGTGATGTTTATAAAAAAAAATTGCACATTGTGTCCTAGTACTATGACGACCAGCCGACAACCTGTGCGACCACATCTACCCAAATATGGGAACAGGCGTAGTCATATAATTTGCTCGTGTTAGTACTGGATACCTCATCGACGGAGACGGCTCCGTTATGCATGAGGGGATGAGCATGGCGACTCTAACCCCTGACCTGGGTCCCGGCAATATGTTGGCTTGCGGGATTGAAGAGATTACTCGCGGGCAAAACTACGAGTCCTTACATCTAGTTCCTCGACGGGGGATCCTGTACTAGGTGTTGAAGGAATGGTGAATTCGTAAGGGCAGGGTCCTATACTAGCATGAGCAAAGGAACGGCTATGGCCGGTGGTTCAACTTCGCATACACCTTGTATGGCGGGACGTGGCAGACACGGTGAGCTACCGGATGGGTGTGGGAAAAGCGTGCTACCTCTGCAGAGGGTATAAAACTATTCGAATAGCCGAGTCCTCGGATATGGACAGTTGGGAGGCTGTGCCAGACCATGTGCTAAGTTTTGCTAAAAATATGCAAGAGATGGAAAAGTGGAAATGTTGTTACCCAACTATACCAAATGGAGTGGTATGAGTTGTGGAGGTAAAAGGGACCATGATGAGTTGTGATCGGGAAAAAGGAGGAGTTTGGATGAATAATAAAATTGTGATTCTCCCTAAAGATAGTAGTGAATCTCTTCTTACCTTTTTCAACAAAGATATAGAGATATCTAGATAACTAAAAGTGTAGTAGAAAACAACTCAAAACTGCTGCACACTCAGTAGAGGAGTAGTTTGCGAGTACAATTCCCATTGTACTCATATTGGTTTCGTCCCTGGCTATTGTCTTAGTCAGATCTCGAGGAGAACTACGCTGAAGCGGAGTATGGAGACTTCTATGCGAACTAGGGATCTTCGTGAGTCAACTGCCTGTCGGTCGTCGCTAGGACGCGTTGGACGTCTACTACGTAGCTTCCGCTGAATGCTTTTGATTTGGCCCTTGAAGGCACCTATGTAAGACTTGGTCTAAGTGACCTACTATGTAAGACTATAATTCGGTACTGAAAGGGATGTAAACTTTGATATTCAATTCGGATTATGGGCAACGACAGACTGATCATGGGATCGTTGTGTGAACCATAATCGGGTATTTCGGACAGCTAGTCCGGGGTCCCCACACCGCACGGACAATGAGAGTGGATGACTAGTCATAGAGCAGGAGTACATGACAGTCACAGCACTACTTCATTCTGACTTGTTTGAAATATACACTGGTTTGTTCCTCAATTTTCCACTACTCTTTTCTTCTCGTTTTACTGATCTGCTCGCTGAATTTTTCCTGATTTTTTTCTTTCCAAAGTGTTATGGTTTGCCTTATAAAGTTTCATCAACTTACCTTTTGTTCATCATCGATTTAGTTTTCGATCAAATGCTGATTGTTTTCAAGTTCGTACTGACAATATTCACCCAGTTCGTGCATAAATGGACATGTTCAGGATGGGTATGAATAAACACGAACTGTTATTCGCTACGATGTTAAGTCAAGCAGCATACAGACTCAACAAACACCTTGGTAGTTCAGAACTAGTGTTTGGATCCGTGTGTCTTCCATGCAGGACTCAAAACCGATCTAAATGAGAGAGAGAAAAATGCACCATTGCAAAGTTGCCCGATAAGGTGACGGTGTTCATCTACGCCGAAACTACAACTAATGCTCATATGGTTATACTTCTACTTCAGATGCTGCACTCTTAACCTTACACTTCTGCTTCAACCTCTGTGTTCTTTTCCGATGACCACGGCCTTGCTTGTGTTGTTCCCACTCGTGTGCCCCTCGAAGGACCCGGCTGTCGCAGGCCTGTACCACATGAGGGCGCAAGTTTGTCAGAATAATGCTTTTCACTAACACATCTAGAGAAATGACAACAAAAGCACACAAGATACTTCAATTAATAAGAATTTGTTTTATCACGAACAACCAAAGCATAACCAGAATCACCTTAAAAGAACATTTAAAAAAAAATCACCTCGCAAACATATTGAGTCCACAACTCTCTTGAAGCCACCCTAGTTCCTCCAATATTGTCGGAAGAATCTTTACTCGCCAAAGTTGCATCGTTAGACAGGAATTTTCTGACAATATCTGCGCAAGGTTTCACAACCTTGATGCCCCATGAGTGGCCAGTGATACCTAGTAAAATATGCACTGGATTAAGTAAACAAACTCAACTAATGTCTACAGCAAGCCAATTCAACAATATGGGCTAATAAGTACAAATCTTACAAAGGAATGCTTCTGTCGCATCAATGTGATGCAAATTCCACCCAAAGTCTTCATTCAGCCGGTGTAGCCTCCGCCTCTACGACAAAGATTTACAGTCTAGTACTGGTAATTTTCTCAGAATATGTTCTGACAAAATGCAAGAATACAGATACACAGGAATTATAGTGCTTACTTGACGTCGGACAAGCCGTCGTGTGTTGGCTTTTAGCTGGGAGACTGCTTCATCCAACAAGCTCTTCATCTTATCATCATGGAGATCAACCATAGTTGTAGAAGAACCAGTTTTTATCTCATCAGGTTCTTTCTTTGTTCTGTATAATCTGAAATACTCATCAAATTCACGAACCCCAATGGCCTGGCGCAGACCCTGGGTATAAATGGCGTCCGGATTATATATATTGCACACTTCATCAAGCAGGCCAGCATTGATCATGCAATCAACCCTTTCATTGACATAATTATCCAGAACATGAAGATCAGCATCTACCCACAGGAAACAGCAGTCAAATCTGGAGTTATCAGGCCGGCCCCACTTGTCCTGCAACATATAATCTAATTTAGGACATTATAGTGAAACAGGATGTCTTCCTAGCGTACAAAAAAAAAAGTGGCTCACATTCGTGGCCTAATCACTGAGCAATAAATTAAAGAAAATACAAAACTTGCTCACCTCTGCAGCTTCTCCTTGGAAAAGATGACTTGGTAGTGCACCTGTGGTTGCATATAACTCAAGGTAACGTTTTATCTGTTCGATATAGCAAACCACACGAATAAATAAGACAAATAGGAATATCATGAGGAAAGTGGGAGCATGCTAGAAATGAAAGGTCACTGACGAAGTTTCTTTTCTAGCGAAATCATTGGCTAAGTGATTAAGGCCTGGTAGGAATGTGCAATGCCCTTACTTTCCGATGGTTGTTTGGGTGGATCCTTTGCGCTGCAATAGGATCAATCTCCTTCAAGCGTTCATACCCACTTCTAACATCATCAGTGGCAAAGTCTGAATACATATTTAAGATATAATGCAATAGCAGAAGAATTAACAAAAAAACAACCGGTGCACTAAGAATAAGAAACAAGTGTTATGGTTTCAATATTCACCTATATCATCACGGTGGTCACTCAAAGTGCAACCCTGCATATCGTCTGCCATATCCTCAAACAGGAATGGGCTAACAAGAGCCTAAGGCATTGTAAGAGTTCCCACCAAAAACAGACATAGCTTAATACAAGGAAATCGACCAGCACTGAACCATGATAAAACTGAAGATATGAAAATTGACTTGCGTTAAACTATGAACCTGTATGTAGAAGTTCGTACCGCCGACAATAACAGGTAAGCCACCACGATCCAAGATATCTTCTATAATCTGCGGCCATTCAGAATGCACGAGGTTCATGTCTGTACTGAAAGTGTAGAACACTGAAACAGCAAACTTGCATCAGTAACATCAGACATAAGCTTACCGGCAAAGCATGATGACTGAAATCGCGGCAAGTGAACTCCACGGAAGGATCGATGATGCTAAGGAGATGGTGAGGAACACCTGCAGAGGCCCCAAATGCAGCTAAGCTCAAACTGAACTGAACCGAAGTGGATTTTGTTTTACAAGCAAAAAAAATAAAATAAGGGTGGAGTTTGGGGGTGCCGAGAGGAGAGACCGTTCTGCTCATGGAGGGGGACCTTGTTGGTGAGGACGTCGAGGCCGCGGTAGACCTGCATAGAGTCGGCGCTGACAACCTCGACGCCGGCGAAGTGGCCAGCGAGGTCGACGGCCAGCCGGGACTTGCCGGCGCCCGTCGCGCCCATGACCACAACTACCGCCTTCCTTGGCCCCCTTTCGGACGGCGGAGAGGAGTCGCCGGCGTCGGGCATAGGGTTTGGAGACGACGGCGGGGAGGCCAGTGCGACGAGGTGGGACATCTCGAGGCAGATTTGAGGTTTAGTTTTTTCTTTCTTTTCCTGCAGCCTGCCGCAGAGATGATGGGGGCGGGGAAGAAATAGTTACTTTTATTTATTTAAGGGACGTGGCTAAACAGAGGTCAATCTCGATTTAGCTTAGAGCGAGGTTACCCGGACATCTTCCGTCATTTCTATTCTTGGGAAACCGATTAATCCCGCTTGTTCCCAATAAGAGCAATATGGTGTCAGACCAAACCATATGTGTTGTCGAAAATGAAACTCCTCCTTGACTTTTCTTCCTCCTGACGCGAAATCACTTTTTCTTCCTGGAGCAAAAGGTTTCTGACCGACTTTTCTTCCTCCATAAAAATAAACGGAAGTTCCATCCCAAAGTATGAAGAGAAGCTTCATCCAAAAAATTCAATCCTAAGGAAGTTCCATCCGGCAAAATTACGGGAGTGCTAAACTACGTATAAATGTATGAAGAGAAACTCCATCCAAAAAAAATATATCTAATTTACTAAGTAGACACAGATGTATGAAGAAAAAGGAAGTTCCATCCTAAAGAAGTTCCATAAAAAAATACATCTCAACTTAGTTACCGACTACAGCGTTTGCATCTGCCTGCAATTCCAATGCCATTTACATCCAACAGCTCACGAAAGGATAAACTAGGGGGCGGATCAGCGCCATTTTAAAGTTCCATCCAAAAAGTTACATTCTGTGAAAAATGGAAAAGAAACACGATTGTATTTGACTACATCTCGCGTCCCTAAAAAGAACTACATCTCGCACATGAAAGTTCCATCCAAAGAAGTTACATTAATGAAGAAAAAGGAAACATGGCTCTATCCCCTGATGATGAACTAACAATTACATCTCGACATGAAAAAACTCCATCCAAAAATTAGTTATAAAAGTTACATTAAAAAAAGAAATTCCATCCAAAAAGAACTGCATCTCAACATAATTACAGATAGAGGAGTCGCCTATTATTTCCGGCCGCGACCTCATGGATATGGCAGGACAGAGCTTCGAGGTATCGAGTGGTGCTCGAGAGGGGCACGCACTGGCTCACCCAGTGAGCAGTCTGGAGCCACGGCCGGATTGACCAAGTGGCCGGTGTCCGAACTTAGAGTGGTGGCGTCCAGGGGCATGGCAGAGGTCAGCAAAAGCTATGGTGGCGCAGGAGCTCGTGTGTGTGTGTGGGGGGGGGGGGGGGGGGGGGGGGGGGGTTGCGGGGGCTGCAGGAGGATGAGGATGTCGAGCTAGATCGGCGGGAACACTAGATCGACAGCGGCCTCCTTGCGCGGAGAGGGCAAATCGAGATATGGCTTGCTGCGCTTTGGATGGTAGAATGAGGAACGGGATGAAGTGTGGTTATTTTCTTCCCCTGGTCCACTTTGACCACGCGCTTCACGGGACCGTTAGATCGATATCGGACGGGCTAGCGCGCGACCTCGCTAGAAGTTAAACCGAGGTCGGTGGTTTATTAGAAACTGCGTTATTTAAGAGTAAAATACATGGTTGGTCCATGTACTCGTCACTTGTCAGCCTAGTCACTTTGGTCCTCGCACTTTAGGAATACCGTTTTACGGTCACCGAATATGCTTCTCAGTTCATCTACGGTCAGTGACCGCTTGTACAAGTTTGTATTTCTCGACGTGACAAGTTGTGGATTCCATCAGTCAGGTCTAATAGGTTGCTGCTGTGCAATGATTTTTACAAAATACCCCTCAAAACAATTTCCCCTATTTTTCTTCCCCTTCTTTCTCCTCCTTTCTTTCACCTAAATCCCCTTCCACACCGTCCCCATTCCCGACGGCGCTCTTTTACTCCTCACGCTCTCCATCCCGGCGCAGTCAACCTCTTTCCGCAGCTCCCCGGTGTAGCTCGTTTCCCCGCTGCTGGCCGAGTTGCCGCCGTCCTCGCAACCAGTGGGGGCAACTATGCCTTCCTCCTTCGCCTCCCCAGCGGCGGCGGCAGCAGCAGCATCGTGGAGGAGACGTCAGCTGCTGATGCTGAGGCGGCGGCCCCTTTGGAATTGGATGGGCCGGAATAAGCTCCCTGGCGACACGAGCGGGCACCGACTTCCTCGGCTAGTCGGTTGTCCCGCCTCCAGGCCTCATGGTGCAAGCGGGACGCTCGGCGGAAGCCCGTATACGTGTCGCATATGACCGCAATGGTTCGCGGTGTGCCACGTATGAACCGCGTATGAGCCGCGCTATTTTGCGGCGCCACGCGCGCCGCGTGTGTCAGCGTCGCAGGGACGGAGCTGCAGTTCAAGGATTGGGTGCAGCTGACACCAATGCCTTTCACGTAACTATGAAGAAGCCCAAAGAAATTTGTAGTCTGAACCCAACCCAAAACTTTGGCTGACCCCATTAATACCAGGCTGCACAACGCCTGAAAACAATTTATAATGGGCTTGAAAAAAGAAATTCGGAAAAGGTAGCCCATAGCAGTTGTCCGTGATGTACGTGATGTGGAGACTGGCCGCCTCGATCGAACTATCCAGTCCAAACGACGCATGACGGAGCTGCAGTTCAAAGATTGGGTGCAGCTGACACCAATGCCTTTCACGTAACTATGAAGAAGCCCAAAGAAATTTGTAGTCTGAACCCAACCCAAAACTTTGGCTGACCCCATTAATACCAGGCTGCACAACGCCTGAAAACAATTTATAATGGGCTTGAAAAAAGAAATTCGGAAAAGGTAGCCCATAGCAGTTGTCCGTGATGTACGTGATGTGGAGACTGGCCGCCTCGATCGAACTATCCAGTCCAAACGACGCATTGACGCAACGAGAAACCCCAGTTTTCTCCTCCAATCTTTCCGCCTCTCAGCCAGCGAGGCACAAAAAAAAACCGATCTCACGCTGTGCCGACGCGGACGCATGGGAGCGGCGGCCGGCCGGAGCCGGAGCAGGGCGGCAACGACCGCAACAGCCAACAGGTAATGGATACTTCTCTTCTTAGATGAATTGTATTTTCTTGTCCAAACTCCCGTACAGCCAAGCCCTATGTACAGGCATATATACAATAGTTGCTTGTAGTTTCCTACTAATCAATCCATCCATCCACATTGAAGTCTAATTTTATCTTTTCTAGATCATGGATCGGTTTGTGGTGAAAAGGAAAAGGACAGATGTTGATGCCGAAACATCTAGGCGACCAGGGCCTGCAATTGGGCAAGATTACGGATCAAGTTCTGCTAGTCTCCCCACAGAAATTAATTTGGATGACCTACCTTATGATCCGGCTGATCGGAAAAGAATTCCACAGTACACTAAAAATCCGAGGAAACAAGATGAGATAAGGAGAATCTATTTAACAAGAGGACCTTACAGGCCACAACCTGGCTTTAAATATCCACAAAAGATCATCGGGGATTCACCACGAAGATTTAATTCAAAATGGTTTACAGACTATGGTGGATGGCTAGAATACAGCGAGAAGCTAGATAAGGCATTTTGTTTGTGTTGTTATCTGTTTAGAGATTGTATTGTTGGTCAAGCTGGAAATGACGCCTTTGTAGTTGATGGTTGGTCCGGCTGGAACAAGAAAAGCAGACTTAAAACTCATGTGGGTCTTATCAATAGTTTTAATAATGTAGCAGTTAAAAGATGTGATGCGCTAATGAATCAGGCTCAATCAATTCAGGTTGCTCTAAATAGGCAAAGTGATCTCACAAAGAAGGAAAACCGAGTTCGGTTGGGAACTTCAATTGACTCGGTAAGGTACTTGCTAAAACAAGGTCTAGCTTTTCGTGGCAATGACGAATCAAAGGAATCAAAAAATAAAGGGAATTTTCGAGAGTTGGTGGATACTTTAGCTGATCAAAATGACTCTACGAAGAAAGCAATTAAGAATGCTCCAGTAAATTGTCAATGGATTTGCCCCGACATTCAAAAAGAACTTGCCAACATCTATGCAAAGGTAATAAAAAGAGTAATTCTTGTTTTAATTTCTTTTGACGTGTCTCTTGCTAGACTAATAATTTTTATTATTGTTTTGCAGATAACATTAAATTCTATTCTTGAAGACGTTGGTGGTGATGAGTTCAGTTTGTTGATCGACGAGGCTTCCGATGTGTCCGACAAAGAACAAATGGCTGTTGTCTTGAGGTATGTTGACAAGCGAGGACTAATTCTAGAACGATTAGTTGGAGTTGTCCATGTAAAGGAAACATCGGCAATCTGTCTCAAGTCTGCTCTAGAGAAATTATTTGTTGATATTGAGTTAAGCTTAAAGCAAGTTAGAGGCCAATGTTATGATGGAGCAAGTAACATGAGAGGTGAGTTCAATGGTTTGAAAGCTAAAATTCTAGAAGAGAATAGCTCAGCCTATTATGTGCACTGTTTTGCTCACCAACTACAACTAGTTATTGTGGCGGTAGGAAAAAACAATGATGATATTGCTGATTTTTTCTACATGATATCAACATTGGTCAATGTTGTTGGAGGGTCATGCAAAAGAAAAGACATGATTAGAGAGAAACATAGAGAGATTATACAAGCAGCCATAGGAAGTGGAAAAATTGGCACAGGGACCGGGTTACATCAAGATCAATCTCTTCAAAGAGCCGGAGACACTCGTTGGGGATCTCATTTTAGAACCCTCTCGAGCCTAGTTAATTTGTTCCCAACTCTTGTTAGTGTTCTTAAATATGTTGCGAAAGAAGGCAAAAAGGATGGGAAGAAAAGTCAAGCACGTGGACTTTTATCATTTTTTGGAACCTTTGATTTTGTATTTTATTTGCACATGATGTTGCATATACTAGGAAGTGCGGATACTTTGTCACATTGCTTGCAGCAGGAGGACCTGGATATCCTTAATGCCATGTCAAATGTCAAGTCAACAAGGAATGAACTGCAGCGACTAAGAGATGATGGTTGGGAACCACTTCTTGAGAAGGTATATTTATTTTGTGAAGAACATGATATTCCTAGCCTTAACATGCCAGATGAATATGTTAATCGACATAGACCACGTCAAAGAACCAATATCACAAACCTTCAGCATTACCGGACAGATTGTCTTACCTCTGTTATTGATTGGCAACTTCAAGAGTTTGATGACCGTTTCAATGAGGTAAATTCTGCATTGCTTATTCATATGGCCTCTTTCGACCCAAAAGACGCATTTGCTGCCTTTAACTTGGAGAGCTTAGTGAAGTTAGCTGAGTTTTATCCGGATGATTTTGATGCAATGCAATTCGTTGCCCTCCGTCACCAGCTTAGCATATACATTGACAATGTGAGGGCAGATGAAAGATTTAGTGGTTTAAATGATATTGGTGATCTTGCTAAATTATTGGTCGATACAAACAAGCATGTATCTTTTTCTTTGGTCTATCAACTACTGAAGCGAGTGCTAATTTTGCCGGTTGCCACGACATGAGTGGAGAGATGCTTCTCAGCAATGAATATTGTCAAGAATGTGCTGCGGAATAAAATGGGTGAGCAGTTCATGAGTGATTGTCTCATCTGCTTTGTGGAGAAAGATTTGTTTTCCACTATTACTAAGGATGACGTGATTGATCGCTTTAAGAAAGTGAAAAATCGAGAAGGGAAATTATAAAATGTGAGTGAGTCCAATCAGTTTCTATTACCATACTTCTCTCACGTACATGCAATTTTTATGCGTATAACATTTTTTATTTCCTTTATACTGCAGGAAGCACGATGCTACAAATGAGACTTCGGAATAATTGTTTGTGAATTGCAACTTTAGTTTTTTCATTAATATTTGTAAAGAAGTGGTTTACCACGTCATCTAAATGGTATGTCTTCCTTTTATGTGTAACTACTATTATATCATTACACATTTTTTGCCGTTTGAATTGTCGACATGGAATAATTTTCCATTAAATTATTTCAACATGCATAGCTCTATAGTAGCCGGACCCATCGCCAATTTTTTCTAGCTTCGTCCCTGATTGACGCAACGAGAAACCCCAGTTTTCTCCTCCAATCTTTCCGCCTCTCAGCCAACGAGGCAAAAAAAAAACCGATCTCACGCTGTGCCGACACGGACGCAGGGGAGCGGCGGCCGGCCGGAGCCGGAGCAGGGCGGCAACGACCGCAACAGCCAACAGGTAATGGATACTTCTCTTCTTAGATGAATTGTATTTTCTTGTCCAAACTCCCGTACAGTGTAATACCCCGCAGTTATAGGTTTCGAAAGGGTAGAAATAGGAAGTTTGCACCTTTGCATTCATGCATGCTTGAAAAGTCCGAATAATTTTCGCGCTTTTATGCAAAAAGGACTAGTAGTCGAGATAACTCGATCTAACATTAGTCGCCTATTTTGAAACCTAGTTTTAAAAGATAGGTTGGGTTATCAACTTTAATGAAAGTCTATTTAGGTAACTTCAAATTTGAATACAAATGTATCAACACTTGTAAATCTTATCTCTATTCTCTCTCTCAAATCCTTGAATTCATGTTTATAATCAACACATACATTTTGTCTTAATATTCTAAGAATTCATAATCTTGTAATTCCACATTTCATTCTCCACAAAAATTTCAATAATCATCATTACATTTCCCAAACAACTCTTCTTACAAATTGCAATAATATCCAGCATCCAATACATTTTACAATTAAATTTTTATACACAATTTTGATATCAATAAATTACAATATGCACTTCTGAGATAAAATAAATTACATTATACAATAAACTTTACAAGTGGATTTGTCCCACAAATCTGTTACAAATAATGTTATCAGGTCCTTTTACAAATTTTCTACTGAAAGGTAAAAATAAAAGAAAAACCTATAAACTAAATCCTTTCGATAATCTTCTGAAATTCTTCAACCTGAAAAAGCAAACAACTCACAAAGAAAAGAGTCGTTAAGGTTAGAAATTTTAGCCTAGTACATTGGTACTGGCTATTGATATAATACTTGGCAGAGTGTCTAATTCCATGAATTGGAATTGACATTGGAGTTCACAGTCAAAAATCAAATCAAATATCCAACATTAGGCAACTTGATCATGCTCAGCATGCATTAAGCATGTAAAAGGGGCAAAGGCAGAACCAGCTTCACAACTTAGGCAACCTGAGGGACTAGCTGGTTATCACATGGATACATAATCATCTTCAACATTTGTCCAAAGGCAACCAGGAAACAGAACAAACCATCTCTGCCAAATATAACTTTTAAATCCACCTTCATAATTGTGGTGTCACATTTACCATTAATTGGATAAATGGACCCTATATTCCTTAAAGCCCACAGGTAAAGACAGTCACAACCCAGTTACAATTCTAGCCCACCAGAGAAGCCACCCAAATCCATCAAGTATATATCAATTCTATGGCAGCAGAGGGATGCCAAACAGTTCATAACCATAGTGCATAGCAGTAGTCGACAGGAGCTTGATAAGACCAAGTGAGGTGGAGGGATAACTCCCTGCGCAAAGATCCTAGCTGAGAGTAATCCACAAGTGGATTTGAAACCATTCCACAACTCAAATGGATGGACTTGAAACAGTTCATAACCAGATTGAACAACAGCAGCCGGCAGAGCAAGGATAGGATCAAGGAGTGAGCCAAAAAGGGAGTAAACAATACCTTGGCACAGAAATTCAACCACCAGAGGATAAGAACCTCCATAGTTTAACAGAAGAGTAGCAACTCGAGGTGGAGGAGGGCCACTGCAAGCAGCTTACACATTACATGCAATTATCCTGGTGTCACCACCAGAATCATCTAAAAACCCTATAAATAGGGCAGCCAGCCGAATCCACAAAGCATCACACAGCCAAGCACATCACACACATTTCTGAAAATGTTCATCATCAAGAACATTAGCCACATCAAATCTTGCAGCTAGAACTATACACCTTAGGGAATTTGAAGCAGCTAGGAGGAGCAGGCTATCCACAAGACGCAGGTTGTCAGTATAGCCAGAAGACCAAGCTACTCAGCAGCAGCAGGTTGATCTTTGAGTGTTAGGCAGAAAAGGAGAGAGTTAGCTAACTCTGATAATGACAGAGCCAAGCTAAGCATGTTTGCATGCATGGAAGGGGAAGTGAGGAATATCTGTTCTTATCAGAACCATGTTGAACATGGATTATGCTAAGGATAGATAAGAGGGAAGTGCAGCACCTGTTCTTTATAATATACACAAGCTAGTAGCCTAGCATATCTGTCACTAGAAGAAGCACAGGAAAGCATAAGAAAAGAATTTTCCAAAAGCTTATTAGTTTAGCCAGCTTCTGTGTAACTCCAGTGGAGGCATCACAGCATGCATAGCTAATTTCTTTAGCCACAGAAATAATTCCACACTTGCACAAAGCACAGAACACAGCTATAGCCAATATCCAATTCCAAACCCTATTTTTCTCACCCAAATCTTACTTCTGTCCACTAAAGCAATTCTTCTAAATAGAACCACTACTGAATCAAGCATTAAAACATCTAGAGCAAAATAAATCATCAACAACAAAACATATCCAGTGTACCAGCACAATTTTTGCTAAGTACCAGTGAGGAAATCTTGAGCAGCATAGGAGTTAAGCTAGATCAGAAAAGAGTTTAGAAGGAGGAGATAGCAGAGAGGAGGAAGAGGAACCTTACCGTGCGCCCATGGCCGTAACGGCATGACGACGGGGCAGTGCCCGTGTGGTCATGACGGAGGACCAAGGGAGGAAGTCGCACCGCAGCAACACCACTCCAGCACCACCGTAGCACGGAGGCGAGCTCCACACCGGCGGCGGAGCAGAGCAAGAGTCGGGAGCACGATTAATCGCGCTGCAACCGAGACCTCAACCGGGGGACGAGCCAGCACGCACGCGTCGGTGGAGAAGAAGGAGAGCAGCTAGGCAGAACCAGAGAGCGGAGCCGAGCCCTAGTCATGGCGAGGTAGCTCAGAGGAGGAGAAGCACGGTGGAGCGGCGCCATCACCGAAACCCTAACCCTAGGGATGGGTTGCGCACGAACACACCAGAAGAGGAAAAGCAGATCGACGGGGAGGAGAAGAGAGAGCGTCGAAAGGGCTTTCTTTTGCGCCCTAGCACGACGACGGAGACGGCCGGAGCACGCCGGAATCGGTCGGCGACGGCGGAGGCGAAAAGGGGATCGTGTCGACCACGGGAGCGAGAGAGGGAGAGAGAGAGAAGAGGGGAAGGAGAGAGTGGGTCGGACTGAATCGGTTCGACCGAACCGGTGAGGGTTGACCTGGTTCAACCCAGTAAACCAAGGACTTAGTTGTAATTTCTAAAAATTGCTGAATTCAAATCAAACCCTAGTTATAATTCAAATTTTAAATCCAAAATCAGAATCCTAAAAATCAAATAAAAATATGTTATTAACTCAAAATTTTGCAAGGATTTCAAAAATGATTTTATTTGATTTATTGAAAAATATTTCTTGAGTGAAAAATTCAAAGATCCTTAAGTGGAAAGGATTTGAATTATTTTCCAAAATATTCAAAGATCCTTAAGTGGACATGATTTGAATTGTTTTTAATATTCAAGGATCCTTCAGTAGAAATGAATTGAATTATTTTCCTAAAGTAAAATAAATTACCATTCTGTAAATGACTGTCCCGTAACTTATCCTAGGTAAAACACACAAAAAGGGAAAAATCATCTTAAAATATGAAGGGGGGAAATTTTCCAAAACCTCTAAAAATCATTTCATCTATGCATAATAGCATAAATTGGATTTTCAAACATTGTCTTATAAAGACAATGATGTTGATTTTCAGAACACGAGGTTCACGAATCGCCGGAAGCTTTAGACTGCACTACTTGTCAGTCTCAAGGCAAGTTCATTCTTGCATACCGTTTGATGTATTTTTATCAAAGTACTTGCAAAGTTACTTATACGTTCCTTTCACTTGCATCAGAAAAAGAAAAAGTAATTTTTGAATGATGTGGTATATACTACTGGTTGGCGGTGGAACAATGGTAAGATGAATAGGTACGGTGTTCCATCGTATGGGAAGGTATATATCCTTAGGATCTAATAACCCCTGTTCCAGTGATCCTTTCGCCGTAGTAAAAGCATCAACCAACGGACTTTGTATGGGCGGGGTCAGTCAGAGGCTTCTTTTCTCATCCGCATATCCTCGGCAGGCCTACACCGGGTTGGGTCGTTGCGGCGGCCAACAGCGTGGAAGCGCGTGCTCTTCCTGCCCGACGGGGTAATTGGTGGGGAAGCTTGGGAGGGGTGTTGGGTATGTGTGGAACATGATTCCCCTACCGCATCACAAATGGGCGGATGTGTGTTGATTTGGGAGAAGCTCCACATGACTGGATGTCCTGAGTCTTGGCTATAACACTCATGGAGTGTAAAGAGAGCATATATAGTGCCAGGCAACTGTTGGGTAAAGTGATGCAACTCTGCAGAGTCAAACAACAAATTTGTGATTTCACAACCGTGTTCCCGGTATGGAACTACGAGATCGAGGCCGGAATGGAATCCCATTTGGATTCACAAGACCGGTGGAGACTGTGGACATAGTTTTCAGAATAAAATCAATCTTTTGAAGAAATGTTTACAAAAACTTGCATCTGTGCCAAAGACCCGAGGTTTTGGCAGTAACTAGTGCATGATACACCTTATCTATATATATATTCAGAACTTGCCGAGTAACGCTGTTGCTCACCCTTTCCCTTTTGACCCCATGCTTAGACTTTGAGGAGGCAATCAAGGAGAGTTATGGAGCTTACCATGAGGACGAGGTGTACTACGAGGAACCTGATCTATCCGGAGGGGTGGAAGGCGTCGACTACCTGATTGCTTATGGAGGCGATGATGATAAGCCCGAGACTTAGTCTCCTATCTTAGGGGCAGGGCCGAGCAATTCTAGACTAGTACTACTTAGGTTGTTGAGCCCGATGGTTCTTAGTTGCTTCTTTCTATCGTTAATAAGTTGACCTCAGTCAACCGTACTGTAGTTGAAATTCCTCCCATGTCGGAGGAAGACGTTGAAGCTTTTGTATATTTCTGGCTTGTAATCTTTAGCAGTGTGTAATAAAGTGGACCCGCAATGTTTCTGTTGTACTACTCTGAGGGATGTAATATTTACGGATGAGTCCTTCCGTGGATGTTATGTCAACGACTTGTACACTACAATATGCAGTGGTGTGCGGGGTCACCGCAGATGGTATCAGAGCAATTGCTAGACCTTAGGTTGGAAACCTATTAAAGGGAAAGCCTGTAGGGTAATAGATTTTTCTAGGCCGTAATGAATTTTATATTGTTATGATGGCTATTCACTTGAGAATAACATTATCATGCATATAATACTTCATTCTTACCAATACTTTTCTTTGTATATCAGGATGGATAACCGATTCCCCAAGCGAAGCGTCCGAATTCGAAGTATGTCATTAGGAAGAGGGGTGTTCCGAGGAAATTGGGCGGTAGTGTTGGAGCAAATGATCAACTATTTGGGGGTTGAAGCTAAAGTAGTGGTTAAGACTCTTAGCTACTATGATGGATCAGCCTTAGCCAAATATCGTGTTGCACTCAAGCTTCCGTCTGAGCTTAAGATGGGTTTGAAGATGCCATATGGAGAAGCCAAGCATGTGGAGATAGCATTCCATATTGCAGTAGTCAAAGCCATTACCAATATTAGAACAGCCAAATCCAAGGAGTTGGAAGGAACCCTGTTTCACGCAATCCCAAGTGCCACCTATCGACAAGAGATAGATGTGGATTACTTAGCCTTTGCACGCACTAACCCTCGTGACGCTGCTGTATTTCTTGAGAGTTGCGTCAAGCTTATCTGAACCTACCACAAATCCTTTAGCATTTTGTCCGATGAGATGGAGATTATGGTAGAACAGTTTTCTAGCCCCGATGCTATCCAGGAGCGCTGTGACATGCTCATGTATGAAGCCCGTATGGGTCATACTGATCCACCATCCACTCCAGTTACCTATGTTGATGAGACTGTAGCCCCTGAAACCCCAGTTTATGCCACTTATTCTCCAGCACACCCAGACTATGTTCTTGTGGGAGAAGTGGATGAACGCCAGAGTACTGAACCCGAAGCTTCCTATTCCGCTGGGTGGGATGAGGAACCCTACCAGGGAACTTCAAGTGATCCTATAGTAATCAAAGGTGATGATGGCGAGGAGGAAGTTGAGAGTAAATTACCTAGAAGAAAGCCAAAACTAGGTCGGTCAGGTAATCCTATTCTGATTAATTTAGATGAGGAAGATGAAGAGGATGGATATGGTTATAAGTCAAGATATAACCAGGGGGCGAGTACGTCAAGGAAACCCAAGTTAGAACCTATAGAAGAGCCTCGAAGTTATTTCTGTAGCACCAGTGCTGTTCCTTCGGGAGCTGAGGACTTTGGGGGTGAGTACGGTGATGAAGCGGAGGCGTATCAATACCTAGACAGTTACTTTAATGTGACTGATTGGAACTTAGAAGCATCACCATCTGACCCTGATTACCAGCCATCCGGTAAGAAGAAGATTCCTTTACCTGGATTTCTGAGGAGAACTGGTCGCAACAAGTGGTGGAAGCCGGGAAAGTTCACTGAGAAGTGAAGTTAACTAGAAAGTGGAGTAGTAGTATCCCTATGTAACATATAGAGTATTGTAGTGTGTACGGTGTGGTTGTATGGTAGCAATAAGTGAGACCTACTCACTTTAGAGTGTGTTACGATTCTGTACCCATGTTTGTAACCCTACATGTATAATACATGGTATATGTTTGAAATGTTTTGGTTTCTTGGATTTTTCTGGATTTCAATGTGTGACTAGTTTTTGCGCATGAAGACGAACTCAAAGTGCATATGCATAATGTAACGATGAGTTCTAATTCATTGTGGCAGGACTAGGGGACAATGGCGAGTGCCGGTGAAGAAAGTGAGTTGCTTAGGCAAGAAAGAGAAGCAAGAGAGAAGCATGCAGCCGAGACAGGAGGAATACCTCAACCACCAAGGCCAATTTCGGAGCAAAGTTTCATGCAATATATGCAGTTGGTGGAAGAAGGAAGACGTCATGATCAAGAAGTACAAAATAAATTTCTACATGACCTTTTAGAGACTCAAATGGAAGAGTAAGAAATGGAGAACCAAGAAGTATATATCCTTAGGATCTAATAACCCCTGTTCCAGCGATCCTTTCGCCGTAGTAAAAGCATCAACCAACGGACTTTGTATGGGCGGGGTCAGTCAGAGGCTTCTTTTCTCATCCGCATATCCCGGCAGGCCTACACCGGGTTGGGTCGTTGCGGCGGCCAACAGTGGAAGCGCGTGCTCTTCTTGCCCGACGGGGTAATTGGTGGGGAAGCTTGGGAGGGTGTTGGGTATGCGTGGAACATGATTCCCCTACCGCATCACAAATGGACGGATGTGTGTTGATTTGGGAGAAGCTCCACATGACTGGATGTCCTGAGCCTTGGCTATAACACTCATGGAGTGTAAAGAGAGCATATATAGGGCCAGGCAACTGTTGGGTAAAGTGATGCAACTCTCAGAGTCAAACAACAAATTTGTGATTTCACAACCGTGTTCCCGGTATGGAACTACGAGATCGAGGCCGGAATGGAGTCCCATTTGGATTCACAAGACCGGTGGAGACTGTGGACATAGTTTTCAGAATAAAATCAATCTTTTGAAGAAATGTTTACAAAACTTGCATCTATGCCAAAGACCCGAGGTTTTGGCAGTAACTAGTGCATGATACACCTTATCTATATATAATCAGAACTTGCTGAGTAACGCTGTTGCTAACCCTTTCCCTTTTGACCCCATGCTTAGACTTTGAGGAGGCAATCAAGGAGAGTTATGGAGCTTACCATGAGGACGAGGTGTACTACGAGGAACCTGATCAATCCGGAGGGGTGGAAGGCGTCGACTACCTGATTGCTTATGGAGGCGATGATGATGAGCCCGAGACTTAGTCTCCTATCTTAGGGGCAGGGCCGAGCAATTCTAGACTAGTACTACTTAGGTTGTTGAGCCCGATGGTTCTTAGTTTCTTCTGTCTATCGTTAATAAGTTGACCTCAGTCAACCGTACTGTAGTTGAAATTCCCCATGTCGGAGGAAGACGTTGAAGCTTTTGTACATTTCTGTCTTGTAATCTTTAGCAGTGTGTAATAAAGTGGACCCGCAATGTTTCTGTTGTACTACTCTGAGGGATGTAATATTTACGGATAAGTCCTTCCGTGGATGTTATGTCAACGACTTGTACACTACAATAGCAGTGGTGTGCGGGTCACCGCAGTCCAATCCAGAAATAGATCACTGGAATGGAATCAAAGATATCGGCCTCATGCTAAAAGAAACAAGTGCTCTCAAAAGGTTGTGAGTACAAAGATAGATCTATAAGTGCTCTCAAAGGTTGTGAGTACTCTGAAAGAATTTGTGAAATGTATAGCGAAATCCACAATTGTCGCTAAATTTTCACATTTGGAGTTTTTGTGTGGAAAATCTCCAAAGAATTAAAAGCTTGATATCAGTGTGATGTAAAGACATGTTATAGCATCATATGAGGCTGAGGGATAGGCAAAAATGGTTAAGGAAACCTGTGCCCGAAATTGATAATGGTTGACAACAACAATAACCATTAAGTAATTCACTCCTAAGACAACGAGTCAAGTGTGGTGCCAAACACATTGACACAAAGTTATACGTTGTAAAGGAGAAAGTCCGGAATTATGTTGAAATGCTTGGAGCATAAGAGGAATAGATAAAAAACACACAAGTGTTTGCAGATCTGCTAATTAAAGGCTTACCGCCCAGTGTGTTTGGAGAACACATAGTCGACATGGATTTATGGTATAGTCTGTGATTTCCGGACAATAAAGAGGCCCAAAAAGATTAAAGAATTTGTTTCAAAACAAAGAGGTATGTTGTAGCTATCTGATTCTATCGGCAATTGAGCTGAGACGATGAAACATGCTCTATGTATCGATCTGTGATAAAATGAGTAAAGTAAAAGTAAAGTTGAGATCAAGGGGGAGAATGTTGGATTGATCTCCGCCAGCGTGAGCCCAACGACTCGCACTGACCTTGACTCGCGCCCTGATCGGGGGTGCCCAACCGAATCAATGGTGGTGGGCCCCTGTGGCGCTGCCTATATAAAGTGGTGGGGGCTAGCGGCACTCACCACGAGGTTCACCTGTGCGCCAGGCACCCGACCGACACCCCTACCGATCTAGGGTTTGGCAGTAGCCACGGGAAGCACCACCACCTCGCCACCTCTCACCACCACCAATCACTCCACGCACCCACCTCTCCGGCCACCACCACCCACCATGGCCGGCTCCTCGAGCTCGACCCTGCATGGAGGACAAGGTAAACACGCCGATCTCACCGCTCTCCTCTCGGCCTCCCTCTCTCTGGTTATTTCACACTCAAGGGGAAACCCTAAAGAGAATTTACCGTGATCCATCTAGACCTAGATGATCCTAACGATTTAACAATCACCTAAAGACGGCCTGTCATCTAGGGTTTGTAATACTCCTCCATATAGTGAAATCACGCCTTCGTGCATCCGTGGTTTTTCCCGTAAGGGTTTTCCACGTAAAAATATGTGTCTCGTTTATCTCGTTTTGATCTCTATTTTGGTAACAAGTGGTATCAGAGTCACGGTTGTGGTTTTTGAGATCCAATCTGAGATCGCGACACAGTTGTTCCGGCGACGTCTGCGCCGCTTTTGGAGATTCGTCCGCTGGAGTTGGATTCGCCGCGTTCGCCAAGATCGTCAGCATCGCCCTGCCGTCCGCCGGTGAAGTTTCCGCGGAGAACACCAGCATCGCTGCTGCCTACTTGCGCCGACTCCGCCTGCGAGTATTCTATTCGGCGTCGTTCAGCCCCGATCGATCTGAAGCAGCAAACCTGATTTATTAACAAGTACTACATCGATCAATAGACGGATAGAGTCCCTAGGCGAAAAGTGATCTACTACTGCGCTAGTGCTACTCACGTGAAGCTGCAGATTGAAGTTTAGTCTCCAAATTACTACGTCCACACCCGAAACCTACCAGGTGCTATCTGTTTCTTTTTTAGCTCTCTGCTTTGCAAGTTAATTCCGTCAGGAAATTTTTCTCCGGCTTGTACTACTTTGTGTTCACAGATTAATTTACTCATGGCTACCATGAAGTATGATCTTCCGCCGCTGGATCGTGACACAAGGTTTTCTCTATGGCAAGTCAAGATGCGGGCATTGTTGGCGCAAGCCGATTATGAGGATGCATTGGAAAGTTTCAGAAAGAAGCGATCTGCGATTGGACTGATGAGGAGAAGAGAAAAGATCGTAAGTTGTGTCCCAATTCAATTCCATCTAAACATAATATTTTGCAGGAAGTTTTGACCCAGAAAACAACCGCGGCCCTATGGTCGAAACTAGAGAGATTTGCATGACGAAAGATCTTACCAGCAAGATGCATCTCAAGCAAAATTATTTATGCACAGGTTGCAAGAGGGAGGTAATGTTTTAAATCACATATCACAGTTTAAGGAGATTATTACCGACCTAGCAGCGATGGAAGTTGAGTACGATGAAGAAGATTTGGGTTTAATGTTATTATGTTCACTGCCAAGTTCTTACACCAATTTTAGAGATACCATTTTATACAGTCGTGATACTCTCACTCTTAATGAGGTTTATGAAGCTTTGCACTCTAAGGAGAAGATGAAGCAAATGGTGTCTCATGATGGTTCATCAAGTTCCTCTCAAGCCAAGGGATTATCTGTTCGTGGCAGGACAAAGGACAAGAACCCAAACAATGGAAATAGGGACAAAAGTTCGAACGGCTACAAAGGCCGGTCGAAATCCAGGGGCAGGTACAAGTCTTGCAAATATTGCAAGAAAGATGGGCATGATATTTATGAATGTTACAAGTTGAAAAACAAGGAGAAGAGGAAAAATAATTCTGAAAAAGAAAAGAGAGAGAACGATGGCGAAGCCGCCGTTGTTAGCAAGCATCAAGATTATGATGGGAATGCTTTAGTAGCCTTTACCTGTGATGCTGACACAGGTGATGATGGATTCTTGATTCTGCTTGCAGTTTCCATATGAGCCCATGTAGAGAGTGGTTTTCTACACTTGTTGAACAACAGAGAGGTTCTGTTAAGATGGGGAATAATTCTCCATGTAGAATTGAAGTCATTGGCTCTATCCGGATCAAGATGTTTGACGGCATCATCAGAACATTGTCAGATGTTCGTTACATTCCAGATTTGAAGAGAAATCTTATCTCATTGAGTACTCTTGATGTTAAAGGTTTCAAGTATCAAGGTGGAGACAAACTCATTAAAAGTCTCCAGAGGCCTCTTATTGTGATGAAAGGTGACTTGAATACTACACTTTCAGGTAAGCTAATGTTGCTTCCAGTAAAGTATCTGATTCTGATGCTACTAACCTTTGGCATTTGCGTCTGGGGCACATGAGTGAAACTGGAATGATGGAGCTCTGTAAAAGAGGGCTTCTTGGAGGTCAACGCATTGACAAGTTAGAGTTTTGTGAGCATTGTGTCTTCGGTAAGCAAACCAGGGTGAAGTTTGGCACCGGTACTCACAATAAAAAGATATATTGGGGTACATTCACTCCGATTTGTGGGGAGAGTCCCCGTTCCATCACTTGGAGGTGCTCGTTATATGTTGACAATTGATGATTACTCAAGGAGAGTTTGGGAATTTTTCATCAAGCACAAGTCAGATGCATTCAAAACATTTAAAGTGTGGAAGATTACGATTGAGAATCAATATGGCAAGCGTATCAAGAAGCTGCGTACTGATAATGGTTTGGAATTCTTGTCTGGAGAATTTGAAGCTTTATGCAAGTCAGAGGGAATTGCAAGACATTATACCGTCCCGGGCACCCCTCAACAAAATGGCGTCGCAGAACGCATGAACAGAACCATTTTGGAAAAGGTACGTTGCATGTTGTCTAGCTCTGGATCATCTAAGAGTTTTTGGGTTGAAGCCGCTTCCACTGCTTGTCACTAATTACGGTCACCTAATTTGGCTATTGAAAAAAGAAGACACCTATTGAGGTATGGTCTGGTACTCCTGCTGATTATACCAAGTTGAAAATATTTGGTTGTCCCGCTATGCTCATGTTAATAATGGTAAATTGGAGCCTAGAGTTGTTAAATGCATTTATCTTGGTTATAAGCCTGGTGTTAAAGGTTACAAATTGTGGAATCCTGAAACTAAAAAGATTGTTATTAGTAGAAGTGTTACTTTTGATGAAGCTTCTCTGTTTCATGATAAATCATCTACTATATTCCTCTTGAGAAGCATCTGAAACAAGCGTGCAGGTGCAGCATGCTATTAACTCGGGATCTACACCAGAAATTGAGCAGGGCAATGATTCAGAAGTTTCTACTGATGTGCAGCCAACACTCATTCTATTGCAACCAATAGACCCAGAGGGTTTCTAAACCTGTCAGGAGGTTGATTGAAGAAGTTAATATGGTTTCTTATTGTTTGAATGTGGCAGAAGAAATGAAGGTAGTGCTGAGCCTTCTTCTTATTCCGAGGCTATTATTTCGAGTGATAGTAATAAATGGATGACCGCTATGCATGAAGAGATGGAATCACTGAAAAGAATGGTACTTGGAATCTAGTTAAACTACCAAGAGAGAAGAAACCTATACGTTGCAAGTGGGTTTTTAAAGGAAAGAAGGTGTTTCTCCTAATGACGAGGCAAGGTATAAAGCAAGGCTAGTTGCTAAAGGTTGTAGCCAAATTCCAGTATGACTTTAATGAAGTTTTCTCCCCTGTTGTGAAACATAGCTCTATTCGTACATTACTCAGCATTGTTGCCATGCATGATTATGAGCTTGAACAATTAGATGTTAAAACTACATTCTTACATGGGGAATTAGAAGAGGATATTTATATGGAACAACCTGAAGGTTTTATTATTCCTGGAAAAGAAGAACTTGTCTGTAAGTTACAAAATCTCTTTATGGATTGAAACATCTCCTAGGCAATGGTACAAGAGATTTGACACCTTTATGCTCTCTCAAGGTTTTAAAGGTCTGATTTTGACAGTTGTGTCTATTTGAAAGTTGCTAAAGATTCAACTATTTATTTGCTCCTTTACGTTGATAATATGCTAATTGCTGCGAAGAGTATGCAAAGATTGAAAAACTAAAGAAGCAATTGAGTAATGAATTGAGATGAAGGNACAATTTTTAATGTTAATAAATTACAATATGTAATTTTGAGACAAAAAATTACAAGAACCTTACAAGTGGATTTGATCCACAAATTTATTACAAATAATGTTATCAGGTCCTATTACAATTTCTGCTGAAAAATAAAAATAAAAAGAAAAACCTATAAACTAAATCCTTTAGATAATCTTCTGAAATTCTTCAACCTGCAAAAGCAAACAATTCCCAAAGAAGAGAGTGTTAGGTTAGTAGTGTTAGCCTAGTACATTGGTACTGGCTATTGATATAACAATTGGCAGAGTGTCTAATTCCATGAATTGGAATTAACATTGGAAATCACAGTCCAAAAATCAAATCAAATATCCAACTTTAAGCACCTGATCATGCTCAGCATGCATTAAGCATGTAAAAAGGGGCAAAGGCAGAACCAGCTTTACAACTTAGGCAACCTGAGGGACTAGCTGGTTATCGGATGCATACATGATCACCTCCAAAGGATGGTCCAAAGGCAACAAGGAAACAGGACAGTTATCTCTGCCAAATATATAAATTAAATCCACCTTCTTAATTGTGGTGTCACATTTACCATTAATTGGTTAAATGGACCCTATTCCTTTCAGCCCACAGATAAAACAGTTATAACCCAGTTACAATTCTAGCCCACCAGAGAAGCCACCCAAATCCATCAAGTAAATATCAATTCTTTGGCAGCAGAGGGATGCCAAACATTTCAAACCATAGTGCATAGCAGGAGTCGACAGGAGCCTGATAAGACCAAGTGAGGTGGAGGGATAACTCCCTGCGCAAGAATCCTAGCTGAGAGTAATCCACAAGTGATTTGAAAACCATTCCACAACTCAAATGGATGGACTTGAAACAGTTCATAACCAGATTGAACAATACCAGCCGGCAGAGCAAGGATATGATCAAGGAGTGAGCCAAGAAGGGAGTAAACAATACCTTGGCACAGAAACTCAATCACCAGAGGATAAGAACCTCCATATTTTTAACAGAAGAGTAGCAATTCGAGGTGGAGGAGGGCCACTGCAAGCAGCTTACTCATTGCATGCAAATTATCCTGGTGTCACCACCAGAATCATCCAAAAACCCTATAAATAGGGCAGCCAGCCGAATTCACAAGCACATCACACAGCCAAGCACATCACACACATTTCTGAAAATGTTCATCATCAAGAACATTAGCCACATCAAATCTTGCAGCTAGAACTATACACCTTAGGAAATTTGAAGCAGCTAGGAGGAGCAGGCTATCCACAAGACGCAGGTTGTCAGTATAGCCAGAAGACCAAGCTACTCAGCAGCAGCAGGTTGATCTTTTGAGTGTTAGGCAGAGAAGGAGAGAATTAGCTAACTCTGATAATAACAGAGCCAAGCTAAGCATGTTTGCATGCATAAAAGGGAAGTGAGGAATATCTGTTCTTATCAGAACCATGTTGAACATGGATTATGCTAAGGATAGATAAGAGGGAAGTGCAAGCACCTGTTCTTTACTAAATACACAAGCCAGTAGCCTAGCATCTCTGTCACTAGAAGAAGCACAGGAAAGCATAAGAAAAGATTTTCCCAAAGACTAATCCTATTAGCCAGCTTCTGTGTAACTCCAGGGAGGCATCACAGCATGCATAGCCAATTTTCTTTAGCCACAGAGATAATTCCACACCATTTTACAGCACAGAGCACAAGCTATAGCAGCAAATTAAGCCAAAGCCCTATTCTTTCTTCTCCAATCATTTTTGCCAGAGCAAATCATCACAATTAATTCCAATCTTCACTCTCACATCTCAGATAAATGTACAAACATCATGGCATCACATATTTTCAACCAAGCAGAGCAAAATAGGTACCAGTAGAATTTTTGCTAAGTATCAGTGAGAAAATCTTGAGCAGCATAGAAGTTAAGCTAGATCAGAAAGGAGTCTAGAAGGAGAGTTAGCAGAGAGGAGGAAGAGGAACCTTACCGTGCGCCCATGGCCGTAACGGCATGACGACGGGGCAGTGCCCGTGTGGTCATGACGGAGGACCAAGGGAGGAAGTCGCACCGCAGCAACACCACTCCAGCACCACCGTAGCACGGAGGCGAGCTCCACACCGGCGGCGGAGCAGAGCAAGGGTCGGGAGCACGATTAATCGCGCTGCAACCGAGACCTCAACCGGGGACAGCCAGCACGCACGCGTCGGTGGAGAAGGAGGAGAGCAGCTAGGTAGAACTAGAGAGCAGAGCCGAACCCTAGCCGTGGCGAGGTAGCTCAGAGGAGGAGAAGCATGGTGGAGCAGCGCCATCACCGAAACCCTAACCCTAGGGATGGGTTGCGCACGAACACACCAGGAGAGGGAAAGCAGATCGACGGGGAGGAGAAGAGAGAGCGTCGAAAGAGCTTTCTTTTGCGCCCTAGCACGACGACGGAGACGGCCGGAGCACGCCGGAATCAGTCGGCGACGGCGGAGGCGAAAAGGGGATCGTATCGACCACGGGAGCGAGAGAGGGAGAGAGAGAAGAGAGGAAGGAGAGAGTGGGCCGAGTGAGTTGGTCCCACCGAACCGGTGAGAGTTGACCCAGTGAACCAAGGACCTGTTTGTAATTTCCAAAAGTTGCTGAACTCAAATCAAACCCTAGTTTTAACACAAATTTTAAATCCAAAATTAGAAGCCTAAAATCAAATAAAAATATGTTTTTAACTCAAAATTTTGCAAGGATTTCAAAAATGATTTTTATTTGATTTATTGAAAATATTTCTTGAGTGAAAAATTCAAAGATCCTTAAGTGGAAATGATTTGAATTATTTCCAAATATTCAAAGATCCTTAAGTGGAAATGATTTGAATTATTTTCCAAATATTCAAAGATCCTTAAGTGGAAATGATTTGAATTATTTTCCAAATATTCAAAGATCCTTAAGTGGAAATGATTTGAATTGTTCTTAATATTCAAGGATCCTTCAGTGGAAATGAATTGAATTACTTTCTTAAATAAAATAAATTACCATTCTGTGAATGACTGTCCTGTAACTCATCCTAGGTAAAACACACAAAAAAGGGAAAAATCATCTTAAAATATGAAGGGGGGAGTTTTCCAAAACCTTTAAAAATCATTTCATCTATGCATAATAGCATAAATTGGATTTTCAAACATTGTCTTATAAAGACAATGATGTTGATTTTCAGAACACGAAGTTCACGAATCGCCGGAAGCTTTAGACTGCACTACTTGTCAGTCTCAAGGCAAGTTCATTCTTGCATACCGTTTGATGTATTTTATCAAAGTACTTGCAAAGTTATCTATACTTTCCTTTCACTTGCATCAAAAAGAAAAAGTATTTTTGAATGATGTGGTATATACTACTGGTTGGCGGTGGAACAATGGTAAGATGAATAGGTACGGTGTTCCATCGTATGGGAAGGTATATATCCTTAGGAACTAATAACCCCTGTTCCAGTGATCCTTTCGCCGTAGTAAAAGCATCAACCAACGGACTTTGTATGGGCGGGGTCAGTCAGAGGCTTCTTTTCTCATCCGCATATCCTCGGCAGGCCTACACCGGGTTGGGTCGTTGCGGCGGCCAACAGCGTGGAAGCGCGTGCTCTTCCTGCCCGACGGGGTAATTGGTGGGGAAGCTTGGGAGGGGTGTTGGGTATGCGTGGAACATGATTCCCCTACCGCATCACAAATGGGCGGATGTGTGTTGATTTGGGAGAAGCTCCACATGGCTGGATGTCCTGAGCCTTGGCTATAACACTCATGGAGTGTAAAGAGAGCATATATAGGGCCAGGCAACTGTTGGGTAAAGTGATGCAACTCTGCAGAGTCAAACAACAAATTTGTGATTTCACAACCGTGTTCCCGGTATGGAACTACGAGATCGAGGCCGGAATGGAGTCCCATTTGGATTCACAAGACCGGTGGAGACTGTGGACATAGTTTTCAGAATAAAATAAATCTTTTGAAGAAATGTTTACAAAAACTTGCATCTATGCCAAAGACCCGAGGTTTTGGCAGTAACTAGTGCATGATACACCTTATCTATATATATTCAGAACTTGCTGAGTAACGCTGTTGCTCACCCTTTCCCTTTTGACCCCATGCTTAGACTTTGAGGAGGCAATCAAGGAGAGTTATGGAGCTTACCATGAGGACGAGGTGTACTACGAGGAACCTGATCTATCCGGAGGGGTGGAAGGCGTCGACTACCTGATTTCTTATGGAGGCGATGATGACGAGCCCGAGACTTAGTCTCCTAGTTTAGGGGCAGGGCCGAGCAATTCTAGACTAGTACTACTTAGGTTGTTGAGCCCGATGGTTCTTAGTTTGCTTCTTTCTATCGTTAATAAGTTGACCTCAGTCAACCGTACTGTAGTTGAAATTCCTCCCATGTCGGAGAAAGACGTTGAAGCTTTTGTACATTTCTGGCTTGTAATCCTTAGCAGTGTGTAATAAAGTGGACCCGCAATGTTTCTGTTGTACTATTCTGAGGGATGTAATATTTACGGATGAGTCCTTCCGTGGATGTTATGTCAACGACTTGTACACTACAATATGCAGTGGTGTGCGGGGTCACCGCACGCTATGACTGAGAGGGTATGTTAGAATATAATACGTGTACATGTAGGAGTTAGCGATAGACTAGGATTCTAGATTGTGTACTCCCAGTCTTTTTTTTTTTTTGCAAGGTAATACGTTTCTCATTGATAAAAAAAGAACAAGATACAAAGCACGTACACACCGATCTTATAGATCTGTAAAGATAGGATAAACCTATGTGACAAATCAACGCCTATCCCTATCCTTCGGCACCACCAAAGTAGATACCAAAGTGAAGCGAGACAGATCACCTCTTCACCCGAGCTCAACGCGGCTCCATCGCTGATCATCAGCTTTACGGACCTCCAAAGTAGTTTGCCAGAAGCAAAACCATTGCCGTTGAACGAATCAGACCGGGGCAACATGTCCCCGGACACGCCATCGAACTTTAGAACTGACACCCCCGCACGACTAGGGCGTCGAACAAGCAAGTCAGAACTGTCAGGCTCCATCCACAAACCCAACACAGGATACACCATCTTCCAGCTGTCACATGCGCAGCACGTACTCCTGGATGACACATCCTCCCTGCTCCACCATGACATCGAAGAGAACGCCGCAGCAACGGGGACAGAGCAGAAGGAGAGACACACCTGATGGGGTCGCCGCCGCCGCCTCGCCGACACCATCCATGAACCCTAACGCCACCGATCTGACAGATCGGCAAACACACGATGCTATCAACTCCGAGACGCTGACATGAAGGACACCGCCGATGTAGGAGTAGAGTTGAAGCAGATTTATTCGTCCTCCTCAATATCCTATTTATATCCCATGAGGATGACCGCAATACAAAAACAAAGTAGGGATTCAATACTTATACCTCCAGCCCCATAATACCTGACCGTCATCGTTCGCCTCATCTCATAATTCCTGCCGAGCTCCACGATGTCTTTCGCCTCCTTCAGGCACTCATCCGCCGTGCCGGACTCTAGTGCCTCCAGGTACTCTGACCATCGGCACGGCTGGGTCCTCGTTGACACTATAGCACACATCGACAACGAGGACGACGACAGCTTCCAGAACGCGACCACCGCGTCAGCCTTTACGACCTCCGGCAGCACGGTCGAGGTGTCCTTCCTGCTCGCCGATCCGCCGGGCCTCTCTAGCTGCTTCGTCCGCGGCACTGGCGCAAAGGCGGTACACCGTCTATCCTATTGCCGTGTCGTCAGAGCGCAGGACCGCCTCCTCCTCTTGCACATGTTCTTCACCAGCACCGCCGATTACTTCGTCTACAGGGCCGGCCCCGGGAAACCGTCGCTCTACCTTCTACCGCGCCCCTACCCGCCTGCTCTCGACTCCATCAGCAGGGAAACCTGCAGCAATGGTTGCTTCAGGTTTGTCGAGATTGACTTTGGCGACCTTAACTCTGACACAAGCAACAGGATCAACTATCGTGATGGAGTCGACGACACCATCAACTCAAAATATGGGATTGACTGTCCCAACACGAATGCCAGCATCAACTCAAATAATTCTCATGGCTGGACAGCTACCATATGGAAGAGGATGATTTCTTCAGAGGATTGGAATGTTTGCTTCGAGGTCGACTCTTCTGAAATTTTTATCTCCGATTCCTGCTTCCCTCATGTACTGCCTGAGATGTGTGATGATGATGAGGTGAACAAAATGGACTTCAATAAGGTGTTAGCTGCATCATATCCCCTATGCTGGGCTTGCACGACGATGATCTCCTCTACATGATGGCCAAGCTCAACCTCGGGGACTCAAAAGCATGGGTGCTTGCTATCAACCCTGAAACCCAGAAACTGGAAGCACTAGCACAGTTTTCGGCTGAAAGGGTGTTCTACTTTGAGCCTACTTACCTCCCCTGTTCCTTCTCGAAATTCATTGGTGCGTCTCTAGTTAATGACGTACCCTACGGACCCAGACACAATTGATATGTTCGCAAGCAGTGCTTCAGGAATACTGTGATCTTTCCCACGCTGTCCAGCAGGTGCAGCTGATTTAGAACACGGAGGATACCGTGCGATGGAAGTGGACTGAAGCGCTGGTACCTACACTGCAAAGTATGCATATCGCCAGGCATCAACTTCTGACCGCAAACTGATATGGAAGGCTCAGGCAACTCTACAATCCAAGGTCTTTGCTTGGCTTGCCATCCAGGGAAGTGTTTAACTGCCGACGCTCTTGTCTGACGCAATATCACCTATAACACCCTCTGAAGCCTCGGTGATCAGTTGCCCGAAACGGCACTCCATCTTCTCGATGAATGCCCCTTTGCCCTGGAGATTTGGACGTGGATCGCCCTTCTCGCAGCTACAGCTCGGCCTGGGCCTTGGGCCTGTCTTTGCTCTCGCAATGGGACAGCAGGTTGACTGCTTGCTGGAAGATGACAGGAACACTTGGTCTTCGACCAAGATCCTAGTGTGGTGGCAGCTTTGGAAAGAAAGGAACGAGCTGCGTTTTCCGTGGTCATGTAATGGACAGAATTGTAGATGAAGCCCAGACCTGGAGATCGGCAGGAGTGATACCAGCTGCACAACAATTGATTATCCAGCAAGATGGAGAGATCACTTAAGAATTCCCTTTACTTTTCCTTTTTTTTTTAATAATTGCTGTTCTGTCTCCTCTTCGTGTGACTTTGTAACAAACACTCTCTCCCTTTTGATCAATGAAATCATCAGCTTGTTGTGTTTCGTCAAAAAAAAACTTGGAAAAAGAATGGCGGGCTTGGTTGTTGTTTGTAAGAAACGGAAACTCCTCAAAAGAAGAACCGGCGCGCCGACTAGTTGTGGTCCTGCTGGAGTAAGCTCGCCTCCTTCTCTTGATGTATGAGGAACAATACCTCATTTGGCGCAATCGAATGCAGCAATTCTTCCAATTGCTCTAAACCCGTCACTTGTGAGCAATGCTACCAGCATTGACAGTTCGTTTTCTTGGTGACTAGTAGCCTTCAAGATGATGAAGTATTCCCATGAAGCAAATGAGTCCAAACTGGCCAATACGACTAAAGAATTTTTCAGTAAGATTGCTCCCTTATCCTGCCAGCCAAGCCTTGTTTTTCTTTTTTGTGATGATTTCTTCGTGTTGGCGTAAACATTCACTCGTGCTCGGTTTGCCAAGACTGGCTTCTTGAATTTACAGGAGCTGCTCGTGAAGCTTGCACCCTTTGGAAGAACAAACCGACTGCGGAGGGCATGTGAGATCGCATTCAAAGTGCTCCCAACTAGTTTGAAGCTTTGAAGAGGGAATCTGTCTTCTGAATTTGATGTGGGTGTCCACCCACTACCGAAATTTCGAAGCTGGACGCGACGAGAACTTCGAGGAAGAAAACATCCCTCCGTTGTCGTATGTTTGCTGAGACGTGTTGCAGCTGACTCCATAGAATATTTCCGTAGGGTGTGTACCATTTTCGGTGTGGAAGTACTTTGGGATGCCAAGTTAAAATCCATGTATTTCGTACTCCCTCCGATTAATAAAAGTATCGCTTATTTTGTATTAACTTAGTACAAACTTTGTCACACTTTTTATGGATCGGAGTGAGTATAACTTTTATAAAGTTTTTTTTTTCATTTCTCATTAAATCGTTCGTTCGCGGTTATTTTGTCATATGTACTCTCGCCGAGTGTGTCTATCTTTGGATAGCCTAGGAGGTTGAACCATCTCCCCGTGCAACGTAAGAACGTTACTTGTAAGAAGCAAAGAAGATGCAAAAACTATTTTGCTAAGTCTTAGGCGTGTGAGATTTTTAAGTCTCAATCGTCTAAAAGTGCAACTCGCATTCAGTTACACATTTTTTAAACGAGTTGTACTTTCTAAAGAAGTGTAACTGGGGTAGAAAAATGTAACTGGATGCTAGTTGCACTTTTCTCTAAGATTTAAGTCAGTCGCCTGAAATTTAGCCGACCCGTAAAAAATCCTTTTATGCGGTACTAAAAATAATCCTGAAAAAAAGTAACTCTCACTGGACATAGGTGCACCTGGAGGGTGTAAGTGTACCCCTCGAGAGTTTACTCAAGGTGTAGCAATTAAATCGGGAGAGAATGAATAAAGGAGACTCTGCTTGGAGGTTACTATTACTTTTATTCATTATTCCATGAGTGATATAAACTAAGTACAACAAAGCACGAGCTAAAGTTCATATCTAAAAGAGGGCGACGTGGATGGTTTCGACACCCTAGCTCGTTGGAGACAATATGATCCTTCGGTTATCATCGAGCTCCGTAGTGTTGCAGCAACAGCGACGATCGTTTGTGATAGCTCATCAAAACTTGATCACTGGTAGAAAACAGAGCTTTAGTCGCGGGTCCAGAGGGCCTTTGGTCCCGGTTGTAGACCCGCGACTAAAGTCTCGGGACTAAAGGGGGGTGGGCTTTCGTCCCGGCAGTCCACGACCCGGGATGGAAGGGCCTCCACGTGGGCGGGGCGGGGGGGCTCCGGGCCGGAACCCTTTGGTCCCGGTTGGTATTACCAACCGGGACCAAAGAGGTTTGCGTTTTGTTCTTTTTTATTTTTTTGGGGGGGTCGATTTTTGTTTTTCGATTAATTATTTTTTACGAAGATCACGTTGCGCAGACAATCATACACATAAATTATACAATACACCGAGTTCACGTTTGATTCATACATACAAACATAAGCCCACACGTCGAGATCACGTTCAAGTTACTAGACCGACATCACGTTTCTCACACGTCCAGATCACGTCAATTACATTGGAGGCAAAAAATAATTGCTTTTGTGATAAAATTCTCCAGTTTTCTTCAGGACCTCCGAGTTCAAAAATCCCGCCAATTCCTCTTGAATTGCTTTTAGGCGCTTCGCTGGTATGAGCTGGTCCCGCATTCGCTCCATCTAGATCAATATGAATATGTGAGTTGTTTATAACTGTATATATGAAATCATAATAAAATAATTTATGAATGGAACTCAACACAATATGGTAATAAAAAATTGCGAAGAGTGTATACATACATAAGCTGTTCTTTGTTCTCTATTCCGCTCACTAACAAAAGAGCCCATGTACTCAAAAACGTAGTATGCACATAAATTTGTCCCATGTTGCTGCCTCTCACACCACTTTACAGAAAATAGAATTTAATCAAATAATAATCAAGCATGATAATGGTATTGAAACTACAATTAAAGAGTTGTGCGGACCTATATATATAGTACTACTTACCTTGGTGGTATAAAAATACAACTTCGGTTTCCATTCCCCTGAAACCTTCACGATGAACCATTTTCAAACCCTGGCCGCCAAAAGAAAATGATTAAAGGAGTTATTAATTACTTGATATCAGAAAATGAATGAAAGAGGACGATATAGAGCTATAATGATTAAAATTACCTCTGGATCATATCTTGCAAGCTTTGTTACTCTTCCATGTTTTTCCTTAACGAGTCCATGACTTGAACGACTCCTTGGTCAACTCTAATGATTAGCAGAATCCAGTGGGAACTGCGCACGTTTATATGTCCATGACTCATCGATTACATTAAACATGGAGTAAGCAAAATAGAATGTGTAGAAGGTACAGTAACACTCACTGGAAAACGTAAGGAAAAAGCATTTCTGCGCAAGTATTTAGTTTCACTAACCACCGGAACAAGTTATTCTCTGTGTCCTCGGGATGGTTATTTACGGTCACTTCATTAATATAATATGGATCAATGAACCCGATGTCAAAGATGCGGCGTTCCCTGCATTCGACAATCTTCATTCTACAGTACAAAAGAATGTAGTGAGGTAATTATAGGCAATGAACGAGCAGAGCTAGAGACTTAATTAAATTGCAGAAATAAATCACTTACAAACAATAGCAACTGATGAGGGATTTGTCGAGGGAGTCTTGATTGAATAACTGAAAAATTTCAGAAAACGGAATATACATCGCGTCATCCGTGAAGTAATGCTCTTTCTTATATGACACCCAGAAGTACTCATACCCGGCCGCTACGGCTTTCTCGTACCACAGATGCAATCGACGCAATTGTGTTGTTAGAGAATTGACCTCCTCAGGTCTGACCAGGGACTTCCCGTAGACATATGTCCATGCATACTGATACTTCTGGGGGCCGCCTATGGTGCCAGTGTCGTTGTGAACTTTCTTATCGGATATCACCTTCAGCGGGGAGATCGACTGTTTTGCCTGTTCTCCGAACTGGGCCACGTTTTTCCCGCATTTTGCCGCCTTGAACCGCTCCTTCTTTAGGCGATCTGCCGCCTCCTTCTCCTCCTGCATCCGCTGCCTCTTTAGGCGATAGGCAGCCTCCTTCTCCTCCTGCTCTTGATTAATTGTCTTCTCCAAAACACGATCATAGTCATCTCGCAATTTATGCGGCTCTGGCCGGGGACCCGTTAGATTTTTTATAAATTTCTCAACTTTTTCTGCTGGTATTATCTCTTTAGGCGGGGGCCGTTTCGGAGCTAATTGTCGGGCCACATCGGCACGCACCGACTCCTCGAGTTCCTCTGGAGTTAAGTCGTACGATCTCTTTGGAAGAGGCTTTAGCAACTCGCGTTCTGCTCGAGTTAACTTATCTGCACGCGTTGATGTGAAGGATAGTTTCCGCTTTGACGAGAAGGTCTTAACAAGGGGCGGAATCGACGGACGGGACGTCGCGGGCGATGGACTCGCGACGGATGGGGCATCGAGGGATGGATCTTGATGTGGGGAGGATGGATCTTGTGGGGGTGGATCTTCATGAGGTGGGGGGGGATGGATCTTTAGGTGGGGGGATGGATCTTGAGGTGGGGGGGATGGATCTTGAGTGGGGGGGATGGATCTTGAGGTGGGGGAGATGGATCTTGAGGTGGGGGTCTGCTACTCGGAGGAGTCAAGTTTGGAAACACGATGTTTTTCTTGTTCCAGAGAGCGATACCCTTCTTGACTTCTCCCAGTGTCTTCTCACCGTCACCTCTAGGAATGTCAAGTTCCAGATTAGCATATAACGGCACAACTTCATCCACCCCGACACGAGCATAGCCAGGTGGAATCCCTCTGAGATGGTAGCTTGCTCCAGCTGGATTAGGTAAAGCATAGCCGACCGCCACCTTGAAAGATATGTTCTTCATTGACATATGTAGCTCACAGTCTGTCTTCTCCGTGATATCATCCACGGGGTAGTGAGCCGCCGGCGGTTGGAATTCAGAATTTTCTACATGCGTGGAACCCACGCTGCTTTTCCGCTGATTAGATGGGGGGCTTCGACATGACCTTCTAGCTGCAGCTGAGATGCATTTTGCTTTCTAATTGAGTCTAGTTGCTCCTGCTGCTGCTGCACCTTGCGTTCCAGTGCTGATAACCGGTCAGACTCCTGCTTCTTTTTTCTCTGACGGCTTCTATAAGTATGAGCGTCTTCCGGAAAACCTTGCTTCAAGGTGACACCGGCTCCATAGCCTCGTAATCGTCCAACGTGTTCAGGATTCCCGAGTGCTAGTGACAGCTCGTCATTCTCTCTGTCGACCACGTACTCTCCCCTTCGAACTTTATCTATTGCGTCCACGAGTTGTTTGGTTATATACTCAATTTTTTCCTTCCATTTTCCCTGAGCAACAATCAACCCTGTCTGTGGGTCCAACCCTGCCCCATGCACGAACAACCAAAACTTGGACCTCTCGGGCCAGTCCACTGTCTGTGGAATGATCCCGTTATCAAGCAGTCTTGCTTCAAAGGCTTCCCACTTAGGCACGGCAGCCTTGTAGCCACCTGCCCCCAAATGGTGGTGTTATTTCTTCTTCGCAGCATTTAACTTATTTTTTTCCGATCGGGCCACAGCGGCCTCCGATTTTCTTTGCTTCACAAATGTGGGCCACTGCTGTTGTATCTTCACTAGTGGTCCAGTGAAATCTGGATCTTTCTCCTTCACCTTTAGATAAGCTTTCCATAAGTTTTTCTTCCAGGTCCGGAATTGTTCGGCCATCTTACTAAGAGTCCACTCCTTGACTTTTGTCTTCAAGTGCTCGGGTAGATCTGACGGTAGGTTGACCTTTGTCAAGAGTGTGTCCCAACACAAAAGTTTTAGTTTCTCGTCGACATAAGTAGTTGGCTTGTTTTCGTCCTTCGGCTGAATCCATTCTTCAAGGTTGATCGGGACAATGTCCCTAACAATAACCCCGTATTGATTTATATATTTGCAGCGGCAATCTAAGGGTTCCAAAGGTTCACCACTAGCACTAACTTGGTCGATCACTATCCTACGACCCTCCTTCAACGGCTTCGTCGAGCCTCGTTTCGGCACTGCTGTAGATTTGCTCGATCCGGAGGGCTAAAAGAAAAAATGGTTCGTTAATAACAGCAATACAACTCAAATAATACATCTAGTGTGATCGATGTACAGAGGCTTAATATACCTCGCCGGAGTTTGTTAAGGGCACTTCCCCCTCTCTACAATTTTCTTCTTACTCAACCCCCTCACCGGAATCGTTCAGAAATTGGGAGCCGTAATATTCTGTAGTTACGGCATCTTCTTCACCGACAGGCGCGGCCGCACGTCCTGCTATAATTTGGAGCATTTGCATTTTGCACTCATCTCTGTCGACGACGTCCGGAAAATTTGGATCCATCTAGATACATCCGTGAATAAACAATCAACACATGTCGAGGGCTTAGATACAACATTCACAGATTTCAGCAAATTAAATAACACAACACTTCAATTTATGTATGCACAATATGAACTCATGACAACAATAATCTGTCCATCTATTTTAGACAACAAATTTAAACAACAAATTTCTCACTAACACTAACACTAACATTTCCTAACACACTAACAAATTTAAACAACAAATTTCTCACTAACATTTCCTAACACACTAACATTAACATTTCTCATGTAAAAAAAACACACTAACATTTCCTAACACACTAACAAATTTAAACAACAAATTTCTCACTAACACTAACACTAACATTTCCTAACGCACTAACACACTAACATTTCTCATGTCAAAAAAAACACTAACATTTCTAGCAAAATATTGCTTAGCCATTTTCCCTAGATTATATCTTTTGTATAAATTTTATTTTTGGGTTCATACCACTTGATCATGTCAGTACACTAACCATAATAACATATTCTACCAAGTTTAATTTCTAACAAAAACTAGGTTGCTCACAAAGTTTAGTTGAAAACAGTAAGATTTAACCACAACAGACACTAACAGAGACACTTTACTGGATAGCAAATTTAGCCAGACCAAACACTGACTTCGACTAATCACAACTAAAATCTATTTGTAGGGTGTGAAAGTGTTAACTTTCCTATTTCCAACAAGCCCAAGTTTGCTAAATTTGGTTAAGTAGATTAACTAGAATTTGCATGCAAAGTGGGCTAGTCCACACAGTTCTCAGACTTAGCAGATTTCTAGATTTTCAAATCGGGCGGCGGGAATGCACCCAAGTCTCCCCCAACATAGGGTTTCTAACCTTCGTACGGCCGGAGGTGGAGGAGAGGGAGGCCGAGGCGGAGCAGCACGGCGGCGTTGGCGAGGCGGCGCGCGGCTCAATCCGCGGCGGTGGAGGAGAGGGCGGCGCCGGGAGCACGGCGGCGGAGCACACGGCTGCACGGCGGCGGAGCACGCGACAGAGGGAGGATTGGGCAGCCTGGCGGCAGGGGAGAGGCGGCGTCGGGAGAAGTGATCGAATGAGGAGAAAAGAAAGGAGGCCGAACCGCCCATATCGACGCAAAAGACCTTTGGTCCCGGTTCCAGCCACGAACCGGGACCAAAGACCCTTTGGTCACGGTTGGTAACACCAACCGGGACCAAAGGTCTGTCCGGGCCGCGAAATATTGCGCGCGAAGCCCAGCGGGCCTTTGGTCCCGGTTGGTGTTATGAACCGGGACCAATGGTCTTTTTTTTTCTTGTTTCTTATTTCTAGTTTCTTTTTCTGTTTTCTTTTTTGTTTCTTTTATATACTTTGTTTTCTTTTTTAAATATATGAATTTTTACATGCTTTTGGAATTGTTTTTTTCTAGTTTATTTTAAACTTAGCAATATTTTTCTAACTTAGCAATATTTCTAACTTAATTAAGTCATCAAACTTATAAATTCAATATCTTTTCATATGTTTATCAGTAAAAATGTAATTAAAATATCAAATTGTTGATAAAAAATGTAAGCTATCTATTTACGACAAATTCATTTTTTTTTAAATTATAGGTGAATTCATTTAATTATAAAATTTGGAATTTGAACTCCATTAAGTCATTAATTAAACTTATAAATTCAATATCTTTTCATCTGTTTATCAGAAAAATGCAATTAAAATATCAATATTCATTAATTAACTGCAATGGCGATCACAGACTCTGAACTAACTTCGACCGGTTCCTGAGCCACGGGGTGCTGAGCCGCCGGCGCTGCGCATCCAAAGAGAAGGAACCCTCACAGGGTCATAGCTCACGTGAGAAGGAACCCTCTGAAGAAACGACCACCTACTGTCATACTGCCTATCCAATAGATACATGTAGCGATGGACGTGCTCATCCTCCTCCCTGATACGGCGACGTACCACCTCCTCGGAGGCCGGCTCCCTCTGCACCGAGCGTGGCCCACGCGACTGCCACCACAGAAGATCCGGGTCGACGACGTCACCGGATTCCTCACCAAGCTACGCGTCCCGGAAGGTAGCACCTCCCAGTGCCAGCCCGGTGGAGCCCGGTGGAGCCCAGTCCCGCACATCGCCCCTCTGGTCCAACATGGACATCGTCGCCGAGAACAACTAAGTCAAAAACGCCTAAGTCAAAATTTTGTTACAATGGAAGAGTGATGAGATTGCAGATATGAGTTTAGATGTGATATGGCAATGGCGGGCAAGCCTACATATATATAGTGAGAAATTACGGGAAGACGAAGGCGGGCAGCGGTGGAAGAAGCACACGGATCGTGTGTTTCCTTCGAGCACTTGTGGGCCGTTGGATCGGAAGCACACGGATCGTGTGTTTCCTTCGAGCGCTTGTGAGCCGTTGGATCAGGGCCTTTAGTACTGTTTCGTGTTACCAACCGGGACTAAAGAAGCACACGGATCGTGTGTTTCTTTCAAGCGCTTGTGAGCCGTTGGATCAGGGGTGTGTTTCTTTAGAGCGCTTGTGAGCCGTTGGATCAGAAGCACACGGATCGTGTGTTTCTTTCGAGCGCTTGTGAGCTGTTGGATCAGGGCCTTTAGTACCGGTTCGTGTTACCAACCGGGACTAAAGAAGCACACGGATCGTGTGTTTCTTTCAAGCGCTTGTGAGTCGTTGAATCAGGGGTGTGTTTCTTTTGAGGGCTTGTGAGCTGTTGGATCTGCACTCCCACCTCATCCACAGGTACACCTTCTAATTGCCTATAAAAAGCGACGTCCCTGCAGCGAAACGACACACAACGAGTGTCTACCTTTGCCACCGAACCCAATGGTTGGATTTAGCCTACCCGCTGGCATGTTCCCTAACACAAGCCCTCGGGTAGGTTGAATCCAACCACTGGATTAGGTTGACACAATGATGAATTGCCGAGGAGGTGGGAGTGGTGGTGGTGGAAGTGGTAGCCATGCCCCTCGGTCGGATCCAAGCAGCTGCAAGGCGCTCTGATGATCTACAACATTCCCAACACTTTTTGAGACGGTCGTTAGATCATCAGAGAAGTCTTGCGGCTGCTTGGATCGAAGGTCGATTTGCTGCTCACTTCACAGCCATCAACACTTTGGGAACCAGCGGCAAGGGCTTCTTTGATGATCTGGTATATCCCAACACTTGTTGGGACGGTTGCAGATCATCAGAGAAGTCTTGCCGCTGCTTGGATCGAATGCCCGTGTGTTTTGTTCTATCTACAAAATACTTCAGTTCATTGACCGAATACAAATCATTCGGATTCCCGTCATACAGCCCAACGGTGCATTTGATATGCAGGCACTCATGAGCCACCGTTGGGCTGTATGACGGGGAAACCGTGTGCATTTGATAAAAGGTTTAATACATTAATTATTACACATCACCACCAACATCCCTATCTAGTGTGTGTGTCCCTTTCTTCTTCGTGTGTGTCCCTTTCTTCTGATTGCGCCGCAACCATGGACAATCTTCATCATTCAACGCGATGGTTGGGTCAGTTTTCACCGTGAAGGGGGGATTTCATGAAAATTATTGTAATCTTCCGACATGTCCGTCTTGTCCTCCACTCCTACGATGTTTCTTTTTCCTGAAAGAACTATGTGGCGCTTTGGCTCATCGTATGATGTATTCGCTTGCTTATCTTTTCTTTTTTTTCGGTCTGGAAGACATGTACTTTACATAGAAAACTGAGCCACGTCATTGGCTAGGACGAATGGTTCGGTGTTGTACCCAAGATTTTTGAGATCCACCGTAGTCATTCCATACTTCGGGTCTACATTTACCCCGCCTTCCAGGTTGAACCATTTGCACCTGAACAAAGGTAACTTGAAAGAAGCTCCATAGTCAAGTTCACATATCTGCTCTATGTAACCATAATATGTGTCCTTTTTCCCATTGTTGTTTGTTGCATCAAAGCGGACACCACTGTTTTGGTTGGTGCTCTTTTTATCTTGGTCGGTCGTGTAAAATGTATTCCCATTTATCTCGTACCCTTGAAAAGTCAATATAGTCGACGATGGTGCTTTGGCCAACAAGTATAACTGTTCTTCAACAGTGTTGTCATATGAGACGTGTTTGCAACCACCCGCTGAAAGTATTCATGTGTTCTTTTTCAATCGATTTTTCCGGCTGCTCTGGGTATTTAGAGCGTAAACTATTCATGTGTTCCTGGATATACGGAGCCATAAAGATAGAATTATGTAGAACTGTGTAGTGTGATTGATTGAAATAATCACAGTCCTTACACATTATTGCTTTCTTTCCTAGCGTGCCTATTCCACGCAGTCTCCCCTCATGGCGCGATTGAGGAACACCGATCGACTTAAGGTCAGGAATAAAGTCAACACAAAACTCAATTACCTCCTCTGTTCCATAGCCCTTGGAGATGCTTCCTTCTGGCCTAGCACGGTTATGAACGTATTTCTTTAAGACTCTCATGAATCTCTCAAAGGGGAACATGTTGTGTAGAAATACAGGACCGAGAACGTTAATCTTTTCGACTAGGTGAACTATGAGGTGCGTCATAATATTGAAGAAGGATGGTGGGAACACCAACTCGAAGCTGACAAGACATTGGACCACATCCTTCTGTAAACCTGGTAGAGTTAATGGATTGATCACCTTCTGAGAAATTGCATTGAGAAATGCACATAGCTTCACAATGGGTACTCGAACATTTTCCGGTAGAAGCCCCCTCAATGCAATCGGAAGTAATTGTGTCATAATCACATGGCAGTCATGAGACTTTAGGTTCTGGAACTTTTTCTCTGCCATGTTTATTATTCCCTTTATATTCGACGAGAAACCAGACGGGACCTTGATACTGCTCAGGACTTCAAAAAAGATCTCCTTCTCTTCTTTGGTAAGAGCGTAGTTGGCAAGACCTTGATACTTATCTGGATTCAGGTGGTCGTCTCATTCGTGCATACGTTGGTGGTCCTGCCGTGATTCTGGTGTATCTTTTGTTTTCCCATACACGCCCAAGAAGCTTAGTAGGTTCACGCACAGATTTTTTGTCACGTGCATCACGTCAATTGCAGAGCGAACCTCCAATATTTTCCAATAGGGTAGCTCCCAAAATATAGAGCACTTCTTCCATATAGGTACATGTCCATCAGCGTCATTCGAAACAGATAGACTGCCAGGACCCTTTCCAAAGATTACTTTTAAGTCCTTGACCATGTCATATATAACATCACCATTAGGTAATTTAGGATTCGTCCGAAGATATGGCTCACCTTTGAAATGCTTGCATTTCTTTCTTACGGCATGCCCTTTTGTAAGAAATCGCCGATGCCCCAGGTACACATTCTTGTTTCCCAAATGTATACTTTTAGTCTCACCTAAACAGTGCGTGCATGCATTGTATCCCTTGTTTGACTGTCCTGAAATGTTACTAAGAGCAGGCCAATCATTGATGGTTACAAACAGCAACGCTCGTAGGTCAAATTCCTTTTGTTCGTGCTCATCCCACATAGGTACACCTTCGTCACGCCACAACTGTAAAAGTTCTTCAACCAATGGCCTCAGGTACACATCAATGTCGTTGCCGGGTTGCTTCGGGCCTTGGATGAGCACTGGCATCATAATAAACTTCCGCTTCATGCACAACCAAGGAGGAAGGTTATAGATACACAGAGTCACATGCCAGGTGCTATGACTGGAGCTCTGCTCCCCGAAAGGATTAAAGCCATCTGTACTTAGCCCAAATCTTAAGTTCCTTGCGTCAGCTGCAAATTCCGGGAACTCCCTGTCGATTTTTCTCCACTGCGACCCATCGGCGGGGTGTCTCAGCATCAGGTCTTCTTACGGTCTTCCTTGTGCCATCGTAACAACTTTGCATGCTCTTTGTTTTGGAACAAATGTTTCAACCGTGGTATTATAGGAGCATACCACATCACCTTGGTAGGAACCCTCTTCCTGGGGCACGGCTCACCCTCAACATCACCAGGATTATACCGCAATGCACCGCATACCGGGCATGCATTCAAATTCTAGTACTCCTCACCACGGTAGAGGATGCAGTCATTGATGCATGCATGTATCTTCTGCACCTCTAATCCTAGAGGGCAGACAACCTTCTTTGCTTCGTACGTACTGGGGGGTAATACGTTATCCCTTGAAAGCATCTTCTTTATTATTTTCAGCAATTTTTCAAATCCCTTGTCAGATGTATCATTCTCTGCCTTCCATTGCAGCAATTCCAGCGTGGTACCAAGCTTTTTCTGGCCATCTTCGCAAGTTGGGTACAACAATTTCTTGTGATCCTCTAACATGCTCTCCAACTTCAACCTCTCGTTTTCACTTCCGCTGTTTATCTGTGCATCAAGAATGGCCCGACCAAAATCATCATCGTGCTCATCAACAATGGGCTCATCAACAATGGGCTCTTCTTCAGCTTTGTCTTCCCCCATTGCAGTATCACCGTCTTCGGTGAACGTAGGATAGTTGTCATTATCCTCTTCTTCTTCATTTTCTTCCATTATAACCCCTCTTTCTCCGTGCTTGGTCCAACAATTATAACCGGACATGAAACCATGCTGCAACAGGTGGACGTGAATGGTTTTTGAGGTAGAGTAATCCTACATATTCTTGCAGACGCTACATGGACAAGAAATAAAACCATTCGACGGCTTGTTTTTCTCGGCCACACGGAGAAAACTATGCATGCCATTAATATAGTCGGGACATCGTCGGTCACTGTATATCCATTGCCGGCTCATCTGCATTATATAAATATATCAAAAACTATTGCACTACATCATGAATTTATAATAGTGACCAAATTAATTAATACAAGTTCATCACATTAAAACAAAAGTAAAGTAATTGTAATGCATAGTCCTCATAAAACATACATTAATTGAAACTAACATACAACTATCTAAAGAATTTAAATCCAACACCAAATGCGATCAAAATCGCAACTAAGATAATTACTGAACCAACAACATAATGATACCAAGCCTCTTGACTAATGGCATATTTTCTAATCTTTTTAATCTTCAAGCGCATTGCATCCATCTTGATCTCGTGAGCATCGACGACATCGGCAAGCTTGAACTCGTGTTCATCGATGATGTCGGTAAGCTTGAACTCCAATTTCATCTTCTCTTCTAGGCATTGGAGACGAAGATCTTCACTTCTTTCAATTTTGATTTCAAATCATTGTTTTCTTTTACAAAAAACTCGACAATAGGGTCGGTTGGAATTTCCGGTTCAACTACCTCCTAAATAAAAGTGTCTATGTCAAGTTGGTAGGTATAGTTGTTATAAACACGAAATGAAACAAATAGTTATGAAAATATACCACATCCGAATCATAGACCGGACGAGGGCCGACGGGGGCAGATATCAAAACCATGACACTATACATATAAAAAACATAAGAAAATTATACAAGAAATAAATATGCTTTTAAATCATACAAGTAATTTTTCTTAAAATAAAAGATAAAGAAAAAAGGCTCACCGAGGTGGTGCTGGTGACGGGATGGCGCGGGCTATCGACGGTGGTGAGGACGGGACGACACTAAAATCCACAAATAATAAGTTAATTTGAGCTCAAAATGCATATAAAAAATAAACTCTCTAACTTAGGCATTTCATCAAACACCTAGTTAGCACTACAAAAATGAAATGAGCTAAACTAGCAATAAAATGAGCTAAAGTTGCAACTTCGGAGGAAAGGATGATGTTGCTAACCCTTGAATAGTTAGGGTGCCTTCAATCCTCACAAGTGGTGCAAAAAAATGGGGATTAACTTAAGTGAGGGAGAGGAAATGGAGGAGAAATGAGTGATGAACTCGAGCTCAAAATGGTGGTGGAGCTCGGGTGGAAGATGATATATGCAGGGAAGATACTTTGGTCCCGGTTCGTAACACGAACCGGGTCCCTGACAAGGGAGCCCACGGCTGCGGCAGTATGTGCCGCATGTGGTGACACTTTGGTCCCGGTTTGTAACATGAACCGAGACCAAAGGTCCAAAACGAACCGGGAGCATTGCTCCCTGGCGCCACGGCTAATCGAACCGGGACCAATGGACCCTTTAGTCACGGTTCGTAATTTGTGCGGGACAAAAGGTGAAAATAGAAGGCCTGTTTTCTACTAGTGGATGTTACTTTTTTTTCTTTTTTTTTAGATGAAACTTGATGTTACTCTGATATCTAGGTTAGCATATTCCTCCTTGCCGGTCCATGTTCCAAACTCGTGATTCGGAGCTCGAATGCATACACTCAAAAAGGCCCTTCAAGAATTTGCATCAGAGTATTTGATATTACAAAAGAAAAATGGTAATAAAATGTGTGATTGGTCATAGATTTTCCTTCAAAACATAGTGTAGCGCATTCAAATTCTAAGAATCAAACAGCATACATATGAAGAAAAAAAACCGAGGATAAAAAATGCTCCAAAAATTTCTGCGAATTCTTTTGAATCAAAGGAGCCCTAATCAAAGAGGCCTCTAATCCTGCATTTTTCTAATCCCAAGCTTCGATCATAATGTGAATCAAAGAGGCCCTAAACAACCTTAGCAACGCAAAATCCATAAACTGGAACTGACGGCATCCAAGTTCATTAGCAGCAGTCCATGGCCAAGGTGGGCAGCATTTCATCCACTGATGCCAGTCCAGAAATGCAGTTAATATTCAATGTTTGACAATGCTACTTTTGTTCATCAAAATACAAAATAGTTCCTCTATGAAGTATCGCCTCCGTCCACAAGTTACCCCCACCCCCTACACACACAACAAACAGGTTCTTTCCACGCTCATCAGTTAAACATAATCAACTGATGCAGCCCCGCTCAAATATTACCTTGCTCTAACACCTGTTCAGGCAAAGGAAGAGTGCACAGGGAGAAACTTAAGCTTCAGTCACCTTCCCGACCTCCTGTCCTTTTCCCGGTCTCTGCTCCTATCGTCATCCTTCCCTCGACCTGAACTTTTTTCACGTGCCCTGTCTCTCCCGACATCAGTACCATGCAGTCTTCCTCTACTACGGTTGTCCTCTCGATCTCTATCCAGCGATGATTTCCTCAAAGGACTATGGTTCCTAGTCGGGCTGCGAGGCCGCTTCCTTGAAGAATCACGTGCATCATTGGTCCTTTCTTTCCGCTCCAGTGAAATTCTCTCTGGAAAAAGAATAATGACTCTTATAACATACACCAGAAAGCTACAGCATGGCTCATTGTTATTATTATCAGATGAAAACAGTATCAAAGATGAATGTGCCAGAGAAACAGCATCGCGTATTCCCTTCCTGCCTTCTTACATACCAGAAGATCGCTTGTTGCTTGCATCATCTATTGAAGAAGACAAACCATATTCAGACTGAAGACGCCTACGGTGACTAGCGACCTTCCCCTCAATCTCCTCCGTGTTCTGCAAACCCTTCTCCTCAAGAGATTCACGATACTGCATTACAGCAATCTCAACCTGCCTCAGCTTCTGCCTGCAGATCAAAAGGTGTTACGACTATAGTTACGAAGAACTAGAAACACAGAATGGATCAGCGACGTGATTAAACGTTCAGAGGGGGGGGGGGGGGGGGTTTACCTGTGCGCTTCATCAACAATTGTATCTGGATGACGAATTGCATGGTCTGTACTAATTTCTGTTGTGTCAGCTTTCCCAGGATCACCATCATTATCACTTCCTGAATAGCTTAATCCCAATCCTTGGCCGTTCGTTCTGTCCTCATATTCGTCACTATCGTCCTCTCGGTTCCATTTAGAAGCTGGCAAAATGGGATCAGCTTTCTGCTTCTTAAGTGGACCTTGTTTGGGTTCAGCAGATGCACACTCTCTAGAGCGTCTTTGACCTGTTTCCATACCATGGCGAGAGAGCCCAGGCATGTCTGATTCAGCCTCACCAGTACCTTCTCCAAGTTTCGGAACACTACGAGTGTCCAAACCAATATCCTCTCTTCCAGTTCTGTGAGGTTCTCCTTGTACATATTTCATGTGAACGTCTTTCAGATATACTTGCTCCTTCTCAGCCTCCTCCAAGCTGAGCAGCCTGGCAACCATCATCTCTTTACCACCGCATAGTGAGAGGCCATTATGTCTACAGCGACGTTCCAGTTCAGCAAATGGAAGCCCTAACAGCTCCCTTGTGGCTGCTGCCTTTCCTGTCACCAGGGCACCATCTTCATCAAGCCTAAACCCTTTATTATCATCCTCAGGGCTAGTTTTCTTTTCGATTTCAGGTGCATCACCACATAGAGAGTGAAACAACGTGACCCCAGAGTTGCCTGATCTAAGAAAGGTAGCTTTCAGCCCATTCAGGTATGCATCAGAAAATAGGAACCAGTCTGCCCATACTTGTAAAACTTTCAAAACCCTCTCCTGCAGAAAAGTAATATATGAATGCTATTACTTAACAACATAAAAAAATAACAATGAAACTCTACTAAAAGAATATGGCAACAATTACCTTCAGAGCTTCAGCAGTAATCCTTCCAGTGATACTACGATACAAGTCATTAAAGCTCTCCATGACATCAGGTATAGCAGCCTCAAACTTGGTTCGAAATGCAGAGGCATTCTTCACGGGAGCACTACTATTATGGAGGATGTCAGACACTAGCATAAGTCGCGCAACCTTGGTTGGGATAGGTGTCTCCTTGAGCGTCAAAGATTCTGCAAGAACCTCGACAATCTATACACGACAAGGAATCAATGTGTTTTCATGCAATGTGAACTACAAAATATAACTGAAGTATACAACAATATAAAGTAGGCCTCTGAAGAGTATAAACAACCAGATGGTCTCGTAGGCAACAAAACATGTACAGTTATATAAACGACCAGATGGTCTCGTAGGCAACAAAACATATAGTCAAAATAAACCACTCTATATGTTGCATTGTTTAATTTACCTTAGGTCTCATAAATGGCATACGTTTTAAACAATAGTTCATGCAGTATAACCGTTGAATCCCTGGTGAGTCTGCCTCTTCCCAGCTTCTGTGGCGAAATGAAAAAAATCTAACGTTCGAATAGAGACAGCAAAAGCTGCAGCTCGCTACCACATTGCCATAGGCCTGAACTTGACAATGTGAAGGTTCCCATCATTCTACCATAAAAAGTGTCGTCCACTTAGTACAAAGTTTGTACTAACTTAGTGTAAAATGAGCGACACTTTTTATGGATCGGAGGGAGTACTTCTTTATCTTTGCCAATTAGATTTCTTCCTGTGACCAGGGAGATGAGAGGGACTTAGACATTGGGCATTAGACATTGGGCATGTGGAGTTTCAGCAGATGAGAGAGGGCTAGGCGAGAGGGAGCTGGACAGGGGAAAAACTCGTCCCTATAGCCTGCCTATTTCAGTTAAGTTCCCTAGACACGCGTGATTAGACGACTGGTCTCTCAGCCAGTCTGCTTCATAAGCGACTAACAAAAATCTAAAATAAAATATAACCCTAAATTAAAAATGAGGAGACATAAGTTTAACTGTGTTTGTAACGTGGCAAAATAATTATCATATTTACCTGATAGAAATCAAACGAGTTAGCATTTGTTTAATAGAATTACATTGATATATTGCAACAACAAAAATGCACGCAGCGTAACTAATATTGCACATTTTAAAATGTGTTGCCAAATTTTTAATTAAAATATTCATAATTATTTGTTCCATACCAACGAGCGGGCATTCAGCTAGTAACTCATAATGATCGAGCTATTAAGCTGATATCAGAGTGGTCACATATCATAGAATTTCCATGTGTACTACTTGAGAAAGAAAGGGAAATAGCAGGACACATGAAATCAAACCAATCGAAACCAGCACAAAATCATAATCTTAAGTGACATAAAGGCAAAACGAAAATAGAAATTAGCTGATTAGGTCAAATGTACAAGGTATGCATTACCTCTCCAGCAGCATCAGCATTATCCAATGCAAATCCCATAGCTGCCTTTATCTGACTTCTCTCCAATGTCAATGCACGTAGCATGTCCTCAAATTCATCACGCTGTGTCTCGGTCAATGAACGCTCCACTTCAACACGCTGGAGAATGAAACACAAATTAATATAGTAAATTGTAATGTACAAAAGCAGTTGCGCCATCTTCGAAACGCAAACTAAAAATGCATCTGCCGAAGTCCAACAAAACCTTACCCTGCTTCTACCAGCTGCAAAAGTAGATTCCTTTTCACGATCAGGGCTTCTGCTGGATGGCAAAGTAGGAGGAACCCATCTAAAAATAACACATTTAATGCAAAACAGTCACCAGAGAGTCAATAAGCACAGGAACAACATGTGTTGGAATATCATTGTGCATCTTATTACCTTCCACTTCCTGTAATCATGATAAATGGTTCTGTTCGCCATCGTTGTAAAGTATCGCCCTGCATTCCAATATCATAAGCAAAGATTAGCATCATATCGGTACAGTGATCCCCATATAGCTCATGCATGTGGTTTGCCTATGTAACAACATTATTAGAATACCGAATTTAGAGAACAAGCTGGACGGAATACTCAGAACATTACAGGGCATAAATTTCATCAAACAAAAGAATTATTCAGTTTGACAAACTGCTAGGCTATCTGTGCAAAACCTATACACTGGTAAAATGTCATCATAAACAAAAATAATGTGTCTCTATTGCAACCAAAGATAGCACAAAGGCCAGCTTTACTATCGCCACATCGAAGAAATACAGAAATTTGAATGGACAGAACATAAATAATCTTCTATTTTTAGATCATAGAGGAGATAACATTGAAATTGTAGTAGCACAAAAAATAATGCATACCTGAGCGAAGGAGTATAACCGCCAAACATAGTATGTATGTTCTTTTGATTTAAGATCAAACAAGAAGCTAAATAATGATTTTCCTCGTCCTCTCTCCATTATAGCTTGTTCAAAAGCACATCCACCATCAAGTACATGCAGAGCCATCGTGTCAATCACATGCCGAAGATGTGAATCCTCTGGTGGAGCAACCATTATATCAGGAACATTTGGAGTAAGGACCTGTCAAACAAATGGATCCACGAAGTGAAGTTAGAATAATGAAATTTGACTACATCAACAAAAACTTACATGCCAACATCCTTACCAATGTAAACCTTCATGGATTATACCTACGCATGTGAGATACTAAATAACATAGCTGGCAAACTTACGATCTTACATACAAGCCAGTGCTGGTTAATAAGGTTCAAAATCCATATCCAAGAAAAGGACCAAATCAGCACCAGTTCCCGGTCAGTTACTAGGAGGAACCGGTTTCTCTCGAACGGTTCCAATGTGTACAAGATAGAACACAAAACTGGAATTTGACCAGAATTACTATTCAACCATTCACAAATTCACATTTGTCGAACCGGATTTTTTTCTTGGTATTCACTGGGATATTTATAATTATTATCCCTCGTGGTGAACATATGTTATAGACTACAAATTGATGTGCCAACTGAGAACAGATGAAAAAATATTCCATAAATTAATTTGTATAAGCAGCACGGGAACTTCGAAATTTGTCTTGTTCTATGCCTCATCCAAGCACTTAAATATTTTCTGAAATGGGAACTCCAATGATTCACGAATAATGAACTATCATGTTGTGGCACAACACATTCATCCTTCAAAAAGCCTCTCGAAGAAAAAACATGGGGAAAATGCAGTGATATTGCTTTTATCGTTATGATGAATAGCAAGACCAGTAGCCCACTGTGCAACACAAGAACAAATGTGTATGTAACAAAGTCACCAACCAGCTCTGAGGTTTGTGGTGTAACAGATGCAACAGGAGGACCTCCAGTACCAGATATGATGACACTACCACCCTGCACAACATAGAAAAAAATGGTCATCAACGACAACTCACAGGAAAACACCCAAAAAAAATGTCATCTACTTAAAACTTCCAAACAAATTATAAGAGTTAGCTGCACATAGAAACTTTGGAATGAAAGAAGCAACCTCCTTGTTTCTGATTGCCATATGTCCTGGAGGAGGAGCAGGCAGTGCTTGTGAAGGAAGAGCAACAGACTTGCCCCACCCAATCTTCAGCTCATAGTCGTACACAACAACGCCTGAGATAATTAATTTCAGTAAATTACAAGCAGGAGTACAAGTAGTATTTCAAAAGTACGAATAGGTTACTATTTCAAGCTCCTATGGCTATAACATGATTGCCACTACATGGAATGGAAATGCACGGTAACCTTGCATCTCATCCTTGGCTGCCTGTCCTTCTGTTCTATTCATGAATGCAACAAATCCACAATGCCTTTGCCTTTTACGTTCTTCTTCTGTTCGAGGCCACATGATCTTGACGCTCGCAATAGGTCCAAACCGGCCAAATGTCCTCAAAAGAAAATTCTCATCCACCTAACACCATATAGTATATATTGCACCAGTTCAGCTAACTGTGATGCCCATAAACTTAAAATTTTGTCGAGACAGAACAAGTACGTAGGGGAAATCAACCTTAGGAGACAGATTGCCAACATATAAGTTTGTAGTTTGTGGATCCCCGTCATCGAATGAACCTGGTAATCTCCCGGTGGGATCAAATTCATCTGGTAGTTCATCAAACCGGCTAGAGTGCTGTAGGTAACAGTTTCAAGCATCAGTATATCTATATACAAGGACAAAGTACAAAGATTCTGAAAAAGAAAGATGGGAAGCGATACAAATTTATCCTATCGGCTGGAAACCTGTTAAAAACAGTTTCTCGAAGTTGGCATACGAGATAGATTTTCTACATTCTAGACTTAGTCAACTATGAGAATATTTCAGCACGCTGAATATAATCAAAATTGGGAGAGGCGTTTTTGTTCCCGGGCTCATATGCTCCTGGTAGATTAAAAAAATAGTAAAATATTTTCAAAAAGTTGTATATGTTTGTTGCCTATTTTTTTTGTTTTTAACATGTTCTACTATTTTTTTTTTGTTTAATCTACCAGGAGCATAAGAGCCAAAGTGAATTTTACATCAAAATTACCATATGATTTATTTCACATTATGTCTAGTGAAAAGAACTTGGTCAGCCCTTAACATATACCTACCACGGAAGTGTCACCGTGTCGACCGCCACGTTCTTGATTACGCTTTTCTCGAAGCTCTTTCTCCAACCTGAGTTCCTCCATGACAGTATCTATTGCTCGTGGCTTCCCTTTTTCCTTTTCCTTTGGCCGCACATCTTCCTTCTGCATGTCAAGGTAATGATCAACAAAAGAACTACACTGAAAACTGAGGCAATCAAATAGCTTAAGAATCCCAACCTTTTTCTCTGGCTCTCTCCCAAATGATGGTGGCAAAAAAGAAGGAACGTACCTGGATAAAAATATACTATGTATAAGATATGTATTACGCTCGTAAGTTAGATTGTGTCGAAATCATTTGTACACCTAGATGGCCTGGGGTTACAGGTACCAACAGAAGCAGCAGGATGCGAGCACTGGAACCAAAAAAGAACCAAATTCACTCTCCACGGGGATATTTCGGATATTCTTATTAAACTAATGAAACTCCACCTTCCTCCATTCGGTGTTTTTTTTCTATACAAAATCATGCCAATCCAATATACACACACAGTATATTAATTTTCCCACAAGTTTGAAACCATATTACTTTATATAACAATTCTTGTTAATCCTAAAGCTTACACAATCAGACCACTGCCTTCAGTGATTTACAGATTTAGTGGAAAATATAGAATATTTGTAAATTATTCCAGCACGAGTACAGCAGAAGAGAGCAAAAATCAAATGATTAAAGCTCCAATCTGCATTGCGGTTCAAAAGTAACTAATTTTTCACTTTTGAATAATAAACTAATAAATGTTAGAAAGTATCATTTTGGAACCGTGAAAGAAAACTCATATCAGAATTAGTAAACAACCAATCGTTCACTGTAAATGACAAATTTAACCAGAAACTGGCCCTAATTATATATTGAAATTGTTAACTTAATTGGTTGGTTTTCACAAAATTATGAGTTCCTTTGCAATGCTGCCTATGTAAAGAACATTCAGAGTAGGCTGAAAATGGTGCAGCATTATGAAAAAGAACATACCACCTCAGTAAATCTTATATCATTATATGTTGATCATGACCTGAACATGCAAGACATTCTAATATGTTGATCATCACATAAAACTATGCAAATAAAGTTTTATGGGAGTGAGAACATTGTCAGGATCATTTGATTTTCTGTTAGCTGATACAGGGTCATAGTTGCAGTAGACTGCATAATATGATATCAAACAAAACAACTCTATGCGTGCACTACTTGATCCCAACCCTGCACCATCAGGTGTTAAAACGGAATTTAGAAGTTGATTCAGGATTCTAGAGAGCAGTCAGCACCATCGACAGTCAAAACTAGTTCCACAATGGATTGATGCATTTGGTAGTTGTACAGATTTACAGCAAATACCACATTTGCTGTAATTGCATTATTATTCATACATGTTATACTAATTTGCAACCATCTCACAATCAATAGCACGTTCCTAGAAGAAACATGGATATCTGTGGTCCATGACTCTACGAAGCCATGACCACATTACTAGTGTACTACAAAAAAGGAAAACATTAGTTCTGTAATAACATTAATACATTATCATGACCTTGAGCAGTAAGTCAGAAACGAATTGCTCTGTCAAGAAGGCGTACTACAGCATAAATGCAAGTGCACTATGAGTCATTAAACAAGATGGCATGTATGTTTTTTTCTTCAGATCTCTCATAATTTAAAAGCACTCAGCACTTCGCAACAAAACCCACAAGGCAAATGAACGAATAATCCATGAATCATAATGGTAGCGTACAGAAAATTATCAAGCGTTTAAAAAACTCTAGTGATTGCTCTCTGAATTCTTAGTTCTGGTTATATGTGCACATGATGACTGTCTAAAGACGTAGCTGTGGTGCCACAGGATACCATCTTCCAGAAATCAGGTATTTTTTCCGTTACCTACTGCCCTTCTTTGGAACAGGCTCCCTATCTTTGGACTTTCCACCTGTCATTGCCGAATGAGTAAAAAGGACAGCCTCTTGATTAATTGGGGCAATAAATAAATAGTGCATATATCCATCATGATTGATACTGAATCTACAATGTGGAAGGCAGCCATGGCAAAGTATAGGAAAATGAAAACCCTATCACTAACCTTCAGAATCAGCTCTCAGCTTGGCATTGGGATCAATCACACCCCCTCGGACAAACTTCGACCCAGATGTACTTTCACCCTCAAATGACTGGCAGAACTCCAAATACACACGTGCCTGTTCATCTTCCTCCCGCTGCACATTCCAAAGTAGTCCAAATCAGACGTGAACGAAACGGAAGTGCGAAAACAAAGGGAAGTATCTCAGGACAAGGAATTCAAATCCATCACCTTCTTCCTCGCCTCCTCATTCTCCTTATGCCGATTGAACGGAACCTTCTTCGAACTCATCTGGACACTAGCCTGCAACCATCGCCAGAGCATCAGAATCCAAGTATTTGAAATGTGTCTACCACCCTATATTTCATCGAAATCAAATCTACACAAGCAGACAGGAAAACAAGCACGGACACGCATAAACATGAGAACGAAAGTTCATTGCAGTCACTCTGGATGCCAAGAGCGACAGTTCCCAGATCCCTGTTAAGGCGCTAAACCCAGCCAGACCCGCCGCTCGTACAGAATGCAACCTACGAACGCCAGGCACAAACCCTAATTCTCGGTTCAATCCCAAGGGGGGAAGAGGGGGGGGGGGGGGGGGGGGGGGGGGGGAGCTGCTACTGGAACAAACCCGGTCAAATCCACGGGCTAACTGGATGAATTCACGCATCTCAGAGATCAACAAGGGCACGTACTTGGTTACTCGCAGCAACGACCAACGAGTAACGCGCTACTACACCTACGCAATCGAAATAATTTAGGGCTTCCGTACCACCGAGAAAAGGAGCCGACCTGGACGGATCTCTCCTGTCAGCTCCACTCCACGCTAGGACAGTAGCGGTGGTGCGACTTCGCTGGAAAGGAATCTCGGGGGCTTCTTCTATAGCACCGGCACTCCGGCAGAGAGGGTTCGGCGGTCGCCGGAAACGGGAGTCGGCCGTGACAGGGGACGGGGCTGGGAGACCGGAGGCAGGGTCTAGTCAAGAGGGTTGCGCGGACCTGCACCGTCCGATCAACACCCGGTTTCCATATCAAAGTCAGGGGCGGACACGGGCAAATAGACCAATCTGTAAAGAAGTGCTAATTCTTATGTGCCTGTTTTTTTCTTGGAGCTGACTATGCAGCGGCGTCGCACATTGGTCCTCTCGTGTGGTGGCGGTTGCTAATCAATATGTATGCAGTAACATAAGTGATAATGTCATATTAGATTCCCTTTTAATAGTTCAATTTAAAAAGTTTTATCTCTCAAACCGATAATCTGATTAAAATTCCGTTTTCACCGCTGGATTAGTCGCGACAAGATCTACAAAACTAGATCCCATGTTACCATGTTTTGACAAAAAAAAATTCGTTCGATAGCTACCAGATTATTATCACTAGCCTATCGAATTATAATAACTTAGCTATCAGGTTTTCTATATGCCATTTTGACCCCAATATAAGGAGGCATAATACTAATTTGTATGATTGATACCAGTCTTAAAATGTTGTAAAACTTATTATCTCACTATGGATATCATTACAAATGTGTAGATACATATAAAATATTATCCAATAACTGTGAATAATTATTATGTTAACTGTTTGTTGTTAATCTGGTAACCATAAAGTATTAATCTGGTAGTTGGTGTGACGGAAAAATTTCGTTACACCCAATATACAATTATGTCAAAATGTCTAAATACGTGTCAAAATTTATCTGCAACCACATATAATTATCATGATAACCGTTCGTTGTTAATCTGGTAACCGTAGTACTATAATCTAGTAGCTAGTGTCAGCAAAAAAGTTCATCGGAACCTATTAACAATGGATCTAGTTTCGAAGCCCTCGTCGAAACGAACTTATCGATATAAACGGATCGGTAATCCGAATAACGGTTTAGAAGATAAATCATTTTGAATTTTCAAAATTTGTAATTAATACGGTGATGTCACTAGATTCTTGCATGTATGTATTGAAGGGGTCGCAGCATGGAAAACAAAAAAAATTTCTACGCAGCAAAGCGGAATAAACACCAAGGATCTAGATCTACGAGATGAAGATATCGAAGATGAGATCCAATCTCTTACCCTCGAAGATCAACAAACGCGTTTTGTCGGTGCAGGGGTTGACTAGTCGATCCCCGCAACTAGACTCGTCTAGTCGCGAGGAGATGTATTATCCTCGAGATCCAATCCGGTGAAGTGCAGCAACGGGCAGCACCTCCGCGGCGTCCACACGTACAGCTCGATGAAGATGTCGACTCCTTGATCCCGCAAGCGAGAAGACGTGGCCTTGATGATCTCAGCAGCACAACGGTAGTGCCGGTGATGATGACGATCTCCGCGAGCAGGGCTTCGCCAAGCCAAGCAAGAGGAGAGGGAGAGGACAAGGTGGCGCAGCAGCCCTAGGGCATAGGGGTGGTGCGGCTAGGTGTGGAGGAGAGGCGGCGGCAGCCCTTCGGGGTAAGGGGTGCGGCTAGGGTTTATATGGGAGAGGGGTGGTGCGGCTAGGGTTGTGGGGCGGCAGCCTCAAAGGTGTGCCGCACCCCTCCCTCCCCCCCTCTATTTATAGGTGGCCGGCTAGGGTTTGGGTAGGGGCCGGCCGGCCCCCTTCCTTGCCCCCCAAGTTGGAGTCCAATTAGGACTCCTCCTTGGGCCCCCTTTCCTAAAGGGTGGAGGGCCCAACTCCTAGTCCAACTAGGAGTGGGTTCCCCCCCTTCCTATGCCGCACCAGCCCATGTGGGCCTTAGGTGGTGCGCCCCACCTAGGTGGTGGCAGCACCCCTTTGGTCCATGTGGGCCCCATACAAAATATGCGGTCCCACTTCTAGACCCTTCTAGAACATTCCGGAACCTTTCCGATACCCTATAAATAATTTCCGGAACTTTTCCGAAACCTCCGGAAACTACTTTCCATATATGAATCTTATTCTCCGGGCTCCTCCGGAACTCCTCGTGACGTCCGGGATCCCATCCGAGACTCCGAATCACCATTCGTTCACTTCATCATTTAATTCATCGCAAAACCTAATTTCATCGGAACGTTAAGTGTGTGACCCTACGGGTTCGAGAATGCATAGACATGATCATATCAATAATTAATAGCGGGACCGGGATGCCCATATTAATTCCTATACACTCAACGAAAACCTTTTCTCGATTGAACCACGATGCCGGAGATTCAATTAATCTCATATATGATTCCCTTTGTCTCATGATATTTTACTTGCCCGAGATATAATCGTTGACATCCCCATGTCTAGTTTAATCTCGTTACCGGCAAGTTCTCTTTACTCGTCCATAATATAGGATCCCGGTGATTACAACCTAATCACATGTCTGCAGACTTTTGATGCTATATTACCGAGAAGGCCTGGAGATATCTTCTCCGTCACTTGGAGGGACAAATCCCACTCTCGATTCATATCACCCAACAACCCACCATCGGAGATACCTGAAAGCCACCTTTATAATCACCCAGTTACGAAGTGACGTTTGATGTCCACAAAATATTCCTCCGGTGAACGGGAGTGATATAATCTCATGGTCTAAGGAAACTATATTTGGCATATTAAAAGTGTTGACAACAAAACTTTTGTGACACGATTAATTGCAACTCTTTATTTGGGTCATGTCCATCACACCATTACTCCTAATGATATGACTCCGTTATCAAGTGACTATAACAAGTCCATAGTTAGGAAACTCTAACTATCTCTCGATCAACGAACTAGTCCTGTAGAGGCTCACTAGGGACTCCGGGTGTTTATATTCCACACATGTATTATGTTTCCATTTAATACAATTATAGCATGGATAATAAACTATTATCATAAACGTGAATATGCTTAATAAACCATTTTATTATTGCCTCTAGGGCATATTCCCAACATGTATGTGCTCTCTCCTATAGGGAAAAAGCACATACAAACACCCGCCGCATGGGGAAGGAGCCGGTGCGGCGCTTCTAATTAGAATTCCCCTTTTTTCTTATGTCTCAGTCACACAAAACAGAAAAGTGCAACTGCACATTTCTTCTAGAAAAGTGCAACTCGTTTCAGTTACACTTTTTTTGAACTGCACTTGCACTTTTCTGAGGTGAGTGAAACTTTAGAAATTCTCAGTCAACTGAGACATAGACAAACCCTTTTTTATTTTTCCTGAAAACCTGATTTAAAAGTTTCAAAATATTTTAGAAAAATACCTGGATATACTCAACTATGTATAATACGAGCGTGCAAATTTTCGATGCGAAATGCCTCGGTATTTTAGGCTCAGCAAAATAGACAAATCCAATAAATTTAGAAGATTCGAAATGTGCACTATTCATACCGCCACATTTGCACATTCCTATATACCCCATATGTTTGAGAAAAAAAGACTCAAAGTCCCCCTTAATAAGTAAAAAATGGAACAATTAATCCTCGAGTTTTGAAAAAACAAATAAACCACCCCCTAGAGTGTTGGGCCACGTAGAGATAAACAAAAACTTTTCTACGCGGTGCTCCCGCCGAGGTAGAAGGCCACGAGGATTACCACTAGACACGTAGGTGCAGATTATCGATGAAGCGCGTCGAAGCAGTGCAGTCCCATGATCTGATCCAATCCCATGGTCGTTGAAGTGCTAACCGTACAACGCCTCTGCCGGTATCCATACGTACGAGAAGGAGCATCGACGGCGGACTGCTAGGTCCGGTACGGCGGCTAGACTGAATAGGGCTAGGGTTTCCAACGCATGGAAGTGTCTAACTATCCCTTTGGGCATCCTGCGCCCTTTCTTATACAGGGAGTGAAAGTGGGCTCCACAACACTTGTGGCCCAATCCACTGAAGCACTATTCTGGTCTCTGTGAGTCCAACTCAATGACTCAGTCCGTCTTGCTCCCGCTCTTAAGTGTGTGACCCCGCAGGCTCACGGCGACTTGGACACGATTGGAGTCCGACTCACAATCGATCAATCGGTAGCGGCTCCTAGCGGAACATGACGACTCCCAATTACCATAGAGTCATGACGACATACCTTTTAATGTGACTTACGTCCAAGTCTCTTTTGCCTCACGATATACCTTGTCGAGCTATAGGCGAATTACCGTCATCCCTTTAATAGCTAAACTCTCTTCTCGATCCATGATATATGATTCATCTGACTAACTCTTAGTCGATCGCCTTGGTTAACACTTAACCGAGTCGCGCATGGCCATGCTTTTCAAATCATATCACCCGAGAGGGCCCAAAGTATATCTCTTCGGTCGGAGGGGAAAAATCTATCTTGGTTATCCATATCACGCAGCTTGATTCTCAGTCGACCCGAACTCTGCTTTTATAACTGCCTTGTGACGGAGCAGCATTTGACAGAACCTAAGTCGGTTGATCCACAACTCGGATTGTGCGACAATCTCAGGTCTAAGGATTACATTGATTGTGATATACAATGACAAACTCGTTGTATCTCAATATGGGTCAGTCCAACTCGCTAAACTCTTTTGTCGAATCCGTGTAAGTCGGAATAGCATCACCATGCCCATGACAAGTGGGACCAAGTCATCAGCCGACTTTCACATTAGTCTAAGTTGTGTGTCCAGCACAACCTCAACGACCAAGGACAATCTAGTATGAACAACATGAATATATAGCTCCACAACTGAATCACATATTCAATAATACATATCAGATGTTCATACAGGGACAACTTAATAACTTTATGAATACATTGGGAATTACATCATACATGGATTGACTCTAGGGCATATTCCCAACATAGAGCAACGAGGAAAATAGAGGTATCGCCTCGCACCTGTTCAGCACATCACGTCCCGCTAAAGTCATAGCGGCCTCGCTCCTCAACCCTCCCATCTGTGTTCAATCCAAGATGGCGGACCCCAAGGCCAACACCTCGTCCAAGCCAAAGTGCCAGCAGTTATACGAAATGTCCGACGACGAGTCCAATGACTCCATCGTCGCCGGATACGGCTCGCAGATAGAGAAGGGGCGCCTCCATACGGGGACGCGCTCGCCTACACCCTCCTCGGGCGACTCCTGCGTTGAATTCTTCTTCCAAGTCATGCCTGACGCCACCGCGGTTGCGCTCCTCAATGTCGCCTGGTCCACGCGCATGTTGCTAGGTTCCTATGAAATGCCTACTTTGTCCTCCACGCCCCCTGCGACGAGCGCAAGGACGATGACATCAATGTTGCCACCAGGGTTCCTCATGGCGGCCGTCATGGCCCCATGTATTGCGTCGGCGGGCAGGGACAAGATATGCCATCTTTGCCATGGCCATTGTGTTCCCCCTCATGCGGTGCGGCCATGCTTAAGATGTTCGTCTATGCCAGTTGCAAGGGTTGACTGATCGTTGGAAAAGTTGGCGTAGATCCGACCTATCCGCTCATGTGGGCGATCCCTCGTGATGTAGTCGTCGGACCGGCCTGCATGCCGGTACACGTGCTTCTTCATGATGGTTGGAGTAGACCTGGCATGTACGATGCGGCGCGCCAAGCTGCCAACTGCCGAAGGATGGTGTAACAGCCCCAGATTAGCACCCTAAAATATGGGCCAAATTTTCGGGTGCTAATCTGGGGCTGTTACAGATGGTTTTTTGGTCCTACGGCAATCTCACATCAACAAACCGAAGGGGGTTTATTTGTTCGGTAGGAGCCACGAGTCATGAGGGATGGATCAAAGATGATGTAGATGATGAAGTTTCCCTCAAACTGTATTCATGATCACAAGATCGTACAAGGTTTACAAAATGACCCCGTTGAGTTTATAGATGCGCTCAATAGGAGAGATGTATCTAGGGTTTTCTTTTACCTATGGAGACTCTATTAGCTAGGGCTTCAGCCGAGGCGTGGATGCGTGTGTGTTAAACGATGATCTTTTGGATGGATGGCCTCCGGTACTTATAGTCTTTCGCAGGGGCATCCACCTTGCACACTATGGTTTCCTCATGTAGTCATGCCTGGTACGTCAAGTATGATCTTGCAATCTTCCTTCAATGTGCTTCTGGTTTAAGGGAGTCTCTAGAGAGTCCTAATGCAACAATTATGGTTAGTTTGGTGGAGGTCCTAGAAGAGGGTCGCCCGCTCAATGAGTTTTTGGATGTCGTGGGCTGGAAATTGTGCGGGTTCATAAGATTATGACCTAAATCCACTTATCTGTGACATCTTTGCCCCTTGTGCCCCCGCCGTCATGGAGCTCCGCCGCGGATCCTTCGTCCTCTTCTGCATCAACGACAGCCAACAACACCGGCGCCTTGGCCGCGGTCCACGCCGCGGTGGCGGCGCCCGTCCGCAGAGCTTCCGACCTCTTGGAGCTCCGGCAAAGGGCATGGTCGTCGGCGGGATTTTTCGCCTTGTCACGCACGCTTCCTTGAGGTCTCAACGAGCAAGTATGACTTCACTAGTTGCTGCCGGTCTCCGAACGGCCCCTGATGCTGGGGCTGCAACGACGCCCGCGCTGGGAGGTTGCCCATCTCCCGCCAGCTTGCTAGGAGGCCTTTGTCGTTGCGGCTCGTCGGAGCTCCTTCTCGCAAGAATCGAGGACCTGGTTGCTTTTTATTTGTCTATCCAAGGGCCTTGGTGTAAAAACATGGATCTAATTATAGTTTATTCTCTTTTGAGGGCTTGATTACGTAATTTATTTATGAGTTTTCAGTTCTAGCAATCCAGATATGGGTACACGGGTGAAACAAATAAAATTTGGCCTACCCATTTATTCTCTTTCCTCTGTCCAAAATAGTTTTGGGTAGTTAAAAAAAAGGCTAAGTTGTTAGAGTTGCTCTAGGATAAAGTGGTGATAAAGATGTAGATTGAAAACACTACACCAGGCACAGTAAAGTTTGCTCATGTAACGTGCCCATCGTCTCTGAGCCGCGATGACGGCTCGTCTCCACTGCGATCCCCAACCCAGGAAAATCCACCACGATCCCACGGAACCTGAGTGCAAGAGAGCCCAATCTACCCATGATCTTCCATCCCAACAGTCTCTGTTCCCCACTCCCCTTGTCTCGGATCAAATTCTGTCTTCTCCGCCGCAGAGCTTTCTTCCCGATGAGTTTAGAGCTCGCCTGAGGTTCATCGCTACCAAATCCCCAAATCCCGTAAAATCCCTTGCATATCCGCGTCTACGATTCGAGAAGCTGCTCGAATCCGATGCCCCAAAACCGCCCCCACCAGCCCGCCACCAGCCACGCCTGTGGATCACGCTCCTTGTGTTCCCATCCCACCCTCAAACCAAGCGGACAACCATCCCACTGGGGCTCTGCCGCCCCTCAATCCCGCCCGCAATCCCCTCCCTAGAGCCCGTGTGGCCTCGGCGAGATCCACGCCCAGAGTCATCTGCCCCCTTAATGGCCTACCGGAGTGTGCAACGGTAAGTCGCTGCGTCTCCGCCGGGTCAGACGCCCCTGGCGATTGCTCCCTAGGTTTTGACTCCGATGATAAATTCCCCTTACTGCTACCGCCTCCAGATCCTGGCGGAGAGCCTATAAATTGCAGTATCGACAATGGGCAACCACAACAATCCAAGCAACCGGGCAAAGCCAACACCACCGAGCACACCAGAAAAATGGAGAACTCGAATGGCGCGGCTGCCAAGCATGGCAGCTCTGAGCTCGCGACGTCAACCGGAACCCCCACCCCTGCACCCATCACCTCCAGCACCAACACCATCACCAACTGCTCCGCCAACGCCACCACCCAGAGATGCACCACGACCGATGCCCCTGTTGCGGCCGGCCCCGCCTGGCACCGGGCCGGCAAACAAGTCATTGAGGGGGACGAGCGCGCGCCAATCTTCGTCAACCTCGCTGAGGCGCGCGGCCTCACTCCAGCGTGCCTGCTCGCCGTGTGCGTGTTCCTTTCGGTCGTGACCGTCTCCGCCAAGCAGTTGGTCAGCTACATGAAGAACGTGTGGAAGATCAGGGGCTCCCTCGAGTCCCACCAGCTCGCGGACCGTCGGTTCGTGATGGAGTTCTCCACCGCCGGCGACCTCGAGCACGTGACGCGGGGAGGACCATGGAGATACCAAGGAGATGCGGTGCTCGTCCGCAAGCTGAAGGACAGAGAGGACCCAAACGTGGTCTGCTTCGAGTCGGTGCCCATCTGGGCGCAGTTCACGCGTATCCCCTTCTACCTCCTCTCCAAGGAGCTGGCGAGGAACCTGGGCAAGAGGCTGGGCGAGTTCATCTGCGTCGATAACTACGCGAGAGGTGATCTCGGTGACAAAATCCTTCGCGCGAGGGTCTGCTTGCCCGTCGCTCGTCCGCTCCAGAGGTGGATCACCCTCGAGGACGAGTTCAACGGCGAAGAGGTGGTCGTCACCGTGCTGTACGAGCGCCTCCCCTCGTACTGCCGCTGCTGCGGCGTGATCGGCCACCAGGAGGGTGCGTGTGATCTCCCGCCGACGCTCAGGAGGAGGAGGTACAACAACGACCTCGGGGTGCCTGCCACGCACCCTGACGACCAGAGGAAATGGTACCTGCCGGAGACCGCTGGAGAGAATGGGCGCGCCCTGCAAAGGGACACACCGTGGCGCAACGTTGTGGCCTGGGCGCTCGCCGCGCCCTAGATCCCTCGACAGAGCTCGCCATTGTCGCCAATGTCACCAAGGAGGTGGAAAAGCTGTCCGTGCAGGAAGCAGCAGAGGGCGACAAGGACAACGACATCCCCACCGAGAACGTGATCGCCGACAGCAAGGGGCAAGCTGATGCTACACTGGCCATCTCCGTCGAGTCCAAGACCGCCATCCCCGCCAAGGCTGACACCCCGGCCGCGGTTACTTGCACCGTCCCGGGTGTGGCGGCGCCAGCTAGAGACCTCTCCTCGCCCAGGAAGTGGAAGCGAACGGCAAGAACTGAGGGAGAGGCAGGGAGCAAGGTGGAAGCAGAACAGGACGACGCGAAGGTGGACGACGTCAACTGCAACAAGAAGCTGTCCAAGATGGGTAACCCCATGCCAGTTTCTGAAAGGAAAGAGCTGCGAGAGAAGCGTGCAGGTTCAGACCTGCAAGAGGGCGACACCAACATGTTGCTGGTGTACAGGAAGAAGACGAAGAGAGGAGGATCGTCTTGCTCTGCTGCTGAGGAAGCCGAACCAGGGGATGAGGATAGCGTGGTAGCAACCAGCCCTGGGGCTGCTGGTCAGCTGACAGGCGCGAAGGACGGCGCCTGTCAGGAGCCATGAATCTCCTCGCCTGGAACTTCCGGGGGCTGGGTCTGCCCCGGACAGTTCATGAACTGGTGGTGCTGGTGCACACATACAGACCCAAGCTGCTGTTCATCTGTGAAACGAAAACTGGTGAGGAAAAAATAAAAGATCTCAGATGGAGACTAGGCCTAAGGAAGTGCATTACTCAAGTAGGAAAAGGAAAAGGGGCTGGAATTGCTTTGTACTGGGATGAACAACTTGAAATAACAGTGTTGTCCGAGGGACCGCGCTACTTTGATGTGTTGATCAACGATGTCCCCAATGGCCGTAAGTGGCGGGGCACGTTTGTGTACGGCGAGCCAAAAAGCTCTGAAAGACACCATATGTGGACGTTGCTGCGCAGAATCAAACATGCTGCAAACCTACCTTGGCTGATGATAGGGGACTTCAACGAGACCAAGTGGCAACACGAGCATTTCTCTAAAACCAAGAGGTCCGAGAGAAGAATGGCTGAATTCAGAAACACTCTGTCGTTCTGTGGGCTGCATGACATCGACTTTGTTGGACCTGCCTGGACATTTGACAATAAGCAGAAAGAAAAGAAAAACGTGAAGGCTCGCATCGATAGGGCGGTGGCCTCCAACAGCTGGTCAGATTTATTCCCCAAAGCCAAGCTCACCCATGTTTGCTCTTGGAGATCGGATCATCTGCCTTTCCTCCTGGAGTGTGAACTCCATCAAACCACAGCTGCTCCTGCAAAAATTCAGAGATATGAGCATATGTGGGAAAGAGATCCTACCCTGAGCAGTGTCATCGAAGAAGCTTGGTCCAGCATGCCCGAATCCACTAATCTGTCCGATCTCATGACAAAAATCAAGAACACCAGTGATCATCTCAAGGATTGGAGTGCTGCCAATTTCGGTAAGGTGACAAAACAGATTAGAAGCAAAAGAGGTCGTCTGAAAAAACTTTGGAGGAGAACTCAAACTGACAGCCGTGATAAAGAAATCCACAAAATCAGCAAGGAGCTAGACGAACTGCTGCATAGAGAAGAAATGATGTGGAAACAGAGATCTCGGGTGGCCTGGCTCAAAGAAGGGGACAGAAACACTAAGTTCTTCCACAAGAAGGCCAATTGGAGACAAGCAAAAAATAAAATTAGCAGAATAAGAGACGCCCACGGCAATTGGACCGATGAACCTGTAGAAATCAACCAGCTTGCTAATGAGTTCTTCAAAAATCTATACACCGGCGATCCAAACATCTGCCCTGATGAGCTGCTCGGGCTCATCCACTCACCAATTTCAGAGGACATCAATAAGAACCTGTGCGAGGAGTTCACTGACAAAGAAATTGGTGATGCCCTTTTTCAGATCGGGCCACTTGATGCATGTAAAATGCATACATGAACTTTGCACTATAATACTTGTATTCCATTCATATTTGCATCATATAAGGGGTATATTACTGTTATTTAATGATTTTTGGTAATTAATAATGATTTCCCCTTTTTATGGAATTAATCCTGCGCAGGCAGAAAACCCCTATTTCTTTCCTTATTTATTTCAGGGCCTTAACGACGTCATAATGAGCTGCAAATTTACGGGGATCATTATTTTGGAAGGAGGAAGACCTCGGAGCGAAGGAAGCAAGCAAACGGAGGCCGGAGGGCCAAAAGAGGGTGCCCCACGCGGCCCCTGTACCTGGCCACGTGGGCCCACCTCTTTTGGGCCTCGTGGCTCCGTTTGCGCCGATCCTTCTTCCCGAAGCTTCCTCGTGACCTAAAACCGACTATAAAAATAGTCCCCCGACATTTTCCAGAGAGGGGCGGTGGAGAAACACAAAACCAGAAATGGAGAGGCAGAAGGCTGCCGCCGGAGAAGATCGGAGGGGGGAAACGCCGCCGGAATCCACCTCCGGAGGGCTCCACCCCCCTCCGGCGTGTTCATCATCAACATCTACAGCAAGATCATCTCCACCGTCTCCATGATGAGGAGGGAGTAGTCCCTCATCGGGGCTGAGGGCTCATGCCGTTAGCTATGTGGTTTATCTCTCTCTCCCATGGTGTGATCTTTATGTGATCATGAGCTTTGTAATCTAGTTGAATCCATAGATGGTACTCTTCTTTATCTTATGAATTATGCTATTCAAGTGGTTTTATTAATGTAATTTCCGGAGTCACCTTTGTCCCATGGTGTGAAGTTGACAGTGTGTGCACCGTGTGTGGCTCTTAGGCTAAAGATTACATGAATACTTATCATGAGTTATTATTTGTGTTGGATGTCTCTATGATATTGTGGTGTTTGTTAGTACTATCTTTGGATGCGGATAGTGACAAGCATGAAGTGTCCCTAGATGTGGAATGCAACTTTAAGGTGTGCTTTTTGTAGCCCTACACATTGGATTGGTATTCGTTATCCAACCAGAGGATAGTTCGAGGTAGCATAGTGAAGAGGAAATATCTATGTATTCAATTATATTATTATTGTTGAGAGTGTCCACTAGTGAAAGTATGATCCCTAGGCCTTATTTCCAAGCACCGTTTACACCTTTGTCTTGTCCTCTTGCATTGAAGAGGATTGTGACACTTTTACATTTTTGTTTTGTTACATTATACCTCCATCCATTAAGTCAACCATCTTGTTCCTTAAACTTGTTTAGTGCATAATCAACTAAAACTTGTGACACTTTAGTTGTAGGTAATAGATAACTTTTCCTTTTGCTCCTTCGGATCGATACCCTACTTCCACATTGAGAGGTGCTACAGTGATCCCCTGCTCTTAGGGGTTATCAAGTACTTTTCTGGCGCCGTTGCCGGGGAGCGTAGCACTTAAGTTTCTATTCTTGTGTACACTAGACTTTAGATTTATTTTATCTTCTTTTATATCTTGCAATCATCTAAGCTTGGGGAGGTTCCTCTTTAACTTGTTTGGTTGTGAAGTTTTTCTTAGTTTTACTTTCAGTTTTGCATTTATCAAAAACCCAAAAAAATAAGAAAATGGAAAACAACAAAAAAATTAGAGAGCTTTATAAAATTTATCTTGAAATTGGTCATGATGCTTTTGAAGAGAAAATTAAAAAAACCTATGGAACTTTATTTGCATAACAATCACGCTAGTAGCAATGTTATTAGTATGATCTCTTTGAATGTCATTGTGGCTATTGCTATGGAAAATTGCAAGCTTGGGGATGCCGGTTTTGATGAATGTGATCTTTTCAGTCCACCTACTATTGAGCATAAAATTTCTTATGATTATGATATGCCTCCTATATATGATGATTACAATGATGGCTATGGTAGTTTTACTCCCACTATTACTAATGAGAAGTATTTTACTTATGTGGAGAGTAATAATTATAATACTTTTATGCATGTGAATCATGACAAGAATGCTTTATATGATACTTATGTTGTTCAGTTTGTTCATGATGGTACTGAGATTTATTATGAGAGAGGGAAACATGTCTCTAAACATCTCAATAATATTAAGTTTCCTCTCTTTATGTTGAAAGTTTTGAAGTCCCACTTGTTTTGCCTTCTTATGCTAATTACTATATGCTTCATTGATTTTCTTACAAGATCCCAATGCATAGGAAGTGGGTTAGACTTAAATGTGTTTCATATTTTTTTTCTTGATGTTCTTTTTTTGCATTTCAATTCTTATTCCTATGTGAGCATCATTAGATAACCTCTTTTGAGAGGTGGGATTGAACAATAGTGATTTGCTGTCCAGAAAACAGATTGCTAAGCTTCACTGTAAAAAATGTTAAAAATCACAGAAGAGGGATTTTGACCTGATATTTTACGGCAGAAATGTTCAGCTATTAATACACAATTAATTAGTTCAAAGTTTTTTGGTTTGAGCAACGTAAGTGTCTCTAAAAATTCACTCTTTACGGGCTGCCCAGTTTTTGACAGATTATGTCTTTATTTCGCATTGCTCTCATTACTTGTGTTTTGTGTGGTTCTATTGATCAAAGAGCAATGCAAAACCATATTAATATTAGCTAATGTATATAATCAACTCATTATATGTCTTTGCTGTATCTATGGAGATTTAATTTATGGAGACACTAACCAGTTTAATCAAGTTTTATGATGAGTTATGTGTGAAGAGAACTTTTTAAGTGAAAGAGTTGAGGGTGATAAACAAAAATCAAGAGGGACAAACACTCAAGCTTGGGGATGTTACCCCTAGGCTCACCCTACATATATCAAGTAAGTACAAGAATTTAAGCTTGGGGATGCCAAGCCACCTCACTCCAACCATCTTGATACCGAGTAAGTAAGCCTAGCTATATGGCTATAAAGAAAGCGCTTTACAGGAGGCAACCCGGTTGTTTTTATTTTCTTTGTGTCCTCTTGCTGTAACAAGAGACTTAGTTTTTAGTTTAGTTTCTGGAATTTTTAATAAAGTGCCAAGTTTTACCCATTTTGTTTGAGAAAGTTGTTATTTTGCATGCGGAGATTTCATTCCAGCACAGGTCTGTGCACGGTTTGATTTTTAGTTCTTATTATGTAACTCCGAATGAGCTGATATTTTTACTGTAACTTCAAATTTTCATCCTATGTATGCATGAATTTTTTCAGAATTTTTAGACATGTGTAAGTCAGGTAGAAAAATACGTTTTGCTGCTGTCAGTTTTCTGGACAGATTCTGTCCAATATTGTTTGATGCATGTTTTGAACTTTTAACTTGAGTATTGTTGATACAATTGAGTTTATTAATAGGCATATAAAATTATACACTTTCTGGACATTCAGATGAATTTTTGGCTTAGGGTTATAAGAAGGAAGTAATGCATTTGTCTATCACTACTAATGTCACCCCACAGAAAAGAAATGGGAGAAACGGTGTTTTGAAGTTTTTTCACAGGGATTAGAGGAGATGCACCAAGAGCTATCCAAGGATGGTGAAAACCATAAGCTTGTGGATGTGAAGACAACCCCACTGTACCTACACACTCTCGGTTTGCACATGTCTAAATTCTGTTTTTCTATCAATGCACTTTATCGCATAAACTTGGAGCGTCTTTTATTTGTTTTTTGTTTTGGTTTGATTTTTGTTCCGAGACCATGACTATCATTTATATATATTGTTTGAGAGGTGCTACAGTGATCCCCTGCTCTTGGGGGTTATCACCACTCAAAACTCCTGGCCCGGATGGGATGTCGGGCAGGTTCTTTCAACGCAACTGGGCACTGCTAAAAGAAGAAGTCATTCGGGCGGTGAAGATTTTCTTTACCAACGGCATCATACCTGAAGGTGTAAACGACACGGTCTTAGTTCTCATTCCGAAAGGTTCTAACCCAGAGTGCCTCACCGACTACAGACCCATCAGTCTCTGCAATGTGCTCTACAAAATCATCTCCAAATGCCTAGTCAACCGACTGCGGCCTCACCTGGATGGCCTCATATCTGAAACCCAAAGTGCCTTCGTGCCAAGCAGACTGATCACGGACAATGCCATTATCGCCTTTGAGTGCTTCCACAAAATCCAACGCAGCAAGAACCCTAGGGACACCCACTGCGCCTACAAGCTAGACCTCTCAAAAGCTTATGACCGGGTCGACTGGAACTTCCTTGAACAAATCTTGTTAAAAATGGGTTTCTACAAACAGTGGACTGCCTGGGTTATGAGTTGCGTCCGCTCTGTCCGCTTCTCTGTCAGAATCAATGGTCATGCTCTAGACCCTTTTTGCCCTTCCCGAGGCCTGAGGCAAGGTGATCCTCTCAGCCCGTACCTCTTCCTCTTTGTTGGAGAAGCTCTTGATTGCATCTTAAACAAACAAGTCCATGAGGGCTGCATCTCTCCCCTTAAAGTTGCGAGAGGGGCACCGGGTATTTCCAATCTTCTGTTTGCCGATGACAGCCTCCTCTTCATCAAGGCCACGCATGAGGAGGCTAGGGCCGTTGACAGCACTTTGAAACTTTTTCAAAGGTGCACGGGTCAACTTTTGAGCCCTAGCAAGTGCTCAATTCTCTTCAGCGCTGTTTGTCCCCCGGCTACACAATTGGAGATCAAAGCTATCCTGGGTGTTGCCACGGCCACCTTTGAGGAAAAGTACCTGGGTCTGCCAACTCCTGAAGGAAGAATGAAATGCGAACAGTTCCAACCAATTATGAAAAGATTCACAAAGAGACTAACAAACTGGACAGAGAGACACATGTCCCATGGAGCCAAAGACACTCTGATCAAATCTGTGGCGCAAGCCCTCCCTGGCTATGTCATGTCTGTCTTCAAGATGTCGAAGGGTTTCTGCGAGAAATACGAAAAACTGATCCGCGACTTCTTCTGGGGAGACAAAGAAAACCTCAGGAAAGTTCACTGGACTGCCTGGGACAACCTGACCAAGACTAGAGGCAAAGGTGGGCTTGGTTACCGTGACATGCACCTCCTCAATCAGGCCCTCCTTGCAAGGCAGGCTTGGCGGCTGCTGCAAAATCCCTCTAGCCTCTGCGCAAGAGTCCTGAAAGCCAAGTATTTCCCCCATGGAAACTTGCTCAACACTGTTTTTACGTCGGACTCCTCCCCTGTCTGGAGAGGTGTGGAGTTTGGGTTGGAACTCCTGAAGAAGGGGATCATATCCCGTATCGGCAATGGGCGGAACATGCAGATCATGCGCGACCAATGGCTCCCCAGAGAAAAAGGTCTGTCCATCACTGCCCTAAAGAAAAATTCAAGGAAGAGATGGGTTAACCAGCTGATACTCACGGAGTCTAAGGGGGTGTTTGGTTAGGCTTTGGCTTTGGCTTTTGACTTTGGCTTATAAGCCCAAAAAGCACCTAAATAGGTGCTTTTGGCTTTTGGCTTTTGGCTTATACCATAGTAAAACATAAGTCAAAAGCCAAAAGCCAAAAGCACCTATTTAGGTGCTTTTTCGGCTTATAAGCCAAAGCCAAAAGCCAAAGTCAAAGCCTAACCAAACACCCCCTAAGTGCTGGAACCTACCTCTGCTCCGAGAGCTGTTCCATGAGCATGACGTCCAATGTATCCTCTCCATCAAACTTCCACAATTGGAGTTGGATGATAGATGGGCCTGTCACCTTGAGACCAATGGCGTATTTTCAGTCAAGAGCGCTTACCGGCTTGCTCTCTCTCTGAAGCATGAACAACGTGACATGAATGGCAGCAGCAGCAACCCTGACGGAGAAAGATCTCTGTGGAACTGTATATGGAAGACTGACGTGCAACCTAAGGTGTGAATGTTCGCGTGGAGACTTGCCACTGACTCACTCGCCACCAAGAAGAACAAGCAGAGGAGGAGCCTGGATCTTGACGCACGTTGTGCGATTTGCGGGAGGGACGAGGAGGATGCTCACCATGCTACGGTCGTGTGCACCAAATCTTCTGCCCTGCGTCAGGCCATCGTGCACATTGGCATCTTCCACATGACAATGCCTTCAGATACACAGGAAAAGACTGGTTGCTGGTGTGCCTTAGCAATGCAGATGCCAGCACCAGAACAAGGATTTTGCTACTCCTATGGCGGGCCTGGCACCTAAGGAATGATGTCATCCATGAAAAGGGTTTGGAGTCCATCGCCAACTCTGTTTCTTTCCTCAACAACTACTGTACCGTCCAAGAGACCTCGCCTGCTCCGTATCTCGATGACAAAGGAAAAAACCCCATGGTCATGCCCTCGTCGACGCCGGCCATGCTCTGCTCCGTGCAACGGCGCAAGAACGTTTGGTGCCCTCCCAAGGTGGGATGGATCAAGATTAATTCTGATGCTTCCTTCATTGGGCGAGGAGATCCCAGTGGAGTAGGCGCGATCGCACGTGACCATCTCGGAAACGTCGTGTTTGCTGCCTGCTCCCCGCTGTTGGCTTGCTCGGATCCTGAAGAATCTGAGGCCAAAGCCGCACTTTTGGCGATCAAGCTCCTCGCAGGCAGAAACCACGAGCGCATCATCCTGGAGCTTGACTGCGCCGGTGTTGCTTCTGCTCTGCGCTCCACTGGGACAGACAGGTCGAAGCTGTGGCACATTTTCGAGGAAACTAAAACCCTCCTGAAGAGTTTTAGGGAATGCAGAGTTAACACAATCAACAGGGAGAGCAACCAAGTGGCTGATTGTTTAGCTAAGCTTGCTAGATCTGCAGGCAGTTGCATCTGGCTGAACCACTTACCAGATGTTGTATGCGATTTTGTTTCCGAGGATCTTGGCTCTCGGTATCTCAAAAAAAAAAGTGGTGATAAAGATGCTCGACATGACTCGTTACTCCTTAGACGTCGGCTAAAAAACGCATGAAGATAAGAGAGATAAATAGAGTGTTTTTTTTTTCTTTTTGGTAAATGAACTAGTCATGTCCTTAGTTATAAACATTGACGAGAAAGATCTCTGCAAAAGAAAAACATTGACGAGAAAGATCATTAAGTAGGAGAATTTGTTGAAGTGAAATCATAGAAACCATCTTCACCTACATGTAAAAGAAGATCGTATTTTTTGAAACTTCTATTTTTGGTTGTTGAAACTCTTGAGCAAGTGCGTTACAAACACATCCAACGGTCTAAAACTAGCGCAATGATGGAGTAGTTATAGGTACTGATATTCCATTCTTTATCAGAAATTCAGAATTGACACCAACGCACCAAAAAAAATATCCATTTAGGCTGCATCTTATCGTCGTCGTCCTGCGTGCCTGCCCCTCCGCGATCGCAAGGGCCGCGCTGCCCCCTCCCCGCGCCGCTTAAATCCAAATCGGAATCTCCTCCCCCCGCGACAACTCGGCACGCGCATACCCGGCCGGGATCCGCCACCTTCCAGCTGCGTCAGCCGTCAGGCAAGGCATAAATCCTGGCCAGAGTTTGGTTTCTTTCTTGAAGCTGGTTTCTTGGCCTGTGTCGTTCTTCCCAATTCATTGCCGATGTTGGATTTCTGGAGGTCGGCTGTTAACTGTTGTTATCACAGTCGATCTTGAGACGGGGTTCTATCTTGTGGCTGAATTGTGAGATCTTAGGAAGTGGCATTGACATAGAGAGGATATGTTTTAGCTGGGAGTAGTTTTTATGTGAGCATGATTTGTATGCTTGTATGTCCGGTCATGATGGGCCATTTCTTGTTTATTGATGATAGATTTGCACGAGTCTAGTCTACCTGGAAGCACTAGCAGTACAGGGGTGAGGTGACTGCTCATTTTATTCATTTATCTTAAGAATTCACCTGCTGCCTACATTATCAGTAAAATATGCATTTCCAGGTTTAATTGGTTCCCATTCTCGTTTGAACTGAGTGCTACATTTGAAATGAATAATAATAATAGTATTCATTGAGATAATTATTGGTGGTAGTTGGCTAAAGTGTCCTAGTTTATATGGTAGCTGTGGGGGTTAGGCTACTTCTGTTGCCGCGCAGGGTATAATTGGTATTTTGCAGTTGTTTCTTGTGACTTCTGATGTCTATTGTACAATGATTGAATTTCTTATATGGAGGTCTGGAAATGTGCTAATGATAAGCTGGTATTGGGAGACTATATATCCTTGTTGGTGGTACATGGCACTTCTCCGATTGTGTTAGGTTCCTGTTTCTGCTATTTTCATCATGTTTCATCTCCATTGGCACTTTCTGCATATGTTATGTGGTAATTTGGGTAGTTGCACTCTTGATTGTTTGGCCTATCGAGCTGATAATTGATACACTGTCGTTTGTTGTCTCATTGCAATTTGGGCTTGTTGTACATGCCTGCTTATGTTCTTCAGTTTGGTGATGATTCTTGTGATCTCTGATTTTCTTCAGGAATTTTCTAGCTTCACACGGAACTGTCGAGATTTAGATGCACTCGAATGTTGTTAAGAAGGTTCAGAGCTACTTGATATAACTGTGGTGTCCATCATACATCAGATTCAGAGGTATATCGTTCGTTGTTGACTGATGCGGCTATTGGTGTAGGTGTCATTCAGTATGACCTTATTAATATCCGGTGTTTAACTGTTGTAATATCTTCCCATTTGTTGATACAGAGATTTCTTTTCTTGCCAAGATGGGAGTTTACCTCAGTACTCCAAAAACCGATAAGCTATCCGAGGACGGGCAAAATGATAAACTCAAATTTGGTCTTTCATCTATGCAAGGATGGCGCGCAAGCATGGAAGATGCCGTAGTTTTCCACTCCAAAGCTATCCTCATTGTTTCATGTCTCTTAACACTATTGAACACTGAGCACCTAATGTGTGTCTTTGTGTATTAAAAGAAGAATGCCAAGACGGCAAAAGTACAAACCACCAGCTACGGGAACGACCAAACCAATAGCAAAACAAAATAAAGATAGAAAAAAATAGAAACCAAACAGCATTGGGCTCATTTCTTCATAGAAACCTTGATGTCATGATCCAGCTTTCTTATCATGATCGTACTTCAAATGCTGATACCTTGAGTCTGGTGGGCACACACATTCTAGTTTTTAACTTGAGTTGCTCTTCTATGCTGTCCCAAAATGTGTACAGACACTGTTTAGCATGGTAAACTAATGCCTGATTTGCAACCACCAGTGATATAATGTTGCTTGTGGATTTTTTCCAATCTAGTTCCTGAGAGAGCATGAAGCACTATTATCTATCTTCTGCAGTAATTCCGTGAGGACCATGTGGATACATGAAAGAATTGACATGTGTTTTATTTTCGCCAGAAAAAAGAGAACCATTTGCAATATCCAAGTTATTCATGTAGTGAACTGACAAATAATAGGTTTGCTATTGTTTGATATTTTTGTCATAGTCCCAGGCTTTCAGTTTGAACCATCAGTGTCGGGTGCATAAGCTCTCATTCATATCTTTCCAAATTCTAATGAATCAGTATTAAAGTAATATCAGATATTCTTGTGGTTTATGCTTGTGCTTTAGCACAGTGATCTGAACTGTTTCTCTGTTGCACATTAAAAGCATCGTTGATGACTTCCAAATGCTGCGATTTTGTTGAGATCAACTAAACATATTTCTGATATATTGTAAAAGGAAGACACATTTCTGAAATCTTTCTCTTATGTATTATTTAATGTCTTGTACAATTCTGCAGCATTCAGCGTTGCTAGATCTTGACAATGAGACAGCATTCTTTGGTGTTTTCGATGGCCACGGAGGTAAGCACAACTTGCAAAGATCAGTGCTTTTCCTGTTTGTACTCACTTGGTCGGTCTCGGTAAACAAGTACCTTAAAATTAAATGTGTCACGTATATACTGTATTAAAGCACAAGTACTTCAAATGTTACACATCCTCATATTTCTTGTGTTCCTCAGGAAGGGTGGTTGCCAAATTCTGTGCGAAATATCTACACTCTCAAGTTCTCAGAAGTGAAGCATATTCTTCTGGTGACCTAGGAACTGCTGTTCATAGAGCTTTCTTTAGGTATATGGGTTATTAAATCACCACATATGAAATGATATAAAGCGTTAGCATCTGTTTCGAAAAGTTACTGACAGCATCTAGATGATAAAGACTAACTCTGTTGTTATCTTACTTCAGAATGGATGAAATGATGCGCGGACAAAGAGGTTGGCGAGAATTATCTGCACTAGGAGATAAGATAAACAAGTTTGGTGGCATGATAGAAGGGTTGATTTGGTCTCCGAGAGGCAGTGATTCAAAAAATGGAGATGATGATTGGGCTCTTGAGGAGGTATATATGCAATAGTCGTGCATAACCTTTTTTTATTTTCACGATAATGAAACACACAATATGATCTTATTGAAGTATGGATGTTCTTTGTGTTCAATTCCTACAGAGTTTCCTAAGCTTTGCGAGGTGCAACAATTTCCAAACCTTTATGTTAAAAAAGGAAACCTCTGCAATTTAAACTGTTGTGCAAACTCAAGGCTGCCTTGTCAAAATGCTTCTCACACTTCACAGTAATATAAATGCGATTGCGCTCTCAATCATTTGAAGTACACTTATTGCAATCCTATGCTTAATCATTGCGGTATAGAATTTTATGGATATTGTGACTATCGCTGGGTACTATTGTTGTTGCCTCCATTGTTTAAAGTATATCATTATCCACCATCCATAACCCCAGAAATTAAGAGATTTTCGATCTGCTCGAAAGAAAATGAGTTCGATCACCAACACAGCAACACCGGTCTCCGCAGCACCAGGATAAAGTCCTTACCCATGAACTTTCTCTGCTAGAATTCTTGGTGAATGTTCTTTTTACCATACATTGCCTACAGAAGTGACTTTACTGCTTTAGAGAAGATACTTTGTTAATATTGCTATCCCAACTGAAAGGGTAGAGTATTCGGATTTTTTTTTTCTGATTAATTGTATCTGGAGTTTCTTCTCTTCACGCTTTGTTCTCATATTTTGTTGGTACTGCATAGTGCTATCCATGTTTCTGATGATGTTTATCAGCCAGCAACATATTCTCTACAAGATAATAGCCAAAGAAAATCGGCAGACTGCATATGAATTCAACGGATTGGCAGTGGCCTCATATGGGTGGACTGATTCACACATAATTTTATGTTTTATTAGTTCGTGTGGTGTTTGGTTAGGTTATGCGCTGCATTGCAGTTCTAGCAACCTGCAAAACTGAGAGCAAAAAGGAATGTATCTGCTTCTGTAATTTTCGCTGCTGAAGATGCAGTTATTATGTCACTATCATTTTATGTAAATTTAGTATTTGGGCTACTAAGCCATCTCACATCGATAATCTTTTACCAGGGACCCCACTCTGACTTTGATGGGCCAACATGTGGAAGTACAGCATGTGTAGCACTAGTAAGAAATAACCAACTTGTCGTGGCAAATGCTGGCGATTCTCGTTGTGTTATTTCTAGGGGTGGCCAGGTATGATACTGTTATACCCCCTATTAGTCGTAATTAGTCATGAAGATATGTCTGAGAGTTAAATATCCGTTCTGGTGTCACATCTTGACAGGCATACAATTTGTCCAGGGACCACAAGCCAGAGCTTGTGGCTGAGAGAGAGAGAATACTAAAAGCAGGTGGATTCATACGTATGGGGCGGATAAATGGAAGTTTGAACTTAGCAAGAGCAATTGGTACATATTTCTTCCTTGCTTATTAGTGTGTTCCACCTTAGTTGGTGCCTTACCTATATGAGTACCTTCCTGTAGGTGATATGGAATTTAAGCAGAATAAATTCTTGCCTCCTGAGAAGCAAATCGTGACTTCAAATCCTGATATCAACGTTGTAAGCCCTCTAAATGCTGGCATTACCTTAAATTTCTGCACTTAATCATGATTTGCAATGATGCTGTTATGTGCTACCAATCTAAATTATACGATCTGGTTTCTAGGTGGAGCTTTGCGATGATGATGACTTCCTTGTTTTAGCATGTGATGGCATTTGGTAAGGCTCTCCACTTGCAGTTTTCTAGCCATACTTTTCGTCTTTGTTCTCATGGTTTATATGCAGCGTAAGTGCATAACTTAGCAGCGAAGTGCTTCGCTACATCTTACTTAGCGCACTTCAAGTCCTAATGGAAGCACCAAATTTTTTTAATGCACAGGGACTGTATGTCAAGTCAACAGTTGGTGGATTTCATCCATGAGCATATACACACCGTGAGTGCCAAATTATTTCCAATCTCAACAATGTACATTTGAGGAGATTACGGTATCTGAAACAAAACAAAAAATGTTTGCAGGAGAACAGCCTTTCTGCAGTATGCGAAAGAGTGCTCGATAGATGCCTGGCTCCATCAACAATGGGCGGAGACGGATGTGACAACATGACCATGATCTTGGTGCAGTTCAAAAATCGAGCGAACGAGAAGAAAAAGGCCGACTTGGGAGAGCAATCTGCAAAAGGCGAGGAAGGGTCCGAAATTCAGTGAGTATATGCTGTTAATGGAAAAGCTCTGTGACCAGTGATGCCGAGGGCAATGATTCTTGACGCTCACAAGGATGCAAAGGTGTCAATCTGAAATTGTGTGCACACTCTGTGGCCGGGGTATCAACTGTACGTCAGTCCAATGCTGTGGCTGTGCACATTCTTCCTGAGAACCCGGGATAAATGACATTGGTTGGTGCAACAGCAGAATCTTGGTGCGCAGCTCTGTTCGTCCTCATGCCAAAGTCGACTGTTTTGGTTACGGTTTTGGTCATTGCCGCCTCTCAACCTCATCGATCTGGCGTGTTCTGTTCTATGTGTTGTAAACGTGGCTGGGGCGTTTGTTGTTTTTTGTTTATATTCTTGTACTGTTCATACCATTCCATGCCTCAGCGGGCTGGCTGTTGTTTTTATAATGCAATGTATCCAATATTTTCTGTTCTTTGCCAAGAATATATTTTGTACTAGCTGTTTGCCAAGAAAATATCTAGCTAGTGCCCTTTCTCCTGCAAAATTTTGATGTTTCTCAAGACAGGTTAAAACCACTTCAGAGTTCCGAATTACCATAAATCTGGAAGCTTCTTTTATTGTTTATACATGTAGTTCATACGATCTTAATCATTAAATATCAAATATTTGGAGAGAAGTTTGGGACAGTCAATTAAGGAAGCAACCCAAAAAACGAGCATATAATTCTGACAAGAGCCAGGGTGCCCCCTACATAAATCTTTAAGATTAGCCTGAAGACACTATGACTGTAAAATGCATTCCATATCTAAGACTAGAGCTCCAGGCACATTGGGCAAGAAAACAAAGCCAGTCGGTTAGCCATAAGAACAAAAGGCCAGTCAGGGTCATCTCTACACGAAAATGACAATGCAGACTTCACTTGGGGTTACAGCTGTGAGAATTCCGTTTTGCCTTCTCTATCAGGGGCTTCAGCTGCTGCTTCTCCTCGAGGATCTTAAGGAAATTGAACAAGAAAGGCACGTAGTTGTGCTTCCTCCTAATGTTCTCTGTCTTCCACTTCTTCGCCTTCTCTTCCTCCATTATGATCTTCTCCGTCACAGCCTCAATCTGAGCAGCAACCTCTGCGAGCGACCGCTCAATAGAGGCCTTTGGCGACTGGCAGAAGAATCGCCCATTTGTGACAAGAGGTTCTCCCTCTTCCTCTGAAGTTCCTTGAGCTCTACGATGCATATCCTTCCGGTTCTTTGTGATAGCCATGACACTGAACCTTATCTCGTTCTGAGAAAACTTGTCAATGCGTTCCTGAATGACAGGTTGCACCATCTTCAGCCACACCATCTCACCAATACCACCTGGGGATTTTCCCAGGCTGATAGGTCCTTCCTTTAGTCCATCAAGCTCATACAAGACACCGTCAACAGGAACATAGCTAATGAAATGGTAGACATCATCATCCTTGCTAGATGATTTCTGCTCCTCAGGGTCTTCTGACCTTGCAAACGAGTTACTGGTAATGCGGATGCTTTCACAATTCACTATAGTCAATCCTTTGAGCTCTGGCGGCAATTCCTTTGTGAACTCCTTCAGCTTTCTGAGGTCATCACTAAGAGTAATGCCAGAAGAGTCCAACAGAACAGAAACGATAGCTTGGGTTGCACATGCGCTGTTAATTATCTGAGTAAAAAACGGCTTGGTTATAGAAAAGGTGCAGAGTAAACATGGCATAAAAACACTCAACGCAACTCTGCTCTGACCTGATTGGCAAAGAATAGATTTGGAACCGAATCCTTGATAACAGGGCGCTCATCTTTCTCTGGAGGTTGCCATTTGTACAGAATTATAAGCCCATAAATTGGCCTGCAAGATACCAATTGTTTGACACAGTTGATTCAGGAAAAACAGCATTCATGGCCATGGTAACAGGTAGCAAGGACAACATACTGAAGATCATTGAGGGCATCAAGATCAAGTGAGTAGAGTTCATCGACCTGTAAAGGAAGAATACCATAGAGTATCATACAATGTCAGTTTTTAGGAGGTCAAATATCCCAAGTCGTAGAAAGAAGCAGATATAGAAACTAGAAACTGATTATGAACTCCCAAAGCCTACATCAAATTGCTGTGCATTGCATGCATAGCTTGCCAACATTTTAAAAAGAAAAAAGAATCGTTGTATTTCAAAACATAGTTTTGGTATTTGTGAGCCTGGTAAATCTAGAAGCCTAAATTTTAACCAGATAGTGAAATAAAAAAGCATGCTTAAATTTTAATCCTTCCTTAGAAAAAATAGCAAGTTTGTTTTGTAATGGGAGCCATGAATGCAAAACCTGGGACATATGTTCTTAACTTTTGTATCAATGCATAGAATGATTAGTACACCCTAGTGCCTAGCTGACTTGTGAAAAAACAGTGAACTGGTGGTAGGTGAATCCTTACTTGGAGACCCTTCAACTGCATTTGTTGCAACAGCTCGGTAAAAATACCTACAGAATGTGCAGAGGTTAATAGTTCTTTCCTCTTTCCTTGGAAAAGACTAAAGGCCAGTGTTTACAGGGGCAGCAAGAAATTAACAATGATCTAGTTAGAACAGGTAGCTAACATATAATAGCATTGTTCTGAAGATAAGTGTAGTTTGTTTCACCATTCCAATGACATTTGTTAAGAGAGGGAGAATGAATACACACTTGAGTAACTTAGTACGAGAGGAACTTCCTCTTCACCAAAAAAAAATGTAGGCATATAAGTACTGCAAATTTTGAATAGCAAACGTCCATTCTCAGATAGTAAAGCTGAAATTTGTTGGAATAGGCTTGTGTTCTGCGAAGACTCGGAGGAGTCGACGGTTTGTCGGGTCCGAGGGACCCGGGCAAGTGTGCCGACTCGGGGAGTGTCCCGGGTCGAGTCGTTGAGTCGGAGCCTGTTCTGACTCGACAGTAGTAGTAACCAGCACTAGTAGAGAACGGGGCTTTCGTCTAGAGCCAGATTAGGCTCTAGTCCCGGATATGTTTCGGACCGGGACTAGAGGGGGGCTCTAGTCCCGGTTCATCGGCTACGAGGCCGGCAGGCTCTAGTCCCGGTTCGTGGTGGGCCTCTAGTCCCGGTTCGTGATACGAACCGGGACTAAAGGCTCTCGCGCTGGCCCCCACCTTAGCTGCGGCCTGCCGCAACCCTTTAGTTCCGGTTCGTATCACGAACCGGGACTAGAGATCTCATTATATCATCTTCTTCCAGCCCGAGCTCTCGAGTTCATATCACCATTTTTCTCCTCTAACTCAAATTCATCCACATTTTTTTCCACGATTTGTCAAGATTAAGGGCGCCCCATATATCAAAGGGTTCTAATAGGTTAGAAACTTCATCCTCCCAGAGCTCGAGTTCATCCCCATTGCTAGTTTTGCTCCTCATTTCATTGCTATTGCTAGATAGGTGTTTGATGAAATGCCTAAGTTAGTTTAACTCAAATTGTAGGTTAGTTGTGTAATGCTTATTGCTAGTTTATTTATTTTATATGCAATTTAATCTCAAATTAAAATATGACTTGTGGGTTTAGTGCCGTTCCGTCCCTGTCGCTGTCCTCACCGCCGTGGATCGCCTGCGCCGCCCCGTCACCGGCACCACCTTGGTGAGCCTCTTGTTCTTATTTTTTAAAAACAAATTCTTATTTGTATGATTTACATAGTTACTTGTATAATTTTTTTACTTCTATGACTGTTTGTTATATGTATAGTGCCATGGTTTTGATATCCGTCCCCGTCGGCCCTCGTCCGGTCTATGATTCGGATGTGGTATATTATCTTTTATAACTATTTATTTAATTTTGTGTTTATAACAATTATGCCGAAAAACACTTGACATAGATATTTTTATCTAGGAGATATATGAACCGGAAATTCCAACCGACCCTCTTGTCGAGAAGTTAAATTTAGTTGAAAAAGAAAACGATGATTTGAAAGGAAAATTGAAAAAAATTGAAGAAGAGAAGATGAAATTGGAGTTGTATCTTGCCGATATCGTCGATGATCACAAGATCAAGATGGATGCAATGCGCTTGAAGATTAGAAATATTAGAAAATATGTCATTAATAAAAAGGCTTGGTATCATTATGCTGTTGGATCAATGGTTACCTTAGTTGCGATTTTGATCGCATTTATTGTTGTATTTAAATGTATTAGATAGTTTGTATGTTAGTTTTAATGTATGTTTTAATTATGAGAACTATGTATTATATTTGATCACTACTCTACTTTGATATTAATTAATTTCGTCACTTCTCTATTCATGATGTTGTATGTAATGATGTTTCCCTTCTTATGCACAAAAGGTGCTCGATGTACCGGCAATGGATATACGCTGACCGACGCTCTAACGAGTACATTCAAATCGTGCGTTCTTTTCTCAATGTGGCTGATGCAAACACGCGGAATGGTTTTATGTGTTGTCTATGTCGTGTCTGTCGGAATGAGAAGGATTACTCTAGCTCAAAAACCCTTCACATCCACCTGATTCAGTCTGGTTTTATGTCTGGCTATAATTGTTGGACCAAGCACGGAGAAAGAGGGGTTATGATGGAAGACAACGAAGAAGAAGAGAACAATGACAACTATCCTATGTCCCCTGGATACGATGGTAATGCAAGGGGGGAAGCTGAAGATGAAGAGGCACCAGATGAGCCGATGTTAGATGATGATCTTCGTCGGGCCATTGTTGATGCACACAGAGAAGCAGAAAGTGCAAATGAGAAGTTGAAGTTGGAGCGCATGTTAGAGGATCACAAAAAAAAGTTGTACCCAACTTGCGAAGATGGCAACACAAAGCTCGGTACCACACTGGAATTGCTGCAATGAAAGACAGAGACTGGTTTATCTGACAAGGGATTTGAGAAGTTACTGAAAATAATGAAGAAGAAGCTTCCAAAGAATAACGAATTGCCTGACAGTACGTACGAAGCAAAGAAGGTTCTCTGCCCTCTAGGATTAAATGTACAGAAGATACATGCATGTATTAATGACTGCATCCTCTACCACGGTGAGGAGTACGAGAATAAGAATGAATGTCTGGTATGCGGTGCATTGCAGTATAAGATCAGACGAGATGACCCTGGTGATGTTGAGGGCCAGCCCCCCAGGAAGAGGGTTCCTGCCAAGGTGATATGGTATGCTCCTATAATACCACGGTTGAAACGTTTGTTCAGAAACAAATAGCATGCCAAGTTGTTGCGATGGCACAAAAAAGACCGCAAGAAAGACGAGATGTTGAGACACCCCGCTGATGGGTCGCAGTGGAGAAAAATCGATAGAGAGTACAAGGACTTTGCGGATGACGCAAGGAATTTAAGGTTTGGTCTAAGTACAGATGACATGAATCCTTTTGGGGAGCAGAGCTGCGGTCATAGCACCTGGCCTGTAACTCTATGTATCTATAACCTTCCTCTTTGGTTTTGCATAAAGCGGAAGTTCATTATGATGCCAGTGCTGATCCAAGGCCCGAAGCAACCCGACAACGACATTGATGTGTACCTAAGGATACTAGTTGAATAACTTTTACAATTGTGGGGCAAAAAAGGTGTACATGTGTGGGATGAGCACAAACAGGAGGAATTTAACCTACGAGCGTTGCTGTTCGTAACCATCAATGATTAGCCAACTCTTAGTAACCTTTCAGGACAGACAAATAAGGGATACAATGCATGCACACATTGTTTATATGACACTAATAGTACATATTTAGAGAAATGTAAGAAGGTTGTGTACCTGGGGCATCGTCGATTTCTTCCGCCCAGGCATCTCGCAAGAAGGAGAGGCAAGCATTTCAATGGTGAGGCAGCTCATGGGAAGAAGTCTATCCACTGTACTGGTGATGATGTATTTACTATGGTGAAGGATTTGGATCAAATGGTAACCTTTGGAAAGGGTACTGGCAGTCAATCTGTTCCGAATGACGCTCAGAACCACGTTCCCATGTGGAAGAAGAAATCTATATTTTATGAGCTGCCCTATTGGATAATGCTAGAGGTTCACTCTGCAATCGACGTGATGCACGTGATGAAGAATCTTTGCGTGAACCTGTTAGGCTTCTTGGGCGTGTATGGGAAAACAAAAGATACGTCGGAAGCACGGCAGGACCAACAACGTATGAAAAACCCAGACGACCTGCATCCAATGAAGACGGATAATGGACATCTAAGTCCTGCGAGCTACGCTCTTACGAAAGAAGAGAAGAAAATATTTTTTGAATGTCTTCGCAGTATGAAGGTTCCATCTGGCTTCTCGTCGAATATAAAGGGAATAATAAACATGGCAGAGAAAAAATTCTATAACCTAAAGTCTCATGACTGCAACGTGCTTATGACTCAATTGCTTCCGGTTGCATTGTGGGGGATTCTACCAGAAAATGTTTGACTACCAATTGTGAAGCTATGTGCATTCCTCAATGCAATTTCTCAGAAGGTAATCGATCCACAAATTCTACCAAGGTTACAGAAGGATGTGGTTACATGTTTTGTTAGTTTTGAGTTGGTGTTCGCACCATCCTTCTTCAATATTATGACGCATCTCCTAGTACACCTAGTCGAAGAGATTACCATTCTGGGTCATGTATTTCTACACAATATGTTCCCCTTTGAGAGGTTGATCATGGGAGTCTTGAAGAAATATGTTCATAACCATGCTAGGCCAGAAGGAAGCATCTCCAAAGGCTATGGAACTGAGGAGGTCATTGAGTTTTGTGTTGACTTTATTCCTGATATTAAGTCGATTGGTATTCTTGAATCGCGACATGAGGGGAGACTGAGTGGAAAAGGCACTCTAGAAAGGAAATCAATAATATGTAGGGACGGGCCTTCTTTCACTCAAGCACACTACACAGTTCTACATAATTCAACCTTGGCGGCTCCGTATATCAAGTAACACAAGAATATTGTACGCTCCAACAACCCGGGGAAGCCTGACTCCACATGAACACATGGAGACTTTTGGCGGTTGGTTGCAAACACATCTCAACAATAACAACACTGTTGAAGATCAGCTGTACTTGTTGTCCAGGTCACCATCTTCGACTATATGGACTTTTCAAGGGTACGAGATAAATGGGAATACATTTTACACGATCGCCCAAGATAAAAAGAGCACCAACCAAAACAGTGGTGTCCGCTTTGATGCAACAAACAACAATGGGTCAAAGAACACATATTACGGTTACATAGAGGAGATATGGGAACTTGACTATGGACCTACTTTTAAGGTCCCCGTGTTTCGGTGCAAATGGGTCAACCTGACAACAGGCGGGTTAAAGGTAGACGAGCAGTACAGAATGATAACAGTGGACCTCAACAATCTTGCGTACTTAGACGAACCATTCATCGTAGCCAATGATGTGGCTCAGGTTTTCTATATGAAGGACATGTCTACCAAATCGAGAAAAAATAAGCAAAAGAATACATCAGACGATGAGCCAAAGCGCCACATAGTCCTTTCAGGGAAAGAAACATCATGGGAGTGGAGGACAAGACAGACATGTCAGAAGATTATGATAAGTTTCATGAAATTCCGCACTTCGCAGTGAAGGATGACCCAAGTCTCCTGTTAATTAATGAAGATGCTCTATGGTTACGGCTTAGAAAAAAACGCAAACACTAGATGGGGATGTTGGTGATGTGTAATAATGTATTAAACCTTTTATGTAACTGCACCGTTGGATGTATGCGGGAAATCCGAATGATTTGTATTCGGTCGATGAACTGAACGATTTGTAGATAGAACAAAACACATGGTTTTCCCTGCATACAACCCAATGGTGGCTCGTGAGTGCCTGCGTATCAAATGCACCGTTGGACGTATGCAGGGAATCCGAATGATTTGTATACTAAATGAACTACAATGAGTACACACTGAGAGTGTCGAAGATGTCTGAGAGGGGTGCTATATATAGGGTCACGTGGCTCACGAAGTGGTCGTGATAGTGCTGATCCAACAGCTCACAAGTCCTCAAAAGAAACACACACCGCTGATCCAACGGGTCACAAGCGCTCGAAAGAAACACACCGCTGATCCAACGACTCACAAGCGTTCGAAGGATACATACGATCCATGTGCTTCTTCCTGATTGGGCATACTACCTGCACTGATGACGGTAATGCATTTTTAATTGAAAATGGCAAAATGGTTAATAGTTTGAATAGTTATAATAAATATTTTAGAAAACAAAAAATGGTTTTGGATTAGTTATACAAATTCAAACACATTTCATGTTGACATTTTTGTCAGATTCAAAAATATGCAAAAAATATTAGCTAATGTTTTAATTGAAAATAGCAAAATGGTTAATAGTTTGAATAGTTAGAATAATTCTTTTAGAAAACAGAAAATAGTTTTGGATTAGTTATTCAAATTGAAACACTTTTCATGTTGACATTTTTGTCAGATTCACTTTGAAACGATATGCAGAAGTTATTCAAATTCATATTCAAACACTTTTCAAATTCACTTTGAAACACTTGTCACAGAAAATTTCGGGCGTTCGCGCGCAAAAAAAAACACCTCTAGTCTCGGTTGGAGCCACCATTCGGGACTAGAGGTGTTTTTACACATGCTCTTTTTGGCTCGTGGGTACCCTCTAGTCCCGGTTCGTGGCACCAACCGGGACTAGAGGTCCTTGGTATAAATACCACGACCTTATCCCGGCCCGAGCCACAGACCGGGACACAGAGAGAAGGAGAGCAGCCGCCGCCGACGAAGACGATGTCGTCAGGCTGCCCGAGCCCGCGCCGCTAAGGATGGCAATGGGTAGGGTATGGGCAGGGTCGAGCAATACCATACCCATACCCATATAGCATATGGGTATAAAATTGTACCCATATCCTTACCCGCGGGTATGAAAGTATACCCATACCCATACCCGGCGAGTACCTGTACCCATTGGGTACCCGTTGGGTGGATCAAATAATACACAAATTGTTCACAGTTTTACATTCGTTGGTGGCACATTTGACAAAAAAATCAATTATCTCGACTCAGTAACAATTAGATTAATACATGATAATTATCCAACTTTAGAAATGATAATCTCATGATCATATCTACTAAGTCAATCGAGTAGGATCCATATGTCAGGATAAACGGGTAGGGTATGGGTATACCCACGGGTATAGGGTTGTACCTAAGGATGGCAATGGACAGGGTATGGGCAGGGTAGAGCAATACCATACCCATACCCATATAGTTTATGGGTATAAAATTCTACCCATACCCTTACCCGCGGGGATGAAAATATACCCATACCCATACCCGGCGGGTATCTATACCCATTGGGTAGATCAAATGGTAGACAAAATTTTCGCAGTGTCACATTCGTAAGCACCACATTTGATAAAAAAAACAACTATCTCAACTCAATAATAGGTAGATGAATACATGACACTTATCTAATTTCAAAAATCACAAACTCATGGTCATATCTAGCAAGTCAACGGCGTAGGGGTCATATTCAGTATAAACATGGAGGATATGGGTATACCCACGGGTACAGGGATGTACCCATGCCCTACCCACGAGTTGGCGGGTAGGGTATGGGTACTACCCATGGGTATAAAAATGTACCCATACCCTCCCCATACGGGTACGGTACCCGCGGGTACTCGTACCCATGGGTAAAATTGCCATCCTTACGCGCCGCCCTCTCCTCTGGCCGCCCGCCGCGCCGCGCCGCTCCGCTGTCCGCCGTCCGCACGCACCGCGCTCTCCTCCGCCCGCGCCGCCCTCCCCTCCGCCTGCGCCGCCCTCTCCTCCGGCCCTCCGCCGCCCATGCCGCCCTCCGGGCTTCCGTCGCCCGCCCCACACCGACGCCTCCGATCGATCGAGGTAACTACCTCGTTATTTGCATTTTTTTTGCATTATTTGCATTTTTAGGTAATTAGGTTAGATAATTAGTGTTAGTAAAAATTAGGTTAGATAATTAGTGTTAGCAAAAATTATCCTTGAAGCTAGCAAAAAATTAGGTTAAAAAACTAGTGTTGACAAAAATTAGTGTTAGCAAAAAAATGGGTTAGAAAATTAGTGTTAGCACAAATTAGTGTTAGTAAAAATTAGTGTTAGTAAAAATTAGGTTAGATAATTAGTGTTAGCAAAAATTATCCTTGAAGTTAGCAAAAAATTAGGTTAAAAAACTAGTGTTGACAAAAATTAGTGTTAGCAAAAAATTGGGTTAGAAAATTAGTGTTAGCAGAAAATTGGGTTAGAAAAATTGGGAAAGATTCCAGGAACTGTCAAACTAGAAGCCCCTAATGGAATTACATATGATGTCGGAGTTATGGAGAAGATGAACAAAACAACCCTCAAGTCTGGATGGCCGGCATTTGTTGATGCCAATCAAATAGAAGAAAATTATTCCCTGATGTTTCGATATCTTGGAAATGTCCGTTTTAAGGTTACAATATTTGATTCCAACGATATCAGAGGCGGCTTTCATCTCACAGCACAAGGCATTCTCCTTACCATTGGAATCAAATATTGTAACCTTAAAGCGGGCATTTCCAAGGTATCGAAACATCAGGGAATAATTTTCTTCTATTTGATTGGCATCAACAAATGTCGCCCATCCAGACTTGAGGCTTGTTCTGTTCATCTTCTCCAAAACTCCGACATCATATGTAATTCCATTAGGTTTAAATTTAGGGTTTACTTTTTTCAGTATTACTTTTTAGTATTACTTTTGTAGTATTACTTTTTTAAGTATTACTTTTTTAGTATTACTTTTTAAGTATTACTTTTTAAGTATCTGTCAAGACACCTGACTTCGGAAGCCCCAAAAATTCCAGGAAAATTCAGATCGTAATATTTCGAGAAATAAGTCACGGAGCCAGAAGGGGGCGAAGAGGCGAGCAACAGGGGGCAGGGGCGACCCCCTACCGCGGGCCCACCTAGGGACGCGGGTGGGGCCCACCCTGGTCCCTGTGGCCCCTCTCTGGCTCCCCTTCGGCGTATTATGGACCCTTGACCTAAAAACCTCGGGGGCATCGAAGAGGAATTTTTCTGCCGCCTCCACGAGGTGGAAACCAGACAGAGAGAAGAAGAGCTCCGGCAGGAAGAAATCTGCCGGGGAATTTCCCTCCCAGAGGGGGGAATCGCCGCCATCGTCATCGCCATCACGCCAAGCATCATCAGGATCTTCATCAACACCATCTCCATCATCAGCACCATCATCACCGTCACCGTCCCATCTCATCCCGCTATAGCAACCGTCATTGTTTTGTTATTAGTTCATTGGAATCGTATCCCGGGTATTGATTACCACTTATAGTTGATGCTTCAGAGTTTTATCGGTGAATTGTCTTTACAATCAGATTGTTACCCTTATTCATATCACCTCTGATCATGATCTATATGATGTCTTGTGAGTAGTTCATTTGGTTCTTGAGGACATGGGGAAAGCCTAGTTGCTAGTAATTGCATAATGTTGAGTAATATTTAATGGTTTGATTTATGTTGTGGTGTTATTCCTCTAGTGGTATCGTGTGAACGTCGACTACATGATACTTCACCTTTCAAAGGGACTAGGGGAATGCATAGTGTATTTAGTTTGCTTATGGTAGGGTTGCAGGAGTGACAGAAACCTAAACCCCAATTTGTGAACTAGTGCACTAGGGAGCGTAGGGTCTCGGAGTTTAAGGTTGTGGTTAGGTTTTTATCTTAATTACTTTCTTGTAGTTGCGGATGCTTTCAAGGGGTTTAATCACAAGTATGTATTTGTCCAAATAAGGGCGGTGCATTAGCATAGGTCCACCCACAGATCACTTTATCAAAACATTGAAGGTTAATCACCGGCGTGCAATGAAACTGGCTAGGCAGAAACTCCCATGTGTACTCGAGAACGTTTTAATCTTCATAAGTAACACAACCGGCCTGTCCTTTGAGCTTAAAAGGATTGGGCTATTTGCTGCAATTATTGTAGCACTCTTTTATTTACTTGTTCTTTAAATCAAAAATCCAAAAACATTTCTCTTTTAGTGCTTGCAGTGAAACCTTGCTGAAAACTACTTGTCAACACCTTCTGCTCCTCGTTGGGTTCGACACTCTTACTTATCGAAAGGACTATGATAGATCCCCTATACTTGTGGGTCATCAAGACTCTTTTCTAGCGCCGTTGCCAGGGAGTGTAGCGCTATTGGTAAGTGGAACTGGTAAGGAACTCTTTTATTGTAAGTGATGTTTTTATTTTTGCTTGTTACTTTGCTTCGATATGGAGCACTCTTCACTTAATATGCTGTTTGGGAGTGACTCTTCCACCACACCTGTAGTGGATAAGAGTCCTCCGCTCTCTGAAATTGATCCATTTAAAATACCCATGGGAATTATTGATCATGTTATGAGTAACCGTTATGCAGGGGATGGAACCATCCATCCAGGTTATCATTTGCTTTATATTAAAGATCTGTGTGAGCTATTTAAAATTGCAGGTATGTCAAAAGAGGTAATCATGAGGAAATTATTCTCAATATCACTAAAGGATAAAGCTATGGATTGGTATATGCTTCTGGATAATTCTCACTTGATGGATTGGAAAGAGCTTATGTCTCTCTTTTATTCTAAATTTTATCCTCTTCATGAAATTCATCAAGATAGAAATTATATTTATAACTTTTGGCCACATGAAGGAGAAAGCATCGCTCAAGCTTGGGGGAGGTTGAAATCTTTAATGCTTAAATGCCCTAATCATAAGCTTCCTAATGATATACTACCTCCGTTCCATAATGTAAGCCTTTTTAGCATTTCTCTTTCCATCCGTATCTAGACATGTTTTAGTGTAAGATTCATTTGAACCTTGCACTAAAATATGTCTAGATACGGATGAAAAGAGAAATGCTAAAAAGGCTTACATTATGGAACAGAGGGAGTAATTGTTAACAATTTTTATGCGAGGATGCCTCGCTATGGTAAGGATATGCTTGATGCCTCTTCTCTTGGATCCTTTACAAACAAAGAAGTTAATGCTAAATGGGATTTAATTGAAAGGATTTATCGCAATGAGGAAGATTGGGAGATCGACAAAGGTAAATAATCAGGTATAAATTATGAGTCTGACTGCATTAAATCTTTCATGGAAACTGAACGTTTTAATATGCTTAGTACTAAGTTTGGGCTCGATTCTCAAATTTTTGTTGATCTTTGTAAATACTTTGCTGACCATATTAATATTCCAAAAGAAAAGTGCGATAAGTATCATGAACCATTTAAAGATGTTTGTAAAACAGATGTGCTTGCTAGTGATGATGTGCCTGTTCAAACAGTTGAATCTGTTTTACCTGCTGTTTACTTTGAAAAACCACCATTTTCTATAAAAATTAAAGATAACCCACAAGTGTAGGGGATCGTTTGTAGCCTTTTCGATAAGTAAGAGTGTCGAACCCAACGAGGAGCTAAAGGTAGGATTAATATCTTCCCAAGTTCTATCAACCATTGACACAACTCTACGCACACCGAACGTTTGCTCTATCTAGGAAATAAAACTATAGGAATAAAACGGGTATGAAAGGATAGCTTTGCAAGATAATAAAGAACAAGAAAGTAAATGTTAGTTGCTGCAGCAATAAGGTAACATAAAGTAACATAATGTAACAGAACCATGAGTGTGGAAAAGTGGTGAAAGGCGTGGCGGAATTGTCCATAATTAATTAGTGAAGCTACTCGATTCATTATCTTCGATGCAGTTTTCTATGTGGGAGAGGCAAAGCATACATGTTCTCAACTACTTGTGATTACATGTACTATATGATTGGAACATTAGCAAGCATCCGCAACTACTAACATTCATTAAGATAAAACCCAACCATAGCATTAAGATCATACGGTCCTCTTTATCCCATACAATGTCAAAAACCGGGATGTGGCTTAGGTTTCTGTCACTCTGGCAGCCCTAACCCCCTGGCCTCCTTCACGTACTACAAACCCTATAATGTGATCCATGCGTGCATAAATATATAATGGGCACCATAGGACTGTACCATGTCGACATACAACTCGAATCAACCAAACATATTCAATAATTCAACCATATGACAAAAGAACTACACAAACATGACATAGATAATTGGATAATACTTTATAGTATCAAACACCATGTTTACATAAAGGGGTACAGAGGTTTGTGGGAGAGTGGACCACTTTATACAAGGAGAAATTGGCGATGCAGATGGCGGTGAAGGCGGCGGCCATGGAGGAAAGGGCAAGGCGGAGGCGGCACGGGTGGCGCCGACGGTGCATGGCGGCGGCCCGCCGGCTAGGGGAAGCGCCGCCCCCTAATCCCCTTCATTCATGGATTCTTGGTGCTATAGAGGATACCTCCCCCTTGTAGATGATAGCCAAGGGGGAGGCAAATTCGTGTCTTTTGGTTGCTGCCCCCAAAACTAGGGTTTCTTTTCTTTATATAGGTGGAGGCAATGCTTCCCAGCCCTCCGATGGATGACCCCTTGATCCAATGGCTCTTGGGCACCTCTAGAACCTTACTAGGGACCCCTAATCTTATATATTTACTAATTGGAGGCACCATATGAGGCTCCACGTTAATCCTCACGTCTAAACTGTTGCCTACCGTTCGATCTAAAGCTGAAAGCCGTGATATCTCGCCGCAATCTCCTTCCCGACTCTGGACTCCTAAACAATCTCTAATTAATCTCTCACGATCCCCCCCAAAAAAAAAAAAAACTCTCATGATCGTGCTTCAATCGATCTTTCGCTACGCCGCCGCTCTCCGCACCTTTTCCTCTCGGCCAAACCTAGCAATCGCCGTAGCCGCCGGCAGCCTATACTATGTTCGCCTATAGGCCAGTGCAGCCGCTTCCCTGCCGCTTCTCCTTTTTCTCTATTTCTTGCTCCTGCCATCTCAGTCTGGCTGCTGGAGGCAGGTAATAATAATTCATCCCTGAATTTTCTAGCAGCAGTATGATTCTTCTTGACAGAGAATTGAACGGCATCGACAACATCATAGACCAGCTCCCTGATCAACACGCTCCTTGCCGTAGTTGTTTTCATGTGTATGCATCGATGTTGTCATGCCTGACGAGAAGACTTGAGCGCCCTGCCATCTTTGGCTGCAGACCTAGGCATGTACTAAATTTTTTTGAAACAATATGTGCTAAGTTTTTAATATCTCTGACTACTTAGTGTACGGAATCTGGCCGGCAAGCAGCCGTGCACACTATCTTAGTTTGTAACTGAACGGGCTGATAATAGCTCTATCTAATCGGTCATACATGACGTTGGAGTAAAAGTTTTCTATCAATCCCACTGCAGCCCTATGCACGTGTTTGAGATTGTGTCGACCAAATTGACTAGCTCATCCTTGAATAAACTAAGATTTAATTTAATCCTTTTTAAAATTGCTTTATTTTTTTATGAAGGCCAACAGCATCAAGCATATCTTTCTTCTATCGCTTCAGTAAAGGAGTTTAACCACGTCTCAAAGAGATGGCAGGTAAATTATTTAAATCTTTGAGGGTTCTATCCATTCTTTTGCTTGATAACAGCTACTAATATTTCCTTCAGTAACTCCCGGGTCAATAAATAATCCCATGCATCTACTATGCCATGTACGAGTATTTACTCCTGTCCAAACTACCCTGAGCCATGCTACTGCATGCCCAGAGCTTCTCATTCTTTTCCATTGGTCACAGCTCCAAGAGTTCTCCTTTGCCTACAAAGTACCTCATCCTACCCAATAGAAGGTGTGTAACTGAAATATAATTAGCTTTTTTCATGCTATATATATGTTGAAGCAGTACACATTTTGTGCATGTTTATTGCTAAGAACGATCTGCATCAAGAACATATTACAGAAATTCCTTTGCACTTTAGTTTGGATAGGTCTTACATTTTCCCCATGGATGATTTCATCTCTTTGTTTCATGTCTTAAGTAATAAATTTCTACAAAGTGTGCTAACATATCTTTTTAGCTACTATTAGAGTCGGATAAACTTTCGGGTTGTCCATGAGGGTTGTAGGAAAAAAAAGGGTTAAAAAAGGGTCGTAGGGACTTCCTTGATTAATTTCTTTTATCACAAAGAGAAAGTAGCGTTATCTGTATACAACAAAAGTATTCCTTGAATTTAGTCGAAGCAAGACTTATGTTTCTTTTGAAATTTTCCATCAAGTGGGCGGACATATTTTATTGCAGGTATCAAAAGAGGTTGATAAAACTAAAATACCCCAACTATATTCCATAGGTTTGCCATCATTCGAGAAATATATTTTTGCAATATGCGTAAGTTGCAATATGCGTAATAAATTAATTATGTTTAATGAACGGTGTAACCGTCTTTTTTCCATGAACTTCTTTTAGTTTATTTAAGTGTGCTGCTTATTTCTTCAACTGTTTCGGTTTTCAAAAAGTATGCTCATACTGAGAAGTTTGAGCTTTGACTCTTTTCTTATTTTTAAAATGAATAAATTTGACTGATACTCACTAGGAATAATAAGCATACCTAACCTAAGTATGAATAGTTCTCATGTATAATGAATTAATAATTTACATTGGATGCTGACTTAAAAAAAATTGTTGTATAATTTATGTCACTGTACCAGTGTCCTAAATGGTGCTCATGTGTTTACAGTTTTGACTGATGGTAACTAGGACATGTGGTATGCTGCGGGATTGCAGGTAATGTTAACATGTCATCTTATCATTCATATATATGCATGGCACATTTCAATTGAGAGTAACTGTGACGTTATGTTACTTACATGTGATTATTGGCTCATTGTTAGGCTACAAGGAAATGCGCTTTTGACAAATTATTGATTGTGGTGCCCCTTTTTGTCATTTCAAATATCCAGGGAAATGTATGGGAAAAATTGTGCTAGAACGTACTCATGTCTGTTGCCATAAAGTTAACATGAATGCACTAGCCACTCATCTCACCGTGGATTGGTCATAGGGAACATCGTATTTCCATATCAGGTATTACACTGTCTATATGTTGAAGCAACTCCAATATTCCCATTTATTCCTAATAATTGTGCCTCTTTCCAATGGCAGTCCGAAACAAAATTAGTTGTCCTAAATTAAGGATCAATATGCAAGCTGGCTTTTGGTTTCTTACCATAGAATTTCGTGAAGATAAGTAGAGCATCTCTGAACAATTAGAATTTCGTGAAGATAAGTAGAGCATCTCTGAACAATCCGTTTTCTACTACTTATGTTATCCTCACTGGATCAGAAGTGATAATGGTCCTGTTGCTATGTGTCTTCATAGCTGGCAAGGTTTTCCCTCTATTCCATGACCCGTGGACGACCTCATTGGCATCTAAGAAATAATTTTCCACATTTTACCATATTCTCATATCTTCGAGGTCATAAAATATTTGGCGATGCAGAGCCAAAGATAAAGGTACATTTCTTTTTCTACGTGGTTGAACCAGTAGACTTAATTTGTGTCTTGACAGCTTTGTGATTTGTGAAAATAATGATCACCACTTCTTTTTTCTGATCATATAGTTATCAGTGAGACAATGAGCATTCATTTAAATGCAGCTATGTAACTTTGTTAAAAGAATGAGCAGATATTTTCTATTTCGAGCCTTATAAATGTTTTCTTTGAAAACAATTTATAATTGGTAGTTCAAGGGCAACGTTTGAAGCAAGTCAATATTCAATTTGACCACTATGGTTGTCTTAAATTCCACGCATCATTGCTCACTGCAGTTTTTGTTTTTCGTTAGTGCATCAGTCATTTATCTTTGAAGGGTGACTGTTTCTAGCACAAATCATATTGTACATACGGAAGTATCACAATAAGTGTTCATTTTCTTCTTTGTTGTGAACAGAAAATAGCCTAAACAAGGTGGCATTAAAACTTTGGAAAACAAATATTGCATGCTGAACATAACCAATCTAGGAGAGTCAGAATCTTCTTGCAAGAAGCATAGACTTTTCAAAAATCCAAATATCACATGAGAGCCTTTCCATCCGATTCAATTTGGGTTGGTTTTCCAAAAAGAGGATAGAATTAATCCTCCACATCCTTATGTTCTAACACCCAGTATAAGGAACATCTTAGAAAAACTACAATTGTTCAAAGTATTCCACTTCATGTAAGTATCATGTTTTTGAGCTAAATAATCGTGCATTTGAGCTAGGTTATTCATCTATAGATTGGAGTTTTTGCAAGAAGGTGAAAATAAGAAAATAATAAATCTTACAATAAAAGAGAAATGCATGTGTATTTATTTTATTTTTAGTACACCTTATAGTTAATATAGAAGATGTCTAACTAAGGTGTGTTCCTTGGAATATTATAAATAGGAATCTGGCAAAGACCCGTCTGAACTCTTTTTGGTTCTACCGTCTTTATGTGACACTATGAGTAAAAAACTCCTTTATGAAAAATAAATCCGACAAAAAACCATAACCTTGACATACCATTAAAAGCAAGATGCCACGATGCATAAAAATCAAAATTCACCTGTATTTAACACAGTCAAATAAACCATACTAGCCCGTGCAAGTGCACGGGTTGCCGACTAGTATCCTTAATGAGGTTCCAAAGTCGTGGCTTGGTCGAATCCTCCAATTTTGGTAAGAGTTGGAGTCAATCACGTCACCAACTTTCGGAATCCCGTAATCAGATATTTGGCCTTCAGTAAAACGGTGATTCCCGGAGCTACGGACCTCCGATTGGGCTGTTCTTGGTCTTAAATTAAAGCTATGAAAATTGCCCACAATGTTGCAGGAAAATTGATTTTCAGTTGACGTTGTCTTCTGGTCTCAAACTGTCAATCTCTGAAATCTGTGAGGAGGATAGATTTCAGGAAAGTGAGAGTCCACCTCCAACAAGGCTCCTTTTGCGTGTTTTGCCAATTTCCAAGTGATTCCTACACATCAAAGTGTAAAACAAGAACATTGTGCACTTTTGCAACTACTAATAGGTTAGTCAAATTAAATCATAAACTTAGTATGAAAATAAGTGTCAAAGGTATAAAAGTGGCATGAAACAATCAAAAATTATAGATATGTTTGACATGTATCAACATCCCCAAGCTTAATTCCTACTCGTCCTCGAGTAGGTAAATGATAACAAAATAATTTTTGATGTTGAATCCTAGGATCATGTCTTCAACAAATGCATGACAAATGCTAGATAATGAAACTTAAGCAATTGTGTTACTAGGATCATGTCTTCAACAAATGGATGACAAATGCTATATAGATAATGAAACTTAAGCAATTGTGTTAGGTAATGAAAAGATAACGATGAACTAGGAGTTAATAATATTAAATTATAAACATTAATGAGATTATAATGATCATAATAAAGCATGGTAGAGTGGTCTCTCGCTTGCCCCTTTAGTAGAGCAAAACATAAATGCCGGGCACCTCTTGCGATATTAAACAGAGACTAGGAGTAAAGTTTTCAGAAATGATATAGAATCTCAAACATGCTCCACTCATTAAGACTTTGGGACAAAGCACATTATACTCAGAATGACAGCAATGCTCTATAAGATGGTGCTCAAAGAAGGATGACGACTCAAACATAAACATAAAAGAAGGGCCCTTCGTAAAGGGAAGCAGGGATTAGTCATGTGCTAGAGTTTTTTATTTTTTTGTAGAACAGAAGTAAAACAATTTTGAGATATGCATGCTTTCGTCAATGATTTCACAACAAAGAAACTAGCCAGTCCCCTATGAAAAGAGCTTTTAGACTTGTGAGAGCAGCAGGTTTAGAGGAATGAGTACATTCCTCTTTCTCCTTGGTTTCACCACTATCCAATGTTTGAGCTGATTTCTCAGATTTGCATTGTGTGGAGGAGAATGGTGAGTTATATTTATATTTTGCTTAAGCTGCTCTCGGGTTGATTCAAGTGAAGACGTAATCCATCGACACCGGGTGAAAGGGGGGAAATGACCTTGCTCGTCACAAGTTATATCTAGCTCTCTACTGCTCCCTCATGAGCTTAAAAACAGAGGCACAAAAGGAGTATTTTGAATATTTTAAAGGTAGCACATGACAAATTTACTTGGAATGACAAGAAATACCATGCATAGGTAGATATGGTGGACTCAGCTGGAATACTTTGGCTTAAGGAATTTGGATGCACGGATGGACCATTACACCCAGTGCAAGTGGAGGCTAGCAAAAGATGGGAAAGCGACCAAATTTGAGCATTACTGTCATAATCATGCTTTGCGACAAAATACTTAATGAATAAAACAAAAGAGAGATCTTCAATTCTAAAGTACAATAAACCGTCAAGGCATAACAGACTGTATTTTTAGTCTTTCAACATGTGCCAAGTCCATCCGAATAAATCTTTTGGAGGAGGATCCCACTTCACCATTCCACATTATGAACAAAATAACGCATGTTAACATCAAAATAACATATTATACCCTCTTAGCTAGTTGAGACTAACCATTAGAAAACATGAACTACGAAGAAACATTATACACACAACATTTTTAAGTTTAAACAAATAACTAACCAACCAAATAAAACTCCAATCAACTCTCCAAAAAGGGTATAAATAAAAGATATAACAATCAGCTCATTATTGTGATGGTGCATGATGCTAACACAAAGATATAATAGATAATAAATTAAGATACAAATGCTCCAAGTTTATGCAAGTTTCTATGTTGCTCAAAAAATAAAGTTTGAAGGTTTGCAAACCGAGAGGTTGTTGATGTAGAGGGATGCAAAGGCATCCCCAAGCTTATGGTTTTGACCAATCTTGGATATTTATCAATTTGATGTTCCTTCATTCCCTGTGAAAAAAGTTCAACACAAAAACTCTCCCATTCTTTTTCTACGGTTAGACATTAGTATACTAAAGATAACATTTCCAAAGTGCTGCCATTAAACTAAAACAAATTTTGTTTTCAAATTACAGGGAGGTTGCTTAAGTGGCCAACTTTAAAATAATGGATGAGATCCAAAAAGAATCAAATGAAAACGCAAAGAGGCCACTTTTGCAACAAAAGTCAGAATCTGTCCAGAAAAACAGCAGCTGGGAAACATAATTTTTAAGTAAACTTAAACGTCTCTGAAATTTTTGCCTATTTTTGAGCGCACAGAGGATCAGTAGATACTTTCTCTGTAAAATTTTGTGACATTTCCAGCTTCCAGTAAAACATGAAAAATCGAGTAGTGAACAACAAATACTGAAAACAGAAAAACCACTTTTTAATTATGCATCAACTAAAACCAAATGGGTAAAACTTGGTACTTTATTTTTGGAAAACTAAAAGACCAGAGGGAAAAACAAAAACAAACGGAAAGTAAAAACAAACCGACGCTCCAAGAATAGCACATAATATGTAAAGCAATAAAAATATAGTACCACGGGTGAAAACTGATGATTGTCGATTAAGAAGGGGATGCCTTGGGCATCCCTAAGTTTAGATGCTTTTGACTTCTTGTATATTTAAGAGGAGGTCCATGGGAACCTCCCCAATATTGAGCTTTTATCCCTTCTTGATCTTCCTTCATCACCTCGCTCTTGAATACTTGAAAACTTTCTTCACACAAAACTTCTAATAAACTTCATTAGAGGGTTAGTTCTCAAACAAAATAATCCACCTTCAGTTCTCACTTAACAAATTAAATGAACTTGTTCCTAAACATTAGCTACTGCCACAAAGATCTAAGTGATGCTCCGGGATCAAAAGAACTCCACTTTGCCCGTAAAAGAAGCGATGTAAGAACAAAGACAGAATCTGTCAAAAACAGAGCAGAATGTAAAGATGATTTTTTTCGGGATACTGAGACACCTCAAATCAGAAAACTTAAAACTAATGAAAGTTAGAAAAAACCCTGATGCTTACTGTCAAAAATTTGCAGACCCATATCACGTTCTGTGATTTTTTAGAATTTTGTATGATAACATACAGAAATCTGTTTCTGGACAGCAACTCAAAATTTTAACTTTCCTCTCATTAGAGGCTATTCTTGGCACAAAAACCGAAGCAAAAAGGATACAATGGAGTTGCTACAGAGGCAAAAACACCCAAACACAAAAAAAACAAAAAGAAACAGAAAGTAAAAATAAAATGGGTTGCCTCCCATGAGCGCTTTTCTTTAATGCCTTTTAGCTAGGCTTATTTTAATGATGCTCTCATAAGATTAATAGTTGAAATAATAAGGAGAGCATCAAGGAGAAAATATCAAACACATTTAAATCTAACCCTATTCCTATGCAAGGAATCTTGTAAGAAAATAAATCATTGAAACATAATGTGACTAGCATAAAAGGGCAAAACAAATGCAACTTGAAAACTTTCAACATAAAGAGAGGAGACTAAATACTATGAGATATTTAGAACCATGTTTTCCTCTCTCATAATAACTTTCAGTAGCATCATAAGAAAATTTTAATAACATAGCTGTCACAATAAAAATTCTTACAAAAGTCCACATGCATACAATTATTATATAAGGACAATATAAGTAATATAGATCATGAACGAGACAACCTGATATTTGTTGATGAATAAGAAGGGATGACTCGGGCATCCCCAAGCTTAAATGGTTGTATCTTCTTGAATATGTTCTTGGGGTGCCCCTGGGCATCCCCAAAGTTGAGTTCTTGTACCTTATCATTCGTCTCATATCACCATACTGATTCGATCTTATAGACTACATCCACATAAAACTTCATAAAACTCATTAGTAGGGTTAGTGCTCATTAAATAAAATCCACTCATGTCCAAGCATTGGCAAGTTGTAAGACCTCAATTCAATATTATCTACTATACACTAATCAATTTATAACTTCTATTGATGAAATAAAGATTATAGACATCGAGTATAAGCACAATACTAAATAAAGACAACAATCAGTCAAAAACTGGACAGTCTGTGAAGATGAATTTTTCGAGGCACTTCTGTAGCTCAAATCAGAAAACTCAAAACTAACGAAATATAGATAAAAGTATCAAGCTTGCTGTCTAAAAATATCAGAAAAATATTAAACTCTGGTGATTTTAGGAATTTCACGCAACAGGCGCACATAATCTGTTTCTGGACAGCAAAGCAACAAACTTGCATCATAAATAAACTAGAGGTCATAAATACATTTTATTTTTATATTGCAGTGGTATATACACAATATATACATATTTTTAGCTGAGAAGATTCCATGAAAAGATTTTCTTTGGTTTCATAGGCATGAACACAAGTGTTCAAGGTCGACACCCACTTAACCATTACTCATCTTTCCAATCAATTCTCTTTTTGAAAAAGTTTTAGATAACAAGTAGAACTATTTTTTTTGTAATTCATGCTCCCTATCCATACTAAGATAGAAAAAAACTTACAACTGAAAGTAAAAATTACTTAGAGATAAAGCAAACAAGTGCACACAAGAATATTCACCCCACGCTATTGCTCCCCCGCAATGGTGACAGAAAAGGTCTTGATAACCCACAAGTGTAGGGGATCGTTTGTAGCCTTTTAGATAAGTAAGAGTGTCGAACCCAATGAGGAGCTGAAGGTAGGATTAATATCTTCTCAAGTTCTATCAACCATTGACACAACTCTACGCACACCGAACGTTTGCTCCATCTAGGAAATAAAACTATAGGAATAAAACGGGTATGAAAGGATAGCTTTGCAAGATAATAAAGAACAAGAAAGTAAATGTTAGTTGCTGCAGCAATAAGGTAACATAAAGTAACATAATGTAACAGAACCATGAGTGTGGAAAAGTGGTGAAAGGCGTGGCGGAATTGTCCATAATTAATTAGTAAAGCTACTCGATTCATTGTCTTCGATGCAGTTTTCTATGTGGGAGAGGCAAAGCATACATGTTCTCAACTACTTGTGATTACATGTACTATATGATTGGAACATTAGCAAGCATCCGCAACTAGTAAAATTCATTAAGGTAAAACCCAACCATAGCATTAACATCATACGGTCCTCTTTATCCCATACAATGTCAAAAACCGGGATGGGGCTTAGGTTTCTGTTACTCCGGCAGCCCTACCCCCGGCCTCCTTCACGTACTACAAACCTTATGATGTGATCCATGCGCGCATAAATATATAATGGGCAACATAGGACTGTACCATATCGACATACAACTCGAATCAACCAAACATATTCAATAATTCAACCATATGACAAAAGAACTACACAAACATGACATAGATCATTGGATAATACTTTATAGCATCAAAAACCATGTTTACATAGAGGGGTACGGAGGTTTGTGGGAGAGTGGACCACTGTATACAAGGAGGAATTGGCAATGGAGATGGCGGTGAAGGCGACGGCCATGGAGGAAACGGCAAGGCGGAGGCGGCACGGGTGGCGCCGGCGGCGGCGCATGGCGGCGGCCGGCCGGATAGGGGGAGCGCCGTCCCCTAACCCCCTTCCTCCATGGCTTATTGGTGCTATAGAGGAGCCCTCTCCCTTGTAGATGAGAGCCAAAGAGGAGGCAAATTCGTGACTTTTGGTGCCTGCCCCAAAACTAGGGTTTCCTCTCTTTATATAGGTGAAGGCAATGCTTCCCAGCCCTCCGATGGATGGCCCCTTGATCCAATGGCTCTTGGGCACCTCTAGAACCTTCCTAGGGACCCCTCATATCCTTAATGAGGTCCAAAGTCGTGGCTTGGTCGAATCCTCCAAGTTTGGTAAGAGTTGGAGTCAATCACGTCACCAACTTTCGGAATCCCGTAATCAAATATTTGACGTTCAGTAAAACGGGGATTCCCGGAGCTACGGACCTCCAATTGGGCTGTTCTTGGGCTTAAATGAAAGCTATGGATATTTCCCACAACATTGCAGGCAAATTGATTTTCAGTTAATGTCATCTTCTGGTCTCAAACTGTCAATCTGGCAGGTGTGCTGGTCGGGCCGTGGTGGCCGCGGTATGGTGTGCACGCAAGGTGTTCGACAGGGTGTCGGCTGGCAGTTCACCGGAGAATGCGGGCAGGGGGAGGGGCCAGGAGCAAGGGGTTTGAGTGGGTGAGGTTCTAGGTGACACGTGCGAGCTCCAGGACATGTTGTTCCATGGGTTACTAGATTTGGGGGACAAGGTGAGCATGTGGTGGCAATCTCCATGCCATAGGTATTCTCAAACCTGGCCAACGGGCCGGCCCGGCCCGGCACAGGCCCGGCACGGTCTTCGCGTGCCTGGCCCGGCACGGCACAAACCGGCCCGCGAAGCACGCGTGCCGTGCCGGGCCGGCCCATGTGCCTGGAAGTGAGGCACGGGCCCGGCACATGCCTTAAACGGGCCGGCCCGCGGCACGTCAGCCCGCGGGGCCGGAAATTTGGCCCGCGTGCCTGTTTTTTTTTTCTGTTTTCCGTTTTTTTTCGATTTCAGTCCCAAAAAAATGTAAAAAATTGTAAAAAATTGTAAAAAAATACAAAGTTTGCAAAAATTATAATAAAATAGCTTTATTGATAGTTGTCTCATTAAAAAACCTTCTATCTCTAGGAAGGAAAAAGAGTACAACTTTATTCTAAACGACTAAATTAGGATTCATCAACACCACTTCCTTCACCGTCTTGGACTTGTGATCTCCTGATGTGAGCATCGCGGTGCCTCTGCAAATGGCCGATTGGTCCTCCTCCTCTTCCGACGAAAAGATGGAGCGTGCATCCAGGCCATTTGCATCTGGCTCTGATGACCTCCTCTCCAGCCTGATGAACAAGTTCTTGATCAAAATATTGCCACACCCGGGAACGCCGTGGAGGTCTTACTCTTGCAGGAACTTGGTGGTTTGGTGGTTGAACTTGGTGGTTTGGTGGTTCAGCCATGGTTGTGGTTGTGGTTGTGGTTGTGGTTGTGGTTGTGGTTGTGGTTGTGGTTGTGTATGAGAGTTGGAGGACAACCCATTTTATAGGCCAAAGCTGCGTGCTGGCAATTTTTTTCAGAAATTAGAAGTAGGGAAAAATGTAAAATGGTATATGGGATAAAATTGAGCTTTATTATTTGCTGCCTCATTAAAACCTTCCATCCCTGGGAAGGAAAAAGAGTACAGCTGCTTCAAAAAGAAAATAAAATTACAGAAGGAAAAAAATTACACAAAAGATAAGAAAAAATTACAAAAAAGATAAGAAAAAATTACAAAGTCTACAACTAAATTTCTTGGTCCTCGGTCCATCGCAAAGCTTCGAACGAGGCTATTAGTTCTGAGTCCTCGGCGGTGTGTTGGGCTCTTCGTCTGGCTAGTTCTCCATCTTTTATGGACATTAGTGTTTTCACCATATCTGGGGTGAGACTAGTTCTTCTATCATCAATGATTCTTCCAGCTAGACTAAAAGCAGACTCAGATGAGACCGTTGAGACGGGTACCGACAGCACATCCCATGCTAATATGGAAAGCACTGGATATCTTGTCCTTTTATCATGCCACCACTGCAGTATGTCGAATGACTCCTCTTCATCATCATCATCATCATTAGTAGCGACAACTGCACTATTTAGATATTTTGCTAGCTCCCCGCCACCTTGAAGCACGGGAGTTTGTGTGGTAGAGGACGACGTGGAGGAAGTACCAAATATCTTACCCCACAATTTCTTACCCTTACCCTTACCGCCTGGCGGCACTACCGGAGGTCTCCGCACCAAAGTTGCACCATATTTAATCTCATATTTACTGTAAATTTCCTGCAGCTTATCCTTTACCTCAAGTGAAAATTGATCATAGCTAACATTTACGGTAAGACTTAAGAGCGAAAGAACACCACTAAACCCTTCCATTTTAGCCCTAGGATCCAAAATAAATGCGATACAATAGAGCAAAGGTATATCTTTCCAATATTTGACATATTTCTCTTTCATGTGGTGGACAACTACTAGTAAAGTGGGATCATTTTCATACTCTTTCAGATGTTGGGCAATTTCTAAGATTTGATGCACAATCATATGAGATGTGGGATAATAAACCCCAGATAAACTAACAGTTGAATCATAAAATGTTGCTAGAAACTGAACGATCGATTCAGCAACGTGCCAAGTATCATCACCAAGTAGAACATACCCGTCCTCTTGCGGAAAATGTTGATTAACATATGCAGAAAATTGAGTCTTGTCACGTAGAACTAACTGAAGCATAAGGTACGTAGAGTTCCATCTAACAGGCATGTCTAGATGATAACCATGGCATGGTACATAAATAAGGACGCAATAGTTTCTATAACTTGCAAGTCTAGAATTAGAAGCATTTAACCATGAAATTGCCATACGCACTCGCTCGATGTGTGGAAACAGATCTTCTATAGCACTTTTAGCAATAAGATTAATTATATGACAAGCACAACGTTGATGGAGTAGAAACTTTGATGCATATACTTCGAATATAGGAATGAGGTTATTCATTGCACTAGTATTTGCAGAAGCATTATCCAAAGTTACTGAAAATATCTTGTCGGTAAGACCAAACTCAGTAACAACTTTAAGTATAGCATTAGAAATGTTCACACCATTATGTGATACATCAATTAACTCAAATCCTATTATTCTTTTATTTAGTTCCCAGTTAGAGCTAACATAATGAGCAACAACAGTAATATAATCTTGATGTGCACGACCACTCCAAATATCAGATGTAATGGCGACTGAAAAAGTTGACGATGCTAATTGTTCCTTTACGGCGGCACGACCTTCTTTGGCTATTTTTTTCATGTCCCTAGTTGTAGTTTGTCTAGAGACCGGTGTAAAAGAAGGAGTGCGAGATGTTCTAATATATTCGACAAAACCAGGAGATTCGCCAAATCCTAATGGTAAATCATTCACAGCAATTAATTTTGCAAGAGCATCTCTTTGACGATATGCATCATAGACAAAGATACCTCGGGGCGTGCCGTCGGGGTTGAAGTTGATCCTGCTCTGGATCGCCGCAGCAGCTCCATCATGCTTCGTGTGCCCGTCTACGTGTCTCTTCAGGTGGCCGTTCCCTCCTCCCTTCTGCAGAGCAAATGTGCTACTGCAATTCGGATGCAAGCATCGAGCTCTGATCTTCGTGACACCATGGGCGTCAACAGTTTCTACTTCCTCAAAGTTCTGCCAAACTTTCGAGGTTTTTTTCCGCCGCTTGGTACCGCTAATGGTGGAAGAGTGGCTAAAAGAAGTGGAACTACCGAGAGAATCTGTGGTTTCTGGTGTTGGATTTTTGGATTGGGGATGATGGAAGTTGTCGTTGTCGAGGTAGGGAGAATGAAGATTGAAGTCGGGAGGAGTGTCGACCCCCAACTCATCAGCACGGAAGAGATATTGGTTGGGATCACCCATGTGTTGGTGTATGAAATGAGAGAGGTGTTGGATTGGATGGTGTGAAAAATGAGAGGGGTGTGATGCCCTTTTTATAGTAAAATTTTGCTGAAATTCGAAAAAAAAGGAATCAGGGGGAGCACCCCTAAGTCCCAACGGTCGACTCGACTCAGCATCCAAAGGCCGCATTACCGCTACCCGGCCCCGCTCCCCGCTCCCGCCCCGCATTCCCGCTCCCCGGCCCCACTCCCCGGCCCCGCTCCGCGCTCCCCGCTCCCGCGTCGGCGCGTCCCGCCAAGCCAACGGTCGACGCCGACCGACGCGTCGTCCTCGTCCACTCGTTCCCGCGTTCCTGTCGTCCACTCGTCCTAACGGGCCGTGGCGTGCCTGGCGTGCCGCGCACCTTGGCGGGCCGTGCCGGTCTGGCACGCGGGCCGCGTTCCCCGGCCCAAGCACGGCACCGGGATCTCGCGGGCCGGCACGGGCACGGCACGCCACGGGCCGGGCCGGGCCGGTGCCGGGTTTTTTTCGCGTGCCACGTGCCGGGCCGCAAAAAGCCCGGCCCGGTGGCCAGGTTTGGGTATTCTAGGGTTAGGTGTAGGTCATGGGGGAGCTTGAGCTTGTCCAGGAGGTGTAGGGAGTCTAGGGATAGGTGCTGGGCAAGAGGGGACAGCCAAGGGAACAAGCTTGGGGGCTGCCATTGCCTATAGAGTTTAGGGAACACATTTGCACTAGTTGCAACTTAGTGCCATGAAACAAGGAGGGAACAAATGGTGCAAGTGGCTGTGGGAAAATGGCAATGCCATTTTATGCGTGGACATTTATTTATTTTCAGAGTTGACATTCCACTTTTGGCCAAAAGAAAATGTGGAAAAAGCTAAGAGGTTTATTATTTCATGTGCCACTTCTTGTCTTCCTAAAAAGATTATTTTGAAGAAAATATTTTGGGGGAAAGAGGTGAATCCTTGCTGGTCTTTTGGGTGCCTCCAGATGATTTAATCATGACAATCGATCTTATTCAAATTGAGTTGGTGATTGTTGGGTTAAAAATGCATACATCAAATGCATATGGTCTAGTTAGTATTTTGGCTCCAATTTCATGTAGGGCATAAACCCTTATAAATTTGCGTAGAGACGATCCGCAAGGGATCACCATGATTTCTTATTTTTAAGGAATTCACTAAGATTTTTAAATAGGGAAGGAAATAATATTTTTGGAAATCAAATTGATCCTTATTTATTAATATGGATAAACCAAGTCTGAGTTTGTTTTAATTAATTTAGGCTCACATTTAGGTTTAGAAGGGTGCTAGAAAGTTCCCCTAATTTTCCTAAATTTTTGGTGAGGAAAGAATTAGGGTTTTCCCTTTATGGCCGAATGTAAAAGAGAAGAATTTTGAATTCTTTTAATAAATTTTTATTTTAGGAGAATCACTTTAAAGTAGTGAACCAAGGTATGTGGTGGGAGGTTAACTAACTTCCCTCTGGTTTTTGGCTCACAAGAATCCTTTTTCTAAAAAAGGATTATAGAAGGAAAAGTTTAGAGAGAAAGAAGTATAGTGGTGAAATAAGTGGGATCACAAGTGTTAGAGTTTTTGGGTCTCAATCTTGATCTTTATTTTTATAAACCAAGATTTAATTGGTGTTTGATTTTCACCTAGATCATTTCTGATCTCACAGACAATTGCAAGCAAACAAATTAATAAATACTCAAAAACAAGAATATGCATGCAAGCAAACAAGGAAATAACAATCAACACAAACACAAGTCAAACAAGCAAACAATATAAATTCTCAAGCAATTATCAAATACTTAGTTAGGTGGTGGGATGGTGATCAAGTATCCTCATGACAAGTATGATGTTGGAAAAGCTCAATTCCATAGTTTGATATCTTTCCAAAGGGTTGCTAAAATACATGGGCAGTAAACTTCCCACCTTTATTGTTTTCAAAAGAAGGAAAGTATGAGTTTAAATTAAGAGCTACCAATACAAGGGAAACATCAAGGTTGAAATATAGGTAGGAGATAGTATATTGTTCTCCTTGGCTTATATACAAGTAATTTTTTTGAAACACATAATTTTTGGAAATACTTTTACCTTCTCAAAGAGTGGGTATTTTTGTTGCGGCTAAACCAAGTGTCTTCAAAATGGAATTTGGCCAAAAATAAGAGTGGGAAAGATGTATGGAATACTTTTCTTGTCATGACATGATTACCAAGGTTAGGTATATTTTTATCTGGGTTGAGTTCTTAGGTTAATAGTTATTGGTCCAACAACATAAACATCCAGTCACACAAGGCCAACAGAGCAATAGGAAGGAAAACAGAGTCATTAGTGAAGCATTTCAAAAAGTTTTTGTTGGTTCTGAATTTTGGGTCTTGTAAAACTAAGTTTTTCTTGGTTCCAAAATTTGGGATGTGACAAAAATCACACGCAGGTAGCATCCATAGGGCGTCTAGAAATGAAAGAGCAGAGAAAGATGTGACAATGAAGCAAGTGGTGCTTGCACGACCAATTCGGAGGATCGATTCACTGAATGGACATGCAAATTTTTCATAGGAAAAGCGCACGATTAGAATGTGGTGTCTAATTGAATCCTACATGATTTAGAACCTAGAGTTTTTTTTTTTGTTAATGAGTGTTTGAATAACATGAAAATCAATGAAACTGTAACAAGAGTTTTTAGTGATTTAAATGTTTTTCCAAAACATACTAGAATGCATTCCTATGGAACAAATTCTAACAATACTTAAAATGGTACATTTACTCCTTTTGACAAACAATTGATGTTGTCTAAGAATACTGAAAACACTGTGTAAGTGTGCCAAATATTTATTTAATGTTGTAATTCATACTACTATGTCATCCACAAAGACCAATACAAACTTCCTGATGTGCTTAGGAAAATATAATTTATTAGGCACGGAAAAGTAGAGGCAACATTATTTGTAAGACCAAAGGGCATTACTCTAAATGGAAACTGTCAATGGTGTGTCTTAAATGTTGTTTGAATTCATCTTCATGATACCTTGTCCTTAAATCCAAATTGGAAAACCGGTATGTATCAGCAAGTTCATCAAAGAGTTCATCCTCACCTGCTAAAGGAAACTTAATTTTAACAGTAATGGCATTCAACTCCTTGTAATCTACATAGAACCTCCATGATGCATCTTTTACTTTTAACCAACAACGCTCAGGAAGCAAAAGGGTTGAGACTTGGTGTGACAATACATGGATCAATCATCTTTTCTATCTCATCTTTTTGAAGAGGATAATATATGTAGGGCCTTGAATTCACTGGATGTGAACTTGGAAGCATCTCACGTCAATTCCTAGCTCTCTAAAACCATCCGCAACCATGATCACATTATGAAGATCTTTGAATTTCTTGTGTTTGAGAACGATTGCGTGTTAGTTGAGATTAAATTGTTCTGGATGTTTAGTTAGTCATAGCTCATTCTCACCATAATTATGTCGATCTACTACAAGTATTATTTTTATCTTGTATGTGTATTCTCCAGGCCAACCAACACATAATATTGTCTATAGAGTCACGAGCCGCCTCTCCCTCCCTCGAAACCCCACATCATTTCACAACAACTTGCTTTACATTATCCAAATTGTCATTGTGGCACCGTAGAATGAAAGAGGCAAGTAGAGTAAGGTGAACGAAATTAGGAAAATGTGAATGTACAAAACAAAGCTATGCTAGATGGTGCTATATTTATTGTGTCTAGGATAAAAGATCCACCTCGTCTTATCTTATACTGTTGAACAACCTGTTAGTCTTGGCACCCAAATAACCTAACACTAGGTAGTCTACACATTAAAGTGATTCAAATGAAGCATAACTCACATGTTTAGATTCGTTTTGATGGAACAAACCCACCTAGACTCAACCCAAACTTGGCATGAGTGCTTACATTTACCTGAATTTAATCGATGATATTCTTTCAGTGGTAGGTGACGTACCCGTCAACAACAAGACACATGTAGCGCTCGTATGGGTAAGTGGATGCCAGTGTGTGCATTTGTATTGTGTTACTTAAAGAGATTCAAGTAAACATCAACCTTAGCAAGTTCTAAGATATATCTTACACGAAAAGTTGTTGGATTAACTGATTGAAAACACATGGGAAATGATTTTAAAAAATAGTACAAAAATGTATTTAAATTGTTTCAGGTAAACTACATTCATACAAATCACATAAGAAAATTTCTTAGAGTTGCATTATCTAAAGGTTTAATTAAAACTTTGAGTGAATTCCACTTTTTACCCCGTAGTTATGCATTTGTGACACTTATTACCCCATCTAGTGAGACAAAATTATAAATACACCATATATCAAAATTTGAATATGATTTTACCCTATTTTGACATTCTGCATAATTCGTTAGAATAGGCCGGAATGTTAGGTCTATGTGGTACGTCAAAATATGCAAAGATCGGAGTGTGTCATCGATGATAATGTCCGGCCTTCTCTTCACCATATGTTCAGTTCCATATCGTTATTTTGGCATTTTAGAGTCTCAATCATCATCTCACACCTTTACCAACGGACATGTATCCAAAAAACGAGATTGCAAATGTTTTAAATGGATTATCTAGACGATCTTACATTAGATGGGGTCTAGGAGGTAAAAAGTGGAATTCACTCTTCAAATCTCCAAAACAGTGAAAATAATAGTGATACCTCTATGATGGCAATAGCGAAAGCTCACGTTCCCATTTCGAAATAGAGGCAAAGAGAGTAAAAGCCAACGGGAATGCGTTTGGCTCCGATACACATGCACCTGATATTTAAAATGTATTTTAAACAGGTTTTGAAATGTCAAAAAATCTGGAAAAAATATTCACACATAGATTTTAACATCCTATATGTGTTTACTAAGTCGTTTCACGAAAAATAGATATTTTTGTGACCTATGTGAAAAGATAAAATTTAATGCTAAAATAATCTTTTTACGAGAAATGCCATAGAAAATATCAATTTTTCATTAAACGATTTTATAAACACATACAATATAAATATATGTACGCGGAATTTATTTTATTTATGTTTAATATTTCAAATTTAGTTATTAAATTCTGGATGCATATTATAGCACCGGGTGACGAAGTGGATTTCACGAAAACATATCCATCTCCTCGCACTCCTATTTTCCCCACGCCAACGATATCTTCTATCCCGAAAATCAAGCTCGTTTTCCCCTTCTTCCTCCACCGCCCCCTCCATAGCGAGCCCTCGCCTGACTCCCCACGATGACCTCGTCCACGGCTCTCTCTCCGGTGGCCTTCAGGTCCTCCTTCTCGCCGCTCTCCTCCAACTCAGCTCGTAAGTTCGTACCTCCCCACTCCCCCTCTCTGTACGGCATGTTCGCCACTCAGCCATAGCGGCGCTGCCACCACCACCGGCGGCCGGCGGCGCCCTCACCACTGCGCCGTTTGATACTTCCCTGCCAGCCCTCTCCGCCGAAACCCAAATCGATCGTAAACCTCCTCGCCGGGCCGACCCCGGGCCCGCCAACCCACCATTGGTGTTCGGGTTGTCGGGTGGCTCCAATTAGTGCGGCTGCGAGCTGGGTTGTGGCTCCGCACATGCAATTAGGGTTTCGCCGAGTGATCTAGATGTTCATTTTTCTGTAAGCTCCATTTGAATGATAGACCTAGTAGGTTCTCTTTTTGTTACTGCAAACATCTGAAGCGTTTTTTTTGGGAGAGAGATGCAAAGTCCAGGGAGATTATTGTAATGAATTTCCTTCTAGTGCAGTGTTGATCGTGTGATGTGAAATGCACATTTCGCGTTGGTTGATATCATTTTGTGCTATCCATTAATTCAGACCCTTCCACAATTCAACTTTTCAGTCATCTGTCCGGAACAGAGAGAGACATGGTGATCTTGTTTACAGGGATGCTTCAACGGTGGAGAGACTTGGGAGAGTTTTGATTATTTTTTATGTCTTTGGTACAGATTGGTCCCATTTAGTTGTTGTGGACATAGTTCTGATGCTTAGGTTCACTTGGCTCCTAGTCCCAACTTTTATGATTTGTTCTCTGTTCAAGAAAATCATATAAGACGGTGTCACCTATGTTCTTCCAGGGCCCTTTCCATCTCTGTGCTGCAGTGTGTGCTTATTTGTTAATTTATTGGCGTAGCATCAGTGTGTACTTCTTTGTTAATTTATTGGTGTAACATCTGAACATTTATACCTGTTCCTGATTTGTGGTCCAGGTCGGATGAATGTACAAGGTGCATTCTGCTTGCCATGTTCCACTTGGAAAAGAGCTAGTAATAGATCCTTCCGTGTGTACAGTTTATTTGGAGGAAAGAAGGAGAAAGATGAGAATGGTGACGAAGTACCATCAAAAGTAAGAAAGCTGCACACTTCTACTCTTTAGCTTCTTCGTTTTTTACTGCTATGGTCCAACCAGCTAAATAAGATCTTCAAGCATGCCTGTTGAAAAGAAATCAACTGTAAATTCGGTGCCTGATTTATACTGACCAGAATAAATCCAAAACAGTGCACTGCTTATACTTTTCCTATCTGACTAGTGATTTATGCTCAATGCAATATCATGTGATTGTTTTATGAAGATGGGAAATTTACTTAATTCCTATTACAGAATTTCGCTGCTCGCAATTATGTTGAGAACTTAAACTCCATGCCGAGGCAATGTTGTCTACTGTAGCTGTAAATCCCAGCTTTTTAGAACATTAGCTTGACACTAATCAACAGATGAAAATGCATTTGAACACACTATTTAAATTTTGAATGCACGTTACAGTATTAGTATATAGTTTTGTCATCAGTTTGTATCATTATAACTTTGGCGAACAGTTTCCCTTTCCTTGAAGTGAATAATGGATCTCGTGAGGGGCGAAGCTTTTACTTTGTTTGGATACTTGAATAATATTGCATCCCATTTCGTTGATCATGTCAAAATTTAAGCTGCTTGTACATAATTCTCTCTGCAAACACTGTAATGTTTTCAATAATTATGTGCGTGCTTCGAGCTACTTCTGTTTCTTTCATTCGATGCACATGCCCAAAGTGTAGTAGGCATTTATGAAACCATCTTATAGCACTCCCATGTTATTTTTATTCATAGGGAGGACTCTTTGGAAATATTGGAAATATGCAAAACCTTTACGAAACTGTGAAGAAGGCTCAAATGGTTGTCCAAGTGGAGGCTGTGCGGGTGCAGAAGGAGCTTGCAGCGTATGCATTTGGATATTTGAGTAATATTTCATATGTTCTTCCAAAGTAGCATTGTGTGACTCCCCCCTTCTGTTTATAGGACTGAGATTGAGGGCTATTGTGAAGGTGAGCTAATCAAGGTATGCTTGGATCCTGGAAGGAGTCATGCTCTCCTTGACTGCAGTCTTGCAAGCTGTATGTTTTGCTTGTGTTTCGGACAGAGTAGCTACCTCTGTCAAACGGTTGATACCAACAGATTACTGAAAAAACATGTTGAAGCAGCCACCATATCATAGTTTATCATTTGTGTTATAACTTTCTACTGTTAAACTTGCAATTCGTTGTATCTTTACAAATTCTTGACGACTGTATGACCTAATTAAGTTGCTCTGATAGTCTTTTAGCTTTGCCTTAGGTAACATTCTAGTGAAAGACCATGCAATTTCGATGGCTAGTTAAAATATGCTGTGTTTTTGTTATCTTGGCATGCGAGCGATGTCAAAGCCATGTTTTCTTTTGAAGGATTACTGTTGAAGTAAGTTGGAAGACAAAATCATAATGACAACTTTTAAAAGCCGTGGGTTGGAAGACAAACTAATTAATGTACCATTGTCATGGAAGGCAGTTGCAAGATGAAATGTTCTGTTACAACTTACTGTTCATATGACGAGGATCATATTAATAATGTTTTCGCCTCTGAAATGACCAAAATAATGTGATCACAGGAACATTCTACATTTTAACCCCATATTTATGTGTTCTCGTGTTATACCCTGTAGAATCATACTTTTGTGAAAATTGCTAAAACTTGTATTTAACTTATATATTTAACAGACTATCCTTATGATGCATTTATTTTGTGTTTCTCTACTAGTACAATTGCACTTCAAATGCTTATTCAGACGATCTGATCTTGTCTTTTAAACAGGTTACACTTTCTGGGAACCAGCAACCTATAAATGTTGAAATAACGGAAGCTGCAATGCAGTTGGGTGCTGAGGTATGCATTTGTATTTGTCTCTTTGATTGTTTTCCTGGAAGATTTCCTGCAATTTCATGCCCCTGTAATCGTTTGCGTGAGCAGAGTTAATGCGGCACTTACTAAGTTATAAACAACCATGTTTAAGATCTACATATAAATTTATTCTAATATTAATGGTCTACATATTAATTCGATCAAACACAGTTTAGCAGACCAAAACACAATCAATTTGTTGTAACTTCTTGGGTATACCTTTTTTTTTTTACTTCCAGAAAGTCTCTGAGCTGGTCAATGAAGCCTACAAGGATGCACATCAGAGGAGCGTTCAGGTGTGAATCCCGCTGCTGCTTCTGCTGTGTGCCGAAAATGTCCAATATTGTCTTAAACTAACACGATCTCCTGCTGATGACCTGCAGGCAATGAAGGAAAGAATGGCTGATCTAGCACAAAGCATAGGTATGCCCGCAGGGCTCGGCGATGGGCTCAAGTGATCGTTTGCTACTTGATTGTTTTCCAGTAATGAAAGTAGCATCTCTCAGTTTTGTATTCGAGCCATATTGAGTCATCAGTATACCTATCTGCAACATCGGTTAGTTGTGCAAGAACTGTAACTGTAAACGCCTGTTTCCTTTCTCACTGTCACATCATAGTTGCATCGGTAGTGCTGATGTGTTGTTTAAACCAACGGATTTTACTTTTGTGCTAGGAGACTGGCACCCCGGAGAACATTTGTAAACTAATAACTGCAGAGTGAAATCTGTTTACAAGTAGTGAAAATTTTGTCCCGAGGTCCAGTTGGGCCGTAGTGTGGTGATCCTATCAGTTTGTGGGATATTTTTGTCAGCTTAGTCACAAAATTTCTGGGTTTCACCGCCCAAAAAGAACCTATCACAACTTGTCCAAAATTTTAGAAGTTTGTGCCAATACGCAAGGGGAAGTATTTTACTAATGACATGTGAACTGGATTTACAAAAATAAAAAAATATTTCATCTGAATTTCTTGATGAAATTCCTATTTTTATATGGTTTAACCTATTTGTACGTGGAGATTTTTGTAGTACTAAATATTGCACATAAATGTTGTACTAGTAACTAATGCACCAGATTCCCAAAGGGCATAAGTGCCACCGACTAAACAAATCTTCAAAATTTAATAATGCCTAGACAATCGATTAGGTGGTCATAGTGATAGTGGGTGTCATGCAACATTATACATTATATTTATTAGGGTGTAGACTCATCTTGTCTTGGTATGTGGTATGTGTGATGTTACAGTAACATAATATATTACTCCATTTGTCTCTCTCTTTAATTACATGCCATATTATATTTTTTTCTTATCTGACATCTTTATGTTACTCCTACTGTAAATAGTCTTATGTCATCACTCCATCTACAAGCGCATATATCAAAAACACAAAATCGTACACATCCACAAGACCACAACAACACCTGAAGTGACATACACATGTTACAAGAATGCTTACTCAATTACTAATGTTTGACATTAGCTGACTCATCAGATCCAAATCATGGCCATTAATCAATCATTGGGGCATCTTCTGGAATCTACTTGAAGCATTAGCTTAATCGATTGGGGCTAACAAACTCCTAATTAAGGCAGCCCGGGGAAAGCTCAGGCCTAGTTAATCAGCATAAGAGAAACATCAACTTTTCAGATGTCAGTGTCGTTCTGAACAAGGGCAGAAATTCCGGCACGGAATCATGTCTTAATCCTAGCTACTATCGTACTACTTGGGTAGTATTAATTAGAGGCATATCATATAAATACATGATCTTGTCATTGTAATGTGATCTTGGGTGTTCTGTGCATAGACTGCTAGTACTATAAGTATAACTGCAAGCTTAATAAATTGGTATCATGGACAGTTATATTTCCTAAAAGCTAGGTGTTTTGTTTCTACATGAAGTTGTAATAATTTCGAAGTATTGTTGGCTGCATAGATTTTTTTTTGCAATTTGTCCTTGTAATAGACGTTACACACAATGCAATTCTAATGAAGAAAAATAGCATGTGTTAGTGAATTACTGCTCACTTTTATAGCAATCAAATACTATACCAAAAAAAATGGTTTATACAAATTTGAGAAGATATGCTTTAAAGATATGCGGCTTTCTATCAAACTACCATCATTATGAAGCCATTCTAGCTCCTAGCTATCTAGGAATGAAATCATTAGTCTATAACGAAATAAATGGAGTTATTTGCGAACAAAGCATGTAACTTGCCAAGATATTTGGACTCCTCAAATCTCAGCAGTATACCTTTCTATTGTCAGTACTGATTTTATTTATTTATTTTATTCGTACAAACAACATCTTTGTTAGGTTTAATCCGATATCCTGAGTAAGAGGTTTACACCTTTGCTGCCTGTGCTTAAAAAAAGATCAAAATGTGTATATAGATGTGCTAGGTGGCAATGCTTGCTCAACTCATTGCTACTAGCTGAGAGTGCTCGTGCTTTGCTCTAATAAAAATAAGAAATACATTCATTAACGGCAAAACAAATTGACTTAAAGACAAAAGAAAGTAAGAATAGAGTTCATAACCCCGATTGTGGAGGCCATGGGAATATCACTCCACTTTGAACATTTTTGTTCCAAACAAGCCATCACCATCAAGTCTAATACTTGTAATAGTAAAGATGGCTCAGACCTATCAAGACTAGAAACGTGTCCAGTTCAAACACAAGGCTTTATACATGAGCCAAAATTCTCCTTTCACATCACTGCCATAAGCCCTAATTAAGCACACAGAAATATAAGTAAACATACAGCTATCTCAAAAGTGGCCAAAATGGAATCCTCCCTTCCATTGGACGAAAGTGGCATCTCTTGCTTGGGAATCTTGAGGGTTTTAAAGCCTATGGAGAGAGGAACCTGGATTTACGATTACTTACAGATTTTAGAGTAGCAATGCTAGAATTGAAAGGAGCTTTAGCGGTGAGGTGTAGATGGCCAAGACTGTCGTTTTAGCAAAGTAGATTTAACGCAAAGGGGAAAGCCATATAGATCTTATTTGCTTCTCTTTTGCCATTTGACATCGAGTATAATACTGACATATATGTAGATTTTGGTTGCTTTTCTCTTTCCATGTGGCGCAAACGACATGTAAGGTCTTTCTTGTAAAATTATAATCAACATTGTTACTATTTCACAGGGAATAATTGATATCATTGTTTGTATTATACCAACTAGTTTGTAGTATGACTACGATGCGCAAAAGTAAAAATTAAAAGCATAGTTTGTAAAAACAATTGTGGCTGGAGTTTATAAATTTCTTTGTAGATTCTAGTTCAAGCTTAAAGATGATTTTCGTATTTAGTAAATTTTATATGATAAAGTTGAACATGAGAAATAGTGTATCATCACTTCAACAAACTATGAAAACTAGTATATGACCTACTTGCAGCAGGGTGCTGCATTTTCACTTGTAAATTGTACCTACAGCTGAAAAGCCTGTATCATGGCTAGCAGCAAAGCAGCGTACTCATCCCTGGCAACTGGCATGCCTCCAAGGAGAGTTCAGATATCAAAAGAAGGGAGCTATCGAATGACAAATTTGGCATTTTATACCAACTATTTACCTAGCTAGTTCCATGACTTCCTTGAATATATACAGAAAATGTTCAAGGGATGCTACTAGTGCACTTTGTATGTACAACACTCATTTGGCAAAGCTTTGGTGTTAGAACATCTTCCACACTTCATCACAATGCCATTCGGTCACACTTCATGTGAAAAGTGTGCAACTCCATGCTATTGTTCTTCTTTGGTTGGACAAAATGTGAACTACAAATCTATCACTTTTGCATACTCTAATGTATTTGATGAATCTATCTTCTTGGTTGACCTAGCAGCCTGCACAAATAACAGAAGAATTTTAATAAACAACGAACAGTGAATTAAGAAAAATACTCCCTCCATAAAAATATATGATTTTTTTACTTTACAATATCTTCAACAGACAAATTTGACCATTGGCTTGTTATTTTTAGTAAAAGGTGTTTAAGTTCTTATTATCCCTTTTAATCTCTTACCTCGTTCTGTCAGATGGGACCCGATCATCAGGTCTACATGTCATGCAGACATGGCGTTATAGTCAGAGATTAATGTGACAAATGGGTAAATGGGAGATCAATTTGAAGAGATTGATGTGTGTAACAGGTGAGACTGGGCGGTCAATTTATTTGCATTTTATCATATTCACTCAAGTCTCACTTTTTTGCACAAATTTCACAATGGCATGAAAAAAAGGTATTTTCTATAAGTTCAAAATATCTAACCATTTGCTTCGGTAGGAAAATAAATTGCACAATTATCACTTTTTTTTTGCATCTAACTGTTTATCATATTCTCCCTTATGAGTTCCGAAGTTTTGAAGTGGAAAAAACAGGCACAATTTTTGCCAAATGGGGTAAGAGAAATAAAATCCTGATAAATTGGTAATGGTGTCATAAATGACAAACTAGGGGTAAAAAGTGGAGTTCGCTACAAATATTATAACAATAGAATCATAAACTATTATTCGTGGCAAATCTAATTGTACTATCTTTAACTAACCAATCCAAAAAAAAAAAGTTTCTGTATTGCTTATTGGTTAAATAAATAAAACTGGTTGCACTCTGTCTTGAAACATAATTTATTTTGGAACAGAGGTAGCAATAATGTTTTATGTGATGCAAAAATGGTTCAAACCTTTGCGTTTGTATTTCTCCATGCTTTGTCCATCTCCTCGTACACATCTTTTATTGACGGACGCCCTACGCTGGAGTGCGCCACACAGAGGACTGCGATCTTTAGTATCAATACAAAATCTTCGATGTTAACCTCACCTCGAATGCGCGAGTCTATGAATTCATCCAACGGTTTTTTCCCACTTACAACATATTTTGCCTTTAGACAAGAACAAAGAGAAAAAAAGGGTGCATCAAACTTTTGTTCGTAGATTGTAAGAAGTCAGAAACAGAACAACTAATGGTGAGAATAACTTCTAACTTCTGAGACTGACTTAGGCCAGTTGCTTCTCAGAGAAGTAGGAATATAATTCTGACAATATATATATCTGAACGTACCTTCTTCGTAAGAGAATCGCGTGCAACAATGTCAAGTTCTATGACCTTCTTTCCTGAGAGAAGTTGCAACATCACCACACCAAAGCTGTATATATCGCTGGCACAAGTAAGCTTGGAGTGTGTGATGTACTCAGGGTCCATGTAACCAATGGTTCCCCTCACATCTGTGAACACCTTGGTCTCCTCCATTTGCAGCATTTTCGCCAGCCCAAAATCAGACAGCTTAGGCTCCATGTCCTCCGTTAGCAAGATGTTGCTAAGCTGTACAAAAAAGAATTCAACACACAAGCCAAGATGGCTTGAAAATCTTTGCGAGACTCTGTTATTTTTTTTTTGTGAATCCGCAGAACAGAACTTTTCACATGTTTATACTGAGGATCGAGAATATAACGGTACCTTAATGTCTCTATGTACAATGCATCCATCAGAGTGTGTGTGAAGAAACCGTAGGACAGACGCACAGTCCCTAAGGATCTTCACTCTTGTTGGCCATGAAAGAACAGCGTCACCTCCTGGCAACCAAGAACAAAATTAACTTATAATTCAACAGGTGTAGTGTAGCTAGGTCAAAATAACATGATTGGTCCTTCTTACGAAGTAGATTCTGGGCTAGGTTGCCGTTGGCGCAGTACTCGTACACCAGGTACTGGTCGCTCCCATCGTCGCAGTAGCCGAAGAGGCAGACGAGGTTGGGGTGCCTCACCTTGGACAGCCCGTCGGCCTCCCGAGTGAAGGACCCGGACATGGCGGTCCGGTGGATGTGCTTGATCGCGACGAGCTGGCCGCTCGGCAGCACCCCCTGGTACACCTGCCCCGCGCTGCCGGAGCCAAGGTAGATCCGGCAGCTGGCGTAGTCCATCGCCCGCTCGACCTCGGCCTTGGTGAACCTGTACAGCCCCGACCACCGGTTGATCACCTCCCCGCCGTGCACCTTCATCTTGTCGCCGGCCGAGCCGATGGTGGTATCGTCAGCTGATCTGCTCTTGGGCATCAGGTATCTGATGACTGCCACGGCGAGGGCGAACACCATGACGGGGAAGACTATCAGGATGGCCAACAAGCTTCCTGGAATGTTACTCGAAGGTGTTATGCCGGATTAATGTCCAAGCTAGAAGGGTTTAAGGCTTACGTTTGATCTTGATGTATTCACCACCTGCAATTTCCAAGAGGAAGGATCGTGTTAGCTAAGGTTGTGCTATGACTGTCATTCGGTTGTTACTTCAGAGAAAATCTCTCGTGATTGACAGTCTTTTTGGGAAATTCAAACCTGTGACGATATATGGATCACCCTTGCAACCAAGCGAGGCTGCCAAGATCACAACTAGCCAAAGCACCCGTTTCGGCATCCTCCAGTTCCAGGCCTGCAATCAGACGAGGACGAACGTTGCGAGTACTCCCATGGAACCCAACTTATAGGCAGTCTCTGTCCATTGGTTTTACCGTTGGTAGCTGACCGATATGCATGGAGAGCTGGACGATATTCTTCTTGGACGATCTGGCACTTGACTAGTTTAATAAGGAGCTCTCGCCTTCTCTTCTGCATTGATCTTGGCGCAGTATAGGTATATGCGAGGCTGAGGTTCTGCTTGTATTGTGTATTCTAAGGTATATATGCGGGGCTGAGAAGCTGGATTTCCCAAGCGCATATGCAGTTTTTTATTTTTTTGAAACGAGGCAAGATAACGAACCAACGGCGAAACACATGCCCCCGACGTCGACGCACTACATAATAGTACTACCAGGCAACATCGCTTCGCCATTGAATGAGCGTGCGCTGAGAGCGAAAGTTGGCTATGCAGAGCTGACGGCCGGTGGTGTTTCTATATCTACATGACTTGCGTGAAAAAGCAACCTCTTATTTATCTTTGTTTGTAACTAACATAGTATATGAAAACTAAAATATCACATGAGCAGCACGTACATGAAGTGTCATGTACCTAAATCCGATGGTGAATCCGTAGGACGGTGATGCCGATGTACGGCAAGCAAGTAACGATGATCAGTAGTGGCCGACGGCAAGCGGGCAACGACGATCAGCACCATACCTAAACAACAATGGTGAATCCTTGGGTTCCACATATTATGGACTAAAATAAGTGAACTTACACACTAAAACGCGTCTAGATATATGTGAACCAAATGGCAATTATTTTGGACGGAGGGAATACATTTTAACCCACATTTGTGAGTTCTTGTGCTATACCCTACAGAACCATACTTTTGTGAAATACATGCTAAATTTATTTTTTACTTCTGTATGTAGTTAACAGACTATCCTAATTATGCATTATTGTTTTGTTTCTCTATAGCAGTGCACTTCTAATGCTTGTTAAGACCATATCTGTCCTGGTCTGTTAAGCAGGTTACAGTTTCTGGGAACCAACAATCTATAAATGTTGGAATCACGGAAGCTGCAATGGAGTTGGGTGCTGAGGTGTGCATATCCATTTCTTAGTTTGATTATTTCTTGAGAGATTTCCTACAATTTCATGCTCACATAATCATTTGGATGGTCAGTGTTTAAGGTCTACATGCACTCTTAGAAATTCGACTAAACACAGTTTAGCAGACTAAAACACAACCTGCACTGTTAGCCAATAAACCATGTATCTGTCGCGGTGATGGGTGTGTGCGTGCACTGAGCTCCAGCGCGTAGAGCAGGTGACGTCCGGGTCATGTGGATCCTAGGCGTGCATGTAGTTGGTAGTTAGTGCATGCGGTTAGTGGGCTAATATGGTGGCTGGTTAGTGCGTACGTGACTTAGTGGTGTGGCTATGTTGTGCGTGCGTGTGTTGGGACCGGCTATATAAGCCATTGTAAGTTGCATTGTTTCGGTGAGTTAGTTGAGTGGAATAGAAGCCAACATACAGGCCGTTCGGCGGCTGGGGCGTTCGTCGCCATATACGTGTCTTCTGTTCATCTTCTACCTCCGTCCGGTGTTCGTGGTCATCGGAGGGCTGACTCGGCGTGTGTCGCCGGAGGGCAGCCCCAACACTTGGTATCAGAGCCTCGTGGTTCGAGGCCGTGGCGCATGGTCAGTCCGCGACGAGCACGGCGGGCACGGAGGCGGCGCGATGTGACGCCGTTTGTGCGGCGAGCGCGGAGGCCGCGGTGGACCTGCGTAGTGGTGCAGAGGCCGCGGTGGCGCGGCATGGCGGCGGCGTGGAGGTGCTGCGCGGCCACGGAGGCCGTAGCGACGCAATGCGACAGCCATGGAAGCGGCGACCGGCGTGAGCACGGTGACGACCGGCGTGAGCACGGTGACGACCGGCGTGTGTGTGCGATCCGGTTGTTCCATGTGTCACCGGCGAAGAAGAAACTCGGCGTGTGTCGCCGAGAAAGAAAACTGGATCACTGCGTACGAGCGCGGGACGATCGAGGAGGGAGAAGACCGCGTCCTAGGCACGCAGGGCCGACCGTGTTGATTGCGTCAGCGCGTGATCATGGCCATGAGCTGGGGCGTGTGGAGCGTGGCGAGTGGGTGCGTGTGTGCGCGGCCGTGGCGACGTATGTGCGAGCCACGGCTATAAAACCCCTCCCTGTAACTCCATTGAAGCACCACGAGGTTGAGCTCAGGTGGAAGAAAGAAAAGGCGTCAGTGTGCCGGGAAGAAGATGGTGGCTGCGACGGCGTATGGCGATGTGCCATGATCAGAAGTTCAGGTGCAGAAGGAGGAGGCACTCCTCTGCGACGCCGGCGATCAGCCGGGCCTCTACTAGATCACGGTTTAGGGGGAGATTGTTAGCCAATAAACCATGTATCTGTCGCGGTGATGCGTGTGTGCGTGCACTGAGCTCCAGCGCTTAGAGCAGGTGACGTCCGGGTCATGTGGATCCTAGGCGTGCATGTAGTTGGTAGTTAGTGCATGCGGTTAGTGGGCTAATATGGTGGCTGGTTAGTGCGTACGTGACTTAGTGGTGTGGCTATGTTGTGCGTGCGTGTGTTGGGACTGGCTATATAAGCCATTGTAAGTTGCATTGTTTCGGTGAGTTAGTTGAGTGGAATAGAAGCCAACATACAGGCCGTTCGGCGGCCGGGGCGTTCGTCGCCATATACGTGTCTTCTGTTCATCTTCTACCTCCGTCCGGTGTTCGTGGTCATCGGAGGGCTGCCTCAGCGTGTGTCGCCGGAGGGCAGCCCCAACATGCACATCAGAGGAGTGTCCAGGTGTGAATTCCGCAGCTCCTGCTGCTGCTGCTGCTGCTGCTGCATGGACGAAATGTGAAATGTTGTCTTAAACTAAAACGACCGCGTCCGTATGCAGGCAATGAAGGAAAGAATGGCTGATCTAGAACAGAGCATAGGAATGCCTGCGGGGCTCGGCGATGGGCTCAAGCCATGGCTTGCTACTCTGAATGTTTTTTTTCAGTAATGAACTCCTATCAGTTTTGCATTCTAGCCATATTGAGTCATCAGTTAAGCCTCTCTGCATCGTCGGTTAGTTGTGCAAGAACGGTAACTCAAAACACCTGTTTAATTTCCTTGCTCATTGGAACATCATTAGTTAGTGCTAATGCGTTGTTACTTTTGTGCTAGTAGACTGGCACCCCGGAGAACATTTGTAAACTAATAACTGCAGAGTGGAATCCTTATACAAATAGTGAAAAATTTATCCCAAGGCCCTATTGGGCGTGTCTTGACCCTAAGTCCTGAATAGTGAAAACATTTGTAAACTAAGAATAGGGAAGTTTTTTTTAGTCCTAAATGAATTTAGGGGGCGGTTTATATGAGAATCTGGTAAGGTAGCTTGTGGGCAAAACCAGCAAAAGAAACTAAGTCGGCCGATTGGTTCGAGGACTGAGATCCATCAACGTGTATTTCAGTGGAGTAGTTGCGTTTACACACCATATACTCTTTGATCTTGCAGCTAGCCCGGCCAACAAACAGATTCTTGTTACTGCATTTCACGGCCGGCAAATAAAACGTCGAGAACAATAGTGAATGGAATCAAAATACACCTCCAATTAGTAATGGCACCAAATCCACAATGATGAAGTCGCTCCTCCTCTGCTCTCCCTTTTGCACGAGCCAGATGCCTGGACAGGCAGGTAGTGTTCAGATGCTTGACCGAAAAACCAAACTCCAGCAACTTTAATTCTCTAGGGAATAAATACGTTCATCTTGAAATCAGAGTCCTCCACAGACATATCCATTCTACACGATTAATTTGATAGCTTCTAATAACAATAATAATAGTAGTAGTAATAATAATAATAATTGTATTCATCAACTTTCCTTGCGAGGAATACCAATTATTTTTCTATAGTTATATAGTAGTGTTACTACTAACAACGATACAATTTTTACCTGTGAAATACTAACACTGTTGGTTATGCTTTTACAATAAAGACCTTACATGTAGTTTGCGCCATACGGAAAGAGAAAAGCAACAAAAATCTATATATAATAAATGAAAAGCAAATAAGATCTAGCTAGCATTCCCCTTTCTATTGATTCTACTTTGCTAAAACGACATTCTTCGCCATCTACACCTCCTGTGCTAAAGCTCCTTTAATTCTAGCATCACTACTCTAAAATCCAAGTTCCTCTCTCCATAGGCTTTAAAACCCTCAAGATTCCCAAACAAAGGATGCCATTTTTCGTTCGATGGAAGGACCGATTCCCTTTTGGCCCCTTTTCAGATAGCCTTATGTTTACTTATATTCTTGTGTGCTTAATTAGGGTCTATGGTAGTGATGTGAAAGGAGAATGCTGGCTAATGTATAAAGCCTTGTGTTTGAACTGGACACGTTTCTAGTATTGATAGGTCGAGGGATCTTTACTACTACAAGTATTGGACTTGACGATGATGGTTTGGGTGACAAAAATAATTGTTAAAAAGTAGGGTGATATCCACGTGGCCACCACCATATTGTTTTTAAGGGTTATGAACTCTATTCTTAATAATTTTTGTTGCTGTTTTAAAGCCAACTTATTTTACTACTAATAAATTTATTTATTACTTTTATACCAAAGCACGAGCACTCTCAGCTCGTAGCAATGAGTTACGCAAGCATTGCCACCTAACACAACTATTATACACACAAACAAATTGTGAATGCAACAGCAAAGATATGCACCATTTACTTGGGCTATCAGTTTAAACCTAACAAAATCTAGTGTGTTGTACGCACGAAATTGATAAATCAAATCAGTACTAGCAATATTAAAGGTAGAACGACCGGTAGAATCTAACTATCCTGGCACTTCACATGTTTTTTGCCCAAATAACTCCATTTTTTTTCATGGGCTAATAGATAGCTAGGAACTAGGATGGCTTCATAATGTTGGTAGTTTAATAGAAAGCCGCATATCTTTTAGCTTACATTCTCAAATTTATATGAACAGTTTTTTTTGTTAATATTTGATTGCTCTAAAGGCAAGCAATAATCCACACGCGCACATAGCATGTTTTTTGTTATTCAGAATTGCATTATGTGCACCGTCTGTTACAAGGACAAATTCCAAAATCTGTTTTCTATGCAGCAAACAAAACTTTGAAATTATTGCAACTTCATATAGAAACAAGACATTTAGTTAATATAAGTGTCCATGATACCTGATTTATAAAGCTTGCAACTATAGCACTAGCATCCGAGGGTAAGATCAGAACACTCATGATCACGCTAGCCTCTTGACAATGACAAGATCATGTATTTATATGACATGCCTTTAATTAGTATTACCTAAGTACGTAGTAACTACGCTTAATACTTAATTTTGTGCGGAAATATCCCCACTTGTCCAGAACGACAGTGCCATCCGGAAAGATGATGTTTCCCTTATGCTGATTAACTTGGCCTGAGCTTTCTCCGAGCAGCCTTCATTAGGAGTTGGTTAGCCCCAATCGATTATGTTAATGCTTCAAGTAGATTCTACGAGAGTTCTTCTACCCATTGGTAGATGGATGGCCATTATTTGGATCTGACGAGTCAGCTAATGTCAACACTAGTACTAGAGTAAGCATTCTCGTAACATGGGCGTGTCACATCATGTGTTGTTGTGGATTTGTACTCTGATTTTGTGTTTTTGTTCTATGCTACCTTTGATTTAGTCATTGAGAAAATAAACTAGATGTCGTTTGATGACCTAATGGATTGTATAGGCATGATTAAATCTTGGAGATTTCTATAGTCGGTTGTTATGCCCTTTGGGAACCTGGTGCGCTAATTACTAGCAAATTCCAAGCACAATATTTAGTACAATAAAATCTCCACATATCTTAACATGTTAAACCATAGCCCAATAGGAATTTCATTAGGGAAATAAGATGAAATTTTTTTATTTTATTTTTGTAAATCAGTTCAATGTGGCATTACTAAAATATTTCCCCATAACAGAACTTACATAGAAAATATTTACATTGACACAAACTTCTCAAATTTGGGTAAATTTTCATAGGCTGTGTTTGGATTGTGAAACCACTAAATTTCGTGACTACGCCCCTGAAAACCCCACAAACTGACTAGCTAAACAATTTTGAAATTGGAACTTTGACAGTAAAACTAGATGCAATATGTTTATTATATATTTATTTAAAATCTAGTTCAGCACATGTCATTGGTGGAGTACATCTCCCACACCGAACATACTCATAAAAAAAGATTGTCATGACTACTAATTTTTTTAAAAAGTTACTATATATATAGTGTTAGTTTGCAATTATTGATCCCTCAAACATTTTCTCAGAAATTTTGAAATCAGATGGTACGTTGACTGGAAAGAAAACTCATGCACTCTCGATCTGAACATATAGGCAGAGAGACATAGAACATGATGGAACCCAGATCCAGAAGTGGGAAATGTAATCAATGAAAAGCAAAACACAGGAAGAGCATACAAGTCAAAAGCAGAACTCGTGGTGCCCCAACGATATTATTGTTGTTTGCTACAAGCAGCATCTCCAGTTATACTATATATGCAGTTATCTTCTACGTTTCGGTCAATATTTCCACAAGACTTCCTAAACTTTGTTATAGTATTTTCACTTTTTAAGATCATGGATGATAACTTCGTAATAAATATGCAAGTGTACCGATTGAAGCAGAGTGCGTGCCATCTGCTTTTTGAAAAATGAAATGAAATCTCTTGTCTATGCTATTATTTTCATAAGGTATTGAAGTAAAATCCACTTAATTTAGGCTACATTTTTGTTGCAGTAGGACAATATGCACTTTCCTAAATTTTGTTGACACATTGAAACATATTTAAGCACCAAAATTCTAAATTGGACCGGACTTAAAGGCTCATATCCATCTTGAAAGTCTCGCCGCATGTCAGGCCGACGTGCCATTCACTAGGATGCCACATTTACCGACTTGTGGACCCCCCCTCTCTCTCTCTTTCTCTCTCTGTGCTCTCTCTCAAGAGGTCGATGATGTATTTTAAAATGGCTGATTTACAAAATATTAAGTGGAATTATAATTAACTACACATAAACACTCTGCACCGTACATACATTAGATTAAACAATGGGATGCCAACTGTCTAGTAAGAGAACTTCTAGCAGATCTTATAGAACTTTCCGTCGTCAAAAACCGTTTTGGAGGATACTCTAAAAATATGCAGTGTAGGGTGCTCTAAATTGTAGAGTGTATATTTGTACTAACACGCAGTCTAACTCATTGAAGGCCACTGTCTTTTTCATCACTCTCTTCATTGTTGCGCACCACGACCGATCTAGCTTCGTGCCCAGCGTTGGCTCCCCATCCTCGTCGCCCAAACACCTACCCCTCGAAGCCCACGTGTCTCCTGGGCTCCTCCTCCCAGGCTGCGTGTCTCCTGTCTCCCTACTAGCCAGTTAACACCCGCGCACACTCCGGGAACCCTCATGTGAGACCAACACAAGGCTAGATGGGTTTCTGTAAAAAAGACGCACTTTGTTAGTTTGAATCCATCGTGTCAGAATTAGAGTTTGGTTGATTAAATACGGTTTTATGTGTCACAAAAAAAAATCTGATTCGATTCTTACTGTTATAGTTGACAAACATATGAGTCGAAGTAAAATTTATTCTCACTATTATTGTTTTCATATAGCTTCTCCATGTACCGAAATACCCAGGGGAACTTGGGTCCACGTGAACCGAATTTCAAGAAATTTCAAAAATCATGTTTACTCATGCAAAATTTCAGAGAAAAATACGATCAAATGTGGCTACACAAAAAAGAGAAAATGGAACTTTGTATTTTTTGCACAGTAAAAATCCCGATCATTGTACTATTTCTTGGACACTTTGTATTTTGTTTTTCTGCACAAGTTGGATACTTTTGTATTTTACTTGCAAACTTAGTACGAACATACCTACGTATATATATTCTCTACACGTATGATTTATGCTGCATTTTTTTTTAAAAATTGTTTTTTTTTTCGATTTTACTATTCATCAGGATTCACATAGACCCGTGTCCAACAAATCTGCGTCACTCTGTGTACCTCCTCTTGCATTCAGTGTTGTATCTTGGTTAGCGTGTGGATTCTCTCTTAATATGGTTAAACATATTTTCTCCTAACCGTTTCTCCTGTCCACCGAGGATTCTGGAGTATATTACTCCTTGGAGTATTTTGGAGTATAGTATGAAGGATGAAGCATCCATGCTCCGTTTGTGTTCTATGACATACTGGCATTGCCTTATCCCATTGGTTCATGCATTGCTTGTGATAGCTTTGAGACAGGGGTGCGCTGTCAGCATCACTTGCATCATTAGCCCTAGGTAATTTTTCCTTTTCATACTTGGAGTCATTTTCCCATCTCCAAGCTAGCTTGCTGGTTTTGACAGCTTAGCTAGAGTGTAGAGGAAACAACAAGTTCAGCTTGCAAGTGGTGAAAGGAAACAAAGAATGTGTGTTTAAAACTATATGGTTAAGAAAATTTGACATTCCAAGGAGTGAATTTTTCTCTTGAAAAATTCAGAGGGTTTTGGATTGTCAATAAACCATCGAATATTTTTTTACGAACACGCAACACAAGACCTTTGGGTGTCGTTTGCATCCAAAAAGGAGAGAACATGGGTACATCGAGTCTGGCATCATGACGACGCGGTTACAAGCTATCAAAGGTGGCTGGGCAACCACATAGAGTACGGTAAAAACAGTGCCCATCAAACCTAAAAACATTCTCCAAAGATTTCCAAACCCAACAACAACTGAGAGCTTCCAGAGCTCGACCACACCAGCGATCCTTTGACAGACGGTGTGGACGGTATCCGCCGTGGGCTGAAATACGCTAGCTCTTCTTTCCTTCCAAGCCATTGATTCAAGTATTTGAAGGAACATGTCATCGGTTGACATTATTGCTTAGTTACACACATCAAATAAGTATACTAGTAGACATTACTTTCCAAGTTGACAAGTGTGCATATAAGAATCAAAAGGCCGTATTCCAAAACAAAGTAAGATACAACTTTCCTGTGGTAATTTTGTGCTCATTCAAGACGATGACGTATTTAAATGGAAACTAGGGTTTGGCAGAAAGGCAGTCCTTTCTTAAATTGTTCAACCATTTACTTATATGCATGTTCCGAATGCATGCACAAAAGATTCCCTATGCGAATAAGCTGCCCCTGACTCACACGAGTAAATTAGTATCCTACTTTGCAGTTCTCAGGCCTATATCAATCTAGGCCAAATCTCTTCCCATTTGCCGGGAACACAACTATCGGGTTGAACTATTGCAAGAGAGACACCTCAGCAAGTTGCGTGAAACTACTAGTGTGATTCATGCACTTATAAAACCTTCCCGCTTTTGCTCAATCTATATATCAGGATCGACTACGAAGTGTTCAACTATTTTTTTTTAGATCAAGACGGTCTTTCTGCCATCCGATGAGATAGAAAATAAGATTGTCATGTACAGAGTTCTGAAAACCAGAAAAAACATGAAATTACAAGAACCCGATGCTAAACTGAACGTCTCCCGGGTCATGTGCGTGCGCGTACGCCCGCTGCACCATCTCCTCGCGAACCAAAGCCGCCATGACCGTCGGTAGGAGTGCCGTGTTGCGGAACACCCTCCTATTTCTCTCCTTCCAGCCCCCCTCCCCCCACACACATTGGCGGCAGTGGTATTGTCCCACCAGGAGTTAATGCTACGTCCAGCAGGGAGGTGGCGATTCCTATCGTGCCTTGTTGTGCGAAGGTCGCCTCTCTCACCGCCGTGCTGAAGCTGCAGTCAAGGAGTAAGTGTTACATCGTCTCCGGATGAATCCTGCATAGCTTATCTAACATGTTCCCATGTAGCACAAGCAAGGCAAAGAACTTGCACTTGGGCAACACTAGCCTTCCATAGCTTGTCGGGCTTGAAGGGAGCACAAGAACCCTAGAATTGGCAGCTATATGTCGAGGCCATTGAGTAGATCCCAGAGGCCGTCCACCTCCATGAAATAGAATCCGGCTGAAGTTGTAGAGCCACTCCCTGCAATAGTGCGCAGAGCTCGATGAATTTGTCCATTTGGACCGGAGATGCAAGATGGACAAGTGCTTTCATCTGTTTCATGTCCATGGGTTCCTTTTGGACCATCCTGTTATGGCGGGTGGTAATGGCGAGTAACTCAGAGAATTGCATCTTTAGGGGGTCGACTGGTCTCCATCTATCGTGCCAAAAAAGACAGCACACCCCATCCCCGACGGCGATGTCTGTGGACGCTCGAAAGAGTTCCACGGCCTTGGCATCACAAGGTAGACCTGACCCATTCCACGGCCTCGACGTCTCCGTCCATGCATACCATGGACAATGCAGCCTCATTGCCCACCCAAATTTCTTGATGTCGAATACCCCCAGACCCCCGAGCTTCCTAGGCCAGCATATCGTACTCCAGTTCACTAAGGGGTGTGGGTGTGATCCCGGCACATCATTGGACTTCATCTAGAGGAAAGCGTGGTAAATTTTCTCAATCTTTCGGATGATCCACTTGGGCAGCTTGAAGAGGGCCAGGTGATAAATCACCATGGAGGAGAGCACCGCCCGATAAAGCAGGACCCTGCACGTCCTGGTGAAGTGATTCCCCCACCACCCTGCAAGGAGAGTGAAGCTTGACAAGGAGGGGCTGGATGTGCACCGCCTTAAGGTGCGAGTGGTGGAGAGGAAGCCCGAGGTAGGTGCATGTGAAGACGCCTCTCTTGGCAGGGAAGATTGCCGGAGCGGTGAGGATATGCTCCTCGCAACATCCAATCAAGAAGGCCTAAGATTTTAGAAGGTTTGTGCTCAACCCACTTGCATCACGAAGGTCCCGTGACCGCCTCCATGTTCTCACAATTAGGACCAACGAAGATTTCCCGCCTCTTCAGCATAGAGGGAAAACCGTGAACCGCACCGGTCTAGCACGCAAAGGTCTCAACAAGCCTTCCATAGTCGCCCCACGGAAGAGGTGATGCAGTGTGTCAGTCGCCAAGCAGATGAAGAGCATTGGTGATAGAGGGTCACCCTGCTGCAGCCCCGAGCATGCTGTATCATGGGGACCGCTATATTATATGTAGTGTTTACCAGACACACATGCACGCATGCGCTTTGCAACGTTGTTGGCTAGTTCAAATGTGGATCATGTATACGAGATCATTTAGTTGCATGCCTCCTACATGTATATCTTCTCTCACTGTTCCGGACAAGTTTTGTATAGATAAAAGGCATGTAATTGCCTTTTAAATTAATAAATCACCAAGGTTTATAATACACTTACAACACTACTGCGACATACAACTTCATCAAGCGTACTGGGAAAGAAGATAGGGGCGGCCTCCGGGAGAGTCTTTCAACTTGTTCTTTCTTTAAAGAAACAATATTAGTGTGTTATGTATTGACAAGAATACTCACGACATTGGCAGAATGAGTAAAAAAGACAAGTGCTTGTGAGGAGGAAAGGGACACAAAAAAATTATTTCAAAAGTTCATGCCATTATACAATGATACATAGGACACTCTTCATCGGCAACATCATTCACAAAGTTCATTACTAACAATTAAAACTCGTAGGCGTTGAGGCGCATGATACGTCTCAAACGTATCTATAATTTTTGAGTGATCCATGCTAGTTTTGTGATATTGTCACATGTTTTTACTGTCATTTATATCATTTTTATGCATTTTGTTGGACTAACCTATTGACAAGATGCCCAGTGCCAGTTCCCTGTTTTTGCTGTTTTTGTATTTCAGAAAATTTACTTCTGGAAATATTCTCGGAATTGGACGAAAATTTACGGAGAATTTTTACTCGACGGAAGACACCAGAAGACCAAAGGGGAGCCTGAGGGGCCACCCACAGGGCGCAGGCGGCCTCCTGCCGCGGCCCCCCTAGGACCCGCGGGTGGGGCCCGCCCCTGCTCCTGGGGCACCCCCTCGGCTCCCTCCGACGCCTATAAAATCCCTTTTAACCTAAAAACGTCGAGGCGGCCATTATTTTCCAGAAACTCGACTCCGACGCGCTGTCACCGAAAACCCTATTTCGGGGTCTAATCTGAAGCTGATCCCGACACTCTGCCGGAGGGGAGATCGATCCCGGAGGGCTCTTCATCGCCATGCCCTCCTCTGGGATGATTTGTGAGTAGTCTCACCTTGGACTACGGGTCCATGGCAGTAGCTAGTTGGTAGTCTCTCTCTCTTGTGCTTCATGTCTTATGATCTTGTGAGCTGCCTAACATGATCAAGATCGATTATTGCAGTGCTATGTGATGTGTTTGCTGGGATCCGATGGATTATGAAGTTATGTTCAGATTGTGCATGATTCTTATATGAGTAATTTATGTTCTTGCATGCTCTCCGATGTGCGTAGTTACTTTGGCCAAGTGATTGTGTGTATCTCCAAGAGAGGGTATTTATGCTAGATAGTGGGTTCATGCCCCCTTTTGTTCCTGGGCACGAGTGGCAGAAACGTCTAAGGGCAAGGGTGTGCTGTTGCTACTAAGGGTAAAACAATGGTGTTAATGTCTCTTTTGATATTAGTATTGCTTACTTCATGCACTTTACTTAATGCAATTGTCTGTTGCTTGCAACTTAATACCGTTGGGTGACAGGCTGGATAGCGATCCCACGGTGGACTTTTTAGACAAAGATGCAGTTGGACTTAACGGTCTTTGTTCCTTGTCGTGATGCCTCCATAAATATTATCATGTCCTTTTTGTCATAGCTAAATTGGGCTTGTGTCATGATCTTGTCAATTGCCTAGCTGTAATTCGTTCACCCATCACATGCATATTTTATTTACTTGAGAGACTCCACTAGTGAAACCATGGCCCCCGGTCCATCTTTTTACATTGTTTACAACCTCATTTACTTGATTTTAATCATCATTATTCCTCTGTTCACTTTTCATATTTTATCTATTTCATCATACAATTAACCGCTTTGTTTTCTGCGAGACCGGAAAGATTGACAACCTTTCTGCCGTTGGGGGCAAAGTATTTTGGTTGAGTGTGTGCAGGTCCACATCTGTTGAAGGTCAAGCACCAGAGATCTTCAACATTCACCTCGTTGTTGATTTCAAAGTCCTACTGGTTCGATAAACCTCGGTTCGTTAAACGAGGGAAAACTGCTACTAGCTGCAATTCCGCCTTCGCTTGGGGCACCACCCAACTTATTTTAATATAGTAGCAGCGCACCAGAATTGGACCGTCGTTCTGTTACCAAGGTTGCAACGGGGATTTGGACACTATTTCTAATTGCTATGTTTTGTGTTTGCTAGGACATGATGAATCATGATGTTATGATCAGTTTGTGCATGTTATATCTATTATGAGATTGCTCTCTATTTACGTTCGTGCATGATCTCCAAAACGGAGTATATGCTAGATAGTGGGTTCATGTCTCCTTCATCTTTGGGCTTGCGTGACAGTAAAAACTAAGGGTAAGGATGTGCTGTTGATACTAAGGGTACAATAGCGGTGTTTATTTTTTCGTGTCATAAATATTTCTTACATCATGTACGGTACTTAAGGTGATACTCTATTGTTTTCAATTTAATTCCTAGAGATGCATGCAACATAGCGGTCTCGAAGTGGATTATTAGTTATAGATGCGGCACTGGGGTGCAGTATACATATGTTTGACGTGATGCCTACATGAATGTTTCCATGAACATTCTTGTTCTAATTGTCTAATCGTACTTCTATATATATCAATTGCCTAGCTGTAAATTATTCACCCAGCAACGTTATTTTCTTTGGAGAGATACCACTAGTGAAACCATGGTCCCCAGTCCATTCTTTTAATATTGTTTACAAACTTGTTCTTGCTGTCCCGTTTTTACTTTTTATTGTACTCTCGTTGCTTTCCACACTATACGTTCAATCTCTTTGTTTTCCACGAGACGGGAAGATTGACACCTTCCTGAAACATTGGGACGAGGTTGTTCTGTGTGTTGTGTGCAGATCCTACACCAAACTCTATGAACATATACACTCCTACAGATTCGATAAACCTTGGTTCTTAATTCAGAACATCATGACCTTTCTCTTGGGGTGACAAATCCAAGGTTCTACGTGAGCAAATTTTTGGCGCCACCGTAGTCATCAATATCCCTAGTGACATCCATGTTGGCGCCAACAGGACAACTCCATCGCCGCACCAACACACCGGGGGACGCCGCCTCCGACCTGGCCCCAACCTCCAACTCACTGATTGAGGAGGAGGAGGCATCCGATTCGTCAAAGGATCGATGAGGATAGGGAGATGACCCTCTCTTTGGCCTCGTTCAAATCTGAACCCGTTGCAAGGACACATCGCCACATGGAGGTACATGCGGCCCTCTTCCTATAGACGATCAAAGATGAGTAGGAGACCACTACGGAGGTGGTTTTGGAGTCAGATATGTGGGCCAGCACGCCCCTCTCCTTGGATTTTAGGGAGAGACAAGGGGCGCTGATGGTGGAGAGGTGGTGGAGAGTAGTCTGACTTCTGCTTCTCTTCCAGTTGAGTACTGACGATGATGCGGCCAGCCGAAAAATGGATGATCCCTATATAATGGGGAGGTGGTCTCCATGAACTGTAGCGGATGTAGCCAGTGCTTTTTTGTACAGGTGTTTCCGGTTAGTACCTAACTGATGCATTCACTATATTAGTGACTGTCTATATTATACAACCATTGCACGTGTTCAAATGGGCATCCTAGAGAACTATTTTCTTTGGATCCCCACATTAGTGAACGGATGTTGGCAACATAGCCTACATCGACTTCCAATGAGAGATTTTACACGTGTCCATAAGTTCGATGTGTACTAGTGTCACAGTACATCATCATCACCAGAGAAAGTAAATCCTAGGGCGGGTGTCATGGCCCTTCCACAAAGCTAGGTCCGAAAAGTTACATGCGAAGACTCCTAAGCACGAAACAACCCACTATTCTTTGATGCTCAGGTTTTTTTTCGAAAAGAGGAAACATAACCCCGACATCTGCATCGATTAATGCATACAACCTCTTTGATGCGCTCCAAAACTACATATTTTGAAACATCATACTTCTCATGTTGCATTATGAGAAGGAGGAGTTGTCATATTAATTAGGGAAACCGAGTGAAAACCGCGCCCAACAAGATGAACAATCGGGCCACTGTATAGCTATTATAGCCCCACCTAGAGCTCGGTCCTAGCTAAGATCATGTCAAAAGATAATAAAAAATCGCACTCCTGCTGCTTACATGAAATGATTTTGGCAACTATTTACAATATTTATTGGCGGTTTTAAATTTGTACCGTACGCGATAAGACACACCCCACATGTGTCGCTCAGTCTATAATAGTGCCGATCCAAATATTTACATCATGATTGGAGAACAAAGTATAGCCATGGTCCCAACATGAACAAATAATATTGTTCAAATTGATCTCGTAGATCATTGGCAATGTAGATGATTGGGCGAGGACTGAACACAATTGTTTTTCTGTAGATGCACCTGATGACCGACACGAGAGCGATCGGTACCTTCCAGGAGAGTCTCGCATGTAGTTAAGCTGATGGTCCATGCTTAATGATACAAGAAAAAATATTAGTCTGCTTGGATACGCATATTTGCAGTTGCTCAATCTACGTGCTGCCGTGTCGAAATGTGCTCTACTTTTAGTTGACACGATCATGAGCAGGTATTATGTTTTGTTGATTCCTGTACTCTACCTAGCGAGAGATAATATATATAACTAGTTTCTTGAGATCCTCATATATGCACTTGAATCGATTGTCATATAACAACATACAATCGTCAGTTAAGCGTCTCTATGAGAAGCCACTGCTAAACTTTTTTCTTTGTCATTCTATCTCCTTCATGTCAGCAAAGAATACGTGGCGTGTCAAAAGGAGGAGTGATGTCACAGACAACGTACCACATTGCAACTGACTGTGTGCGAGTAACTTCTGTCAATCGTTTCATGACCTAAGCACAATCTAAAACATATTTCATACCGCAGACACGTCTGGTCATAGCCTTAATAATCAAGTAAAAGAATTCACCTGACCGAGTTGGCAGGCACGTAAGCATCTTTCTTTAGTACCTATATATAGTACAACTGCACAATAGTTTGAATGAATTGTTGAGTGTTTTAGAAAGAAGTAGAAAATGCATTCTTTCGTGGATTAATGTTCTTCAGTTGACTTGTACATGAGACTGGAATATTCTCGCATCTCGATCACATCATGCAATAGAAAAACAAATGGATGAATGTTAACAAGTTGATGTGTACCAAGTTTGGCCACTCGCATGGATACTAATTAATAAATTCCATGCTTAGTGAACCTGATGTACCTTCTAAACTAATGCACGTTGGTAGTACTAGACAACGAATGAGCCAAATTAGCTCCTCTGGAGGCAATAAAATTCAGAATGCACGATTCATGGGTTAACTAGTGTAAATAGTTGATAAACTTACAACAAAATCCATCCGGTTGAAAAAAATGCATTGTTTTATTAAATTGAGTTTTTCTTTTTTACATAATCAGTTTGACATCGCATCGGTGTCTTTTAAATATTAGAACAACAGATGCATGGAAATAATGTCCCCAACTTATTGATCATGGGAGATACTTCAATGATGCCATAAGTTCACTCGATTTTGTTATAAAATAAATAGTGGTGAACGTTATGTTTTAAAAATCCTCTTCCAAAACAATTATTCCTTCTTTTGAACCAGTGTGTGTGTGTACATATATAACCAAGGTTGAACATTTCTAGGATTGGACACGAAAGCACTCAATAACTCATTAGTGAGTCACCTTAGTCATTAAATGTACCCAAAAATTTGAATTGATCAAGACTTTGCTTAAACTACAACTTATGGAGCAAGACCTGAGCAATTTACTATAGGATCAACGTGTTGAACACGCACAGCGACAAGTCCGCAAGTGAACTAGTAGTATTTGTTAACTAATTGAGATCATCTAGGTACATTTGGACATGTAGGCCAGGGAAACCAGTACGAAATAACTGAAGCGTAGTCATCACCGTGCATGAGAAGTACTCCCACTATGCCTAAATGTAGGGCATAGTAGTCAAACTTCGTAAAATTTGACAAAATATACAGATAAAATTACTACTTCCCCGCCATCAAATCAATATTGTTAGAACCATCGTGAAATATGTTTCTAGTTGTAAACGTGCATATGATAATATAGATGTTGATATAATTTTTCGATATAGTTTTTTTAAGAAGATTTTTTTATATAGTTAACAAAACTTCACAAGTTTGACAATGAACAACACTAAGACACGCTATATGGTATAGAGGGATTATACATTTCAAATGTAATAATGTAAATATCCATCACGGTCACTGTACAACTAAGAAAAATCCGCAAATATTACATTTTTTTTGCAAGAAACACATAGTGTAATAATTTAAGAATTAAAAGAGAAATAGTTGGATCCAATTAGGCAATCATATAATAAAATGATCTTGTGAGTTCATAAGATCACCGTGAAATGAAATGTAATAAGCTAATTAGGCTCCGTTTGGGAGCTCCATTTTTGTAAAACCATAGTATTCCAGAAACGAAGTATTAGAGTGCCGGGCAAAGCAATACTGTAGTTTCTTGATACTGCGGTATATCTCAGTTTTAGAAAAACTGTTGTGGCGCTTGGTAAGTATTGTGTTACTGATAAATGCGTGCATGGCTCTTGCATGCATGGTTGTTGCGTGGGTTGATCCGTTCTGAGGGGAGTGAGGGTCTCCGGGTCACATGCACAGATGCACTGAAGAAATACAGAGGAACAGAACAAGATGCTGCAATATAGTTTCTCACCCTGCTCAGTTACGGCATCATCGTGAGCACACACCAACCTGCTCCTTCTGCCGTTGGTCATGCTAGTGCTTCTCATCTCCAAGACCATCGCCGACGCCGACGCCGACTTCTTCAACTCTAGCATCTACACATCATCCCGCAGCTCAAGGTCTGCCGCATCTTGATTGCCACGTAGAGCCCTACATGCGGCAGCTCGCCGTCGGCAATGTGAAGAGGGGATAGGTTGTTGTTGCAGGCCAAAATCGTTCGAATACTTCCCGGCGAGTACGGCGAGAATAGCTAGGCCGGTACTTGGCATGTAGAGAGCTAGCTCAACCGAACCAAGATCATCGCTCTGCTGCTGGCTTGTGCAGTTAATTGGCCGAATCAACACACTCACGTGTAACTGTATAAGGTAGCTTTTCTTGATCAATCGATTTCTACATAGCAACACTCGCGAGGGAGTAAGGGCCAGGGTGGGTTAGCGAGTGATTAAGGATGCGACGGAGGTGCTTCAAGCCTTCTCGGCGTCTGAGTCCGTCGAGCGAGCGTTTCTCAGTTTTAGAGAAAAAGAGGTCCGAGGCTCTTTTTTTAGATACAGCGAAAAAACCACAGTTTTGGGCATAGTACAGTATTTAAAACGGCAATTTTTATTAGAGCCAAACACCTCAATGTTTCTAAGACTATGGCATTTCTAGAAACTACAGTATCTTTCAAATACTTAGAAAATACTTTACTACCAAACGGGGCCTTAGTGTATTATATATGTGTTCCATGTATACCCAGTCAAAACCCTTGATACGTGTCAAACGTATATATAATTTTTTATTGTTCCATGCTTGTTTTATATCATTGTCACATGTTTTTACTATCTTATTATATCATGTTGAGGCATTTTATTGAACTAACCTATCGACAAGATGCCCAGTGCCAGTACCCTGTTTTCTGTTGTTTTGTATTTCAAAAAATCCTCTTCAGAAAAACTCCTCGGAATTGCACCAAAATTTACAGGAATTATTTTTACGCCAAGACGAAGACGGAGTCCGAAGGGCGACATTGGGGGACCACCACAGGCCAGGGGCGGGCCCTAGCCGCGGGCTAGGGTTGACCCACATGGTCAATCCGCCCCTGCTCCCTATGGGGCCCCTCGGTCCCCTCGACGCTTATAAAATCCCTAAAACCCTAAAACGCAAGGGCGGCCATTATTTTCCACGAAATCATTCCAAAGCCGCCGCCATCTTGAAACCTAATTCGGGAGGATTCTGAAGCTGATCCCGGCACCCTGCCGGAGGGGAGATCGATCCCGGAGGGCTCTTCATCGCCATGCCTTCCACCGGGATGATGTGTGAGTAGTTCCACCTTGGACTACGGGTCCATTGCAGTAGCTAGGTGGTTGTCTCTCTCTCTCTCTCTCTCTTGTACCTCATTGTTTATGATCTTGTGAGCTGCCTAACATGATCAAGATCGACTATTGTAATGCTATATGATGTGTTTGCTGGGATCCGATGGATTATGTAGTTATGATCAGATTGTGCATTGTTCTTATATGTTAATTTATGTTCTTGCATGCTCTCCGATATGTGTAGTTACTTTGCCCAAGTGATTGCTTGTATCTGCAAGAGAGAGTATTGATGCTAGATGGTAGGTTCTTGCCCCCTTTTGTGCTAGCGCTTGAGTGACAGAAACATGCAAAGCCGAGGGTGTTTCATTGCTACTAAGGGTAAAACAGCGGTGTTTATGTCTTCATGATTATAAATATTGCTTACATCATGAACTTTACTTAATACAATTGCCTCTCTGTAATTTGTTTACCCATCATATGAGTATTTTATTTTATGGAGAGACACTACTAGTGAACCCATGGCGCCCGGTCCATATTTTTCTATTGATTACAACACTTTTCACTTGCTTCTCATAATCACTTTGTCCGCTGGCCCGTTTCCATATTTCAGTCACTTCACCATACGTTTTAACCACTTTGTTTTCAGCAGACCAGGAAGATTGACAACCTTCCTACTGTTGGGGGCAAAGTAATTGTTTGAGTGTGTGCATGTCCACGTTCATCGAAGATCAAGCGCCGGAGATCGTTGACGGGCACCTCGTTGTTGATTTCATAGTCCTACTGGTTCGATTAAACCTTTGTTCTTCACTGAGGGAAAACTGCTACTTGCTACATCCAAAACCTTCGCTTGGGGTACCACCAAAGCTACCATCAACTAAACTATCAACCCTCTCTATCTTACCACAAACGTGTGTGAACGTATCCATTCAATACACTTGACATCGAAATACCTTACACTATTTAAACGCAATGTACCCCATTTTCCCAAGAAAACCTAATACCAGTGACCTATGTAGGGCTGACAAGGCATGACACGTGTTTTTGTTGTCCGCTTCCAATATGGCAAATGTTGTCTCCACTAGGTCACTTGAATGGTATTTCTGAACGGTTCCGAGCGCCTCGATCAGTTATAGTGTGTTTTGTTGCCGACATACTCCTCATCCAAGCTCCTGGGGTGCCAAAGGCTGGTGTTCTTTTTTGAAGTTGTACAGTAGGTTTCCCTACTGTGTATTGTTTTTTATTATGAAAAAATATTTACAACGTTATGATGGCTACGGTGGTGTAGTGATTAATCGTCGGTGGTCACCCCAAGAGGAACGTGAATGATGTAGCAAAGAAGCAAATTTCCCTCGATAATGAACCAAGGTTATCGAACCAGTAGGGCTCCTGTGGCGCACCATTTTGGTTATCTGTGGCGCATCTGTGGGCTAGCCTGGTGCGCCACAGAATTCTCGCCACAAAAATATTTTCTGTGGCGCACCAAGGATATGCGCCACAGAAAGCTCAACTTTCTGTGGCGCACCCCTATCTGTGCGCCACAGAAATAGGTCGCCAGGACCCTATGGAGAGTCTTTCTGTGGCGCACTGCCCTTGGTGCGCCACAGAAAGTGGTGCGCCACAAAAACTAAAAAAGGTGCGCCACAGAAGTATTAACCAGAAAAACTGTATTTTTTTATTTTGCTGTATAAATACACGTATATACAGTATTTATACAGGTTTATACAGAAAATACAGGTATATTTGACAGGTATATAAACAGACAATGATATTAATCAATATGTCATCACCCATATATATTACTTAATTAGTGGCCCGATCGAGATACATATATATATACACATAGTCACAAAAGTGCCGAATGTAAACACAATTAGCTAGTCATGTATATACAACCAAAAGTTCAACATTTCACACTACACATTACAAATCAAGTGTTCGCCGCCTAACTATGATCCGGGAGCATGCATAATCATGGAGTCCTCTACTTTCGCGGCTCCGGCAACGGTAGAAAGCCTTGTTTCGTCCTCCACTCCCTGGTGTCATACTGTGCCTCTAGTCGTTCTTCGATACTCCTCTGAGACAACACTGAAGATAAATTGGGATATATATATAGGTTAGTGATATAAAATAGAGTATAATTTATTCATCTAAGTAGAGAGGCAAGACAATCATATGGCTATCCTATTTGGGTTTCATAGCATAGCATATATATAATAGATAACCCTACGCATGCACTTCTATATATAATACCTCTGTGGTGGTGGTAGGACCCTGATCTGTGAAGGACATCTTCGAGGATGATCGTTGTCAACTGCAGCCGGATGCGATGGAAGTCTGCTCTGTAATCAGCATCGGTGAGAGCATCCTCTGATTTGGTGTATTCTGCGAGACCCGATGGAAACTTCATTTTCTCGCAATCCCGGACAATTCCGTTAAGGTGATGGAGGGCGTAGTAGGCCTCCTTCACGCTGCCATCCAGTTGCTTGATGCAATGGACGCCGGTCCCATGCTGAAACTTGTGTGTGTTGTCCTCCGTGAAGAATTCCGACTTGTTATGGAATGGGCCGCCCTTTTGGGCATAGGCCTCGAGAGCGTCATCCAGAACACCCTTTATTCTGGTGTATCGTCTCGGCGTGGATTTATTCCCCGAGTCCAAATAAGTGGCAATGGACCACCTCGGGGATACGCAGATGAGTGCGCAGTACTTGTCCCTACTCAACACAATTGAAACAGAATGTTGGACAAACGATGAGCGATGGAAGAAATGCACAAGAAGGCATAAGATCCGACGGTGGCGAGCGGATGTGTACTTACTCGAAAAAGAAAGGCAGAAGAAGGGTGTTCTTCCTCTTGTTGGCCAGCATGACCTTTACAAGGTACTCCGTGGCCGTTTCCCTTGTCTTTGACCCTTCCTCCAGACAGCTGTCGCGCATGTAGTAAGGATCCACTATCGCGATGTACGGGGTCGCATCTCTCCTGATCTTCATCGCCATATCGAGCGCATATAGACGGACCATGTTATAGTCCAGCCGTTGAGTGTGAAAGAGTTTGAAGATGTCCTCGTACGCGATGAAGAACACATCCGCAGGGTCTTCCTGGACGAAGTCCACCAGCTCCTTTGGCACCTGGACCGCGAACGCCGGGTAACTCGGATGCTTTTCTTTAAGAAGCTGCTCCTCCAGATACAAGATACTTTGCTGCAAAGCAATCATGGGTCCTTCTGCGAGGCGGAGCAAGTCCCCAGACAAGATAGGTTCACCAGCTACATGAACTCGGGGGAAGCCATCCGCACGGGGTGGAATCGTGTCTTCAAGACCCCGGAGCTTAGGAGCTGGCTGGCTCGCAGAGGTGGAGGATCCTTTTCTCTTCCTATGCTTCTTGATCTTGTTCTTCTTCTCTGGGGATTGTGGGGGTGCAGTGAACCCCGCTTTAACAGTTTCCATCAGAGTGTTAGGGCTGAAAACGTTACCCGGGGGAGCTTGATGATCGCCGGCATCCGGAGGCGTGAAGGCCAGGCGTTGTGTGCATGAAGTGGGACGAGCAGCTTGACCGCGGTGGTCGCGGAAGGGTTCTTCATCCACATGAGGCATGTACAGATCATCCCTGCAGGCGCCAGTGTTGATGTAGTCATCGACGTTGACATCATTGTCCTCCTCCTCGTTGCCACCAAGTTCAGGTGCAACGGCTTTGTCCTAAACATAAACGATAGCACATCCGTTAGTCGGGAAAGTCGGAAAGTCGGGGAATTCGGAAAGTCAGAACTAACCGGTGAAGACGTTCCCAACAACTGTTTGTGGCGGTTGGTGGCGGCGACGACCGGTGGTAGCTTCCGGCCGGTGGTGGCTGCGACCGGCGGTAGCTTCCGGCCGGTGGTGGCGGCGACTGGCGGTAGCTTCCGGCCGGTGGGGGCGGCGACCGGCGGTTCCTTCTGGGTGGTGGCGACGGCTGCTTGTGGCGCCGGTTCCTCCGCAATAGTTTTTTGCGGCCGCCTCGACGGGGGCCGAACGAGCGGGAGCCGAGGCCTCGAGGTGGCGCCGCCGGTGCGACCGACCCCATGAATAACATCCCCAAGACGAATCTGGGTCTTCGGCCATTCCATCATCCACTTTCCGTATTCGCCAAGCTTCATGTGTTTCTCAGCTCCCGGAGGTTGCGTGGGGGGGGGGGGGGTCGATGTCACGGAACTCAGGCAGTACCTCCGTGACATTGACTTTCATCACGGCCTCACTCATTCGAGTGTTGTGTATTTGGCGGGTCAGAGGTTGTACTATCTTGGCCAACGCGACTTCCTTCAACTCTCCGCCGGCCCCCACCCTATGCAGGAGTATGCAAGGCGTGTCCTGGGAGTCAACACATGTTGGGCACCATTCATGCATGAGATATGGCAGTCATCAAAGGCATATGTAGTCATAAAAGATGTCGCAGACTAACTAATTAGTTACCTTGTCGATGGCGTTGAGCTCGGCTAATGTCGAGACAAGGGCGCCGGTGCCGGCAGCCGGCCTATCATTGTCCGGGCGCTCGTGCGCATTGTCATTATTCTCCGGCCGGGGGGGCACCGGTGGGGTCACCAGGACCGGCGACACGACAGGGGGCAGCAGGACCGGCGACACGTTATTGCTGGAGGTGCTGCCGTCGAAGCTGGGCAAGTGTATCGGCCCCTGTTGACCTCCCGCTTGCCAAGCAGCTAATCCCTCATACAATCCAGGGGGTAAGAAACTCCGGAGCTTCTCCTCCAGCTTCTCGGCCACTAGCTTGTCCACCATGCTGGAGTCCACCTTTTCTTTCTCTAGTGTCTCCAGCTTCTTCCTTAGCTCGAGAACCTCGGCTTTATCTTTAGCCGGCTTCCTCCTCTCCCTTTTCGTGTCGGTGTCCGTGCTGTAGTACTCGATGAACTTCATCGACGTACCAAAGCCGGTCACACGGCCTGCTGACGTCGGAGGCTTTGACTTGTCCCTCCCCTTGTAAACGTTCATCGCCCGGTTGAAAGTCGTGTCCCACGGGCCGGCTGCCTCCTGGGACGACGGGCCGGCCTCAGCCTCAGCCTTCAACTCAGCCTCCTGCAACAAGGTACTTGGAGGCATGGATCTGCACACAACACAAACAAATTATTTTCCCCCTAATAGCAGGAAGGTTGTCAAGCTTCCCGGTCTGCTGAAAACAAAGGGATTAAATCTTATGGTGGAAAAAACAATATGAGAAAATAGACCAGCGAGTAAGTGACCGTTGAGAGCGAGTAAAAAGTGTTGTAATCAATGGAAAAGGATGGACGACCGGGGGCCATAGGTTCACTAGTGGTGTCTCTCCAAAAGATAAAAATACTAGCATGTTGGGTGAACAAATTATAGCTGGGCAATTGATAGAATTGAAATAACATACTAATTATGATAAGCAAAGTGCATGGTGATATTCATTTAGGCATCACGTCAAACATGCATAGACCATAATCCAACTGCATCTATGACTAATAATCCACGTAGGGATCGCTATCAAGCATGTCACCCGTCGGTATTAAGTTGCAAGCAACAGTAATCGCAATAAGCACAGTACATGATGTAAGCAATATTCATGATCACGAAGGCATAATCACCGTTGTTTTACCCTTAGTACCAACAACACACCCTCGTCCTTAGACGTTTCTGTCACTCGTGCCCAGCCACGGAGGGGGCATGAACCTACCATCTAGCACAAAAAATCTCTCTTGGAGATCTAAGCAATCACTTGGCCAAAGTAACCACTAACATCATAGAGCATGCAAAATTACAAATAACACATATAGATAACATGAACAATCTGATCATAACTTCACAATTCATCGGATCCCGACAAACACACCATATATCATTACATAATATCGGTCTTGATCATGTTAGGCAGCTCACAAGACCATAAACATTGAAGCACAAGGGGGAGAGACAACCATCTAGCTACTGCTATGGACCCATAGTCTAAGGTGGAACTACTCACGCATCACCACAGAGGCAGCCATGGCGGTGAAGAGGCCTCCGGTGACGATCTCCCCTCTGGCAGGGTGCCGGGAAGAGCTTCTGAACCATCCCGAATTAGGGGTTTGAGATGACGGCGTCTTAGGGAAATTTTCAAGGAAAATAATGGCCGCCCCTGACGTTTTAGGTCAAGAGGCAATTTATAGGTGAAGAGGGAGGCCGAGGGGAGGCCCAGAGGCCAGGGGCGGCCAGTGGCCGAGGCCTCCTAAGGCCCACGCCTGGGGGTCGCCCCTGAGCCCTAGGTGGCCCCTGTGGTCGCCCTTCAGTCTCTGTCTTCGTCACGTTGTAAACATAATTTCTGTAAATTTTCGTGCAATTCCAAGGAGTTTTCCTTAAGATTTTCTGAAATAAAAAACAGGACAGAAAACAGGAACTGGCACTGGGCATCTTGTCAATATGTTAGTTCAATAAAATTCCCTAAAATGATATAAAAAGTAGTAGAAGCATGTAGCAATGGTATAAAACAAGCATGTAACTTTAAAAAATTATAGATATGTTTGACACGTATCACATACCAGCTTGTATAGCTCCTTATCGATTCGACGCTTATTATGAAAAGTATTATAATCGATCTCCTACACTTCTAGGTATAACATGTCGCTAATTGCCACCGCCCTAGACCTAGCCACCCGAGCGATAATGGGAAGTGGTGTACTGCGGCCGACAAAGGTGCCTGTGTTGGTGTTGATTAACCGAACTATGCAACTGAGTACATGTCTCACATTGCCTGATCAAAATTACCATATAGTATTCAGTGTCCATGTGTCACACCTCGTCAAGACGAGAGATGGGCCAACCCTCCAAGTTATGATACACTATGTCAACATGTTTCTTAAAATGACATCTCGGAAGGTACAAAGTGAAAGTTTCTACCAAAAAGCGAACATTATATTATGACCATGACATAATGATATTACTATCACCTTCGTAAATGACCAAGACGACAATTAAATACCGTAAAGAGAATCCCAAGTTTAGGGCAGTGTCAACCAGGGAAATCTAACTCAAGTTTTCATTACAATTTTATTGTGGGTCCTTGGATATGTTTTTGTGCTTCCATGTCTATGAGGGAGACATATGATGCCTCAAGCTAGATTACATTTGGGCTATCATATCCGCAAATGCTTTGTGCAGAATATATGTTTGGATTCCCTAGAATTTACAGGCTTTGGCCTATGTCCCAAGCTACTATCTATTTGTTCTTATATGAGCCACTAGTGAGGCTTAGGTTATAAAATGGGAAAATCTCACTAAAGGTACACACTGAGTATAACGATCATTTTTTAGTGTGTAGTGTCTCAAGGTATATACATATGTCATTGTGGTTGTATAGATTTTTTATGTATATGGGTTTTAAGGCTACATCATCCATCGTTAATTTCAGTCATGTCACTGCCACGAAATTGCGGCTACATAGCTAGTTAATTGGTCGATACGTAAGTAAGAATATGACAAACTATGATGTATCTCAAACTAAGTAATAATACGAAAAAATAGAAGTGCTTCTAGAAAAACCCCTAGACAATACAGATAAATTATACTCCGCGACTTGAAAGTTTAACCGCACACATCTGAAGACATCACTAGTCAGAGCAGATAAGCACATATATATGTTGTATTTTCGGGGCTAGCTTGCCATCATACTCAACACACTAAATTAGTCCTCCTAATAATCAAATCAAGCTCACGAGCCGATTATAAAAATTAAGGGCGCAACTTATTTTAATACCCTATGTCCCTTCGCATATCACCGGCTATTTCCTCCTGGACCCACCAAGCCCTCTCTCTTCCTCTCCCTGTCAACCTGCGTGTATAAATTCCCAGTTCCTTCCCTCCCAACCGATCAGAAGCACTCACAAAGAGTTTGCTGCAAGCTCATATAAGCACGGATCGGTTCAGCTACATATTGCTGAATTGCTCATAGTTCGTGAAGCTTGAGCTAGAGCGATCATCATAGAGCAAAGAGAAAGTCATGTGTGAGGAAAATAAGAAGAATACGATGGCGATACGTGTTAGGGAGTTCGACATGGAGAGGGACCTGCCGGTAGTCGAGGATCTGGAGCACCGTTGCCAGGTCGGCCTCTCCGGAGACCAGGCAGGTTCCACCGTCGTCGATGCGGATGACGGCGGCTCCAAGAAGTGGAGGAAGAAGAAGAAGAAGGCGAAGAAGCAAGGCATGTCGCTCTACGTAGAGCAGATCGGTGACCCGTTCGCTAGGGTGCGCCACTCGCCGGACTACGTCATCCTGGTAATTAGTTTAACATGCTCCCTCTCTCCCTGTTGTCAGTGACACTTGTCCGACTCTTCCAGTACACGGCATGTACTCCAATTTGACAGTGATGTTCCGCAACAAGTTAAGCAATTCTTTTTGTTGGGAAAGTACAAATCAAGGTAATTAATTAACTAACTGTGGTAATACTGTGTAGGTTGCTGAGCATGGAGAGGGAGGAGAGGTGGTGGGAGTGATCAAGGCGTGCGTGAGGAAGGTGAGCCGAGGGAAGAAGAAGCAGTTCGCCAAGGTGGCCTGCCTCCTCGGCCTCAGGGTCTCCCCCTCTCACAGGTAAATCTTGACACGCGTAATAAGCAAGCAGGCACGTGTAGTTTAGCTGCATTCTTGTGTGGTCGCTGACCGTACGGATGCTGTGTACGTGCAGGCGGCTCGGGATCGCGACGGAGCTGGTGCGGCGCGCCGAATCGTGGTGCGAGGCGAGGGGCGCGGCGCACGCTACCATGGCGACCACGGCGTCCAACTCCGCCTCGCTCGCGCTCTTCACCGGCCGATTCGGGTACGCGCCGTTCCGGCGGCCGGTGTTCCTCGGCCACCCGGTGCACCGGCACACCGCGCGCATCCCCGGCGCGCACCGCGTGCTGCAGCTGCCGCCGCAGCTCGCGGCCGCGGCCTACGCCGCCCTGCTCTCGCCGGCCGAGTTCGTCCCCGCCGACCTCCCCGCGCTGCTCGCCCACAAGCTCACCCTCGGCACGTACCTCGCCGTCGAGCGCGGCCCGGACCCGTCCCTCCCCCCGTCGTTCGCGTTGCTCAGCGTGTGGGACGCCACGCGCTCCCTCCGCCTCCGCGTCGGAGGCGCCGCGCCGCTCCTCCGCGCGTCCCTCGCCGCAGCGCGCGCGCTCGACCGGCACGCGCCCTGGCTGCGCGTGCCCTCCCTCCCCGACGTCTTCCGCCCGTTCGGCACGTACCTCCTCTACGGCCTCCGCATGTCCGGTCCCGAGGGCCCCGCGCTTCTCCGCTCGCTGTGCCGGCACGCGCACAACGTCGCACGGAACAACCCAGCCTGCGCCGTCGTGGCGGCCGACCTCGGGCCCGGCGACCCAGCCGCCGCCGCCGTCCCGCACTGGCAGAGCTTCTCGTGTGACGAGGACGTCTGGTGCGTCAAGAAACTCGGCAATGCCGCCGTCGACGACCACGAGGACTGGACGATGGCGCCGCCAGCGGACGTCCTGTTCGTGGATCCCCGGGAGTTCTGATGCCCGCGTCCTTCCACAGTCTCCTCGGCTTTGATTTTGGTGACCACGAAGAACTGTAGATATATACGTTATACCCTCGTAGATTGACATGTGTATAGTCCAGATTGATGCATGTGTTCGGTTTTGCAGTAGCAAGAATTAGCGTTTGGCTCAGCAGTCAGAAGTCAGAACCCTGGAGAACAATATGGTCATCTTCTGACTTTCTGTCAAGATGGTTGTTCATCTGTCTCAACCATGCACATTAGTAGAAGCGGAAAGTTTTGTTTAGACAGACAGAAACAAACTCCGTAGAGTCTAAGGAGAAAAGTCCAGATTACAGCCCCAAGCTCTAATACCGTTCAAAACAAACCCTCCAGCTCTCAATACCGTTGTGTAGCTGTTTTGGCCCAACGCGGTTTTCCCACCTGCCCTCGCGCGTCCATGTCTTATCCACCGGCTAGGAGTTGTGCAAGATTCGTGCAAGGACATTTAGCATAAACATCCTGTACACCGGCCATCTTCACACCACTACGGAGGTTAAAGTGCCCCGGTACAACTTGATCCTGCCCATCCTCCTTTCTCTCTCCTCTATCTTCTCCCACCCGTCAAAACCGGGACAGAGAGCAGCACGGCCGCCGCCTCCCGGCCGCGGCGCAGCCTTCCTTCTGCGTGTCCGGTGCAGCAGCATCTTTCCCCTTCACCTCGCGACGCGGCTGGCCTGGAAGAGGCGTTCCCGTCGAAGCTAGGCGACCGCGCCAACACTCCGGCTAGCCGGAGCTTGACGACCCTCGGCTAGAAGAAGAGCCTCCCCGCGCCCCCACCGAAGCTCCGGGCGGCGATGCGGAAGCGGTGCGCGCAGATCCTAGCCAAGGCCCCGTGGAGGTCGATTCTTCTCTCATCCTCTTCTTTCTGTGCCGTGGAGACCCCCGCCGCCCTCCACCTACGTTTTCTTCTCGCAGCGCTGCTCCGCCTCCCGCTGCAAAGCCTTGCGAGCCGGTGAAGCCAGCTGCCACGCAGGCCATGGACCTGCTCTCGCCGATCGCCGCGGCGTGCCACCAGCAGATGCGTCACCAGCTGGGCCTGGACCAGGGCCAGCCCGTGGGAACGGCTCCGCCCCCAGCTCCTGCACCGACGGTGGCCGAGCCCACGCCGGACGCCGACGTCGAGCCGATCTTACTGCAGTACCTACCGCAAGGTCACTGCCTGCCGGCGGGCGAGCTCGCCGCCATCTAGTTCGACGACGCCACATCGACTTCCTGGAAGGCCGCGACTGGACCCAGGTGAGCCGGTCCTGGACGCGGCCACGGTCCTGCTGCTCCTCGACGCGGGGGCCTCCGCCGCCTCCCACCATGCCGACGCTGGCCGGCGAGGACACCTTAATTTTTTTTTTGTTTCTTTGATGGTTCGATTTGATGCGAGAGGAAAATTCCTATTCCATATTCTCTTTGTTCTTGGATGCCGTCTCTCCTTTGTTCTTGCATGCCGTCTCTTTTATTCTTTTTTTCAATTACAGATCTGGAAAATTTGGTATCGAATATTTTTGGTATGCCAGAGAATGCATATACTAATTCCGCCTAAATTCTTGTAGTACATTAAAAAGGAAATAATTATGTACCAACTATGTACATTAGAATAAAAAATTTATGGAATCTAAAAATGATTGTAATATCATTTATTTTGTATATGGATGGTTCGTGCGGATAAATTGTTGAAAGACAACAAGCACATGTATTTTAGAGTAAGAAGTGGATGAATTGGAGGTGCTATTTGCACAGAGACGAAAATATGGTGGAGGGCTTCTTTACAAAATACGCATATGGTTGTACCAATCTTACAGCAAGGTTGAACGGCTTGTGATAAGCCTGGGACTCGTGAGCCCAGGCGGGATGGTATTGTCGGTTTTGGCCCTGGTTTTGACAAGTGAGCACGGTCATGTCAAACTTCTCTCTCTTCTTCCAAATTCAACATCCACGAAACAGGCATTCGCCCAGCTATATTAATATAGCAACCAACCGATACAAACCGAGATCACTGCTGGGCCAAACAGCACAAGTCAAGCCCAAAAGAAACAAGAAAAGAAGACGAAAAGAAAAAACGCCGACAACGGCGGATCGACGAAAACGAAGATGACTCGCCACCGCTGCGCCCTCCGGAGAATTTCCACCGCGCTCCTAGCACTCCAAAGCATGGCGTACCAAGCAGCACCTCCAAGAAGTTGATCGACGATGACGACGCTGCTGCCCGACCAGTCCCAAGGTTACCCCTGGTGCACGATCTACAGTTTCCCCCGGTACGCAGCTGGGGGTGGGGAAGGGGTACACCCGACGCCCTCCAAGAAGGACGGCCACACCCTTAGGCGTCGCCCCGTCGGTGTCGAGACGACAAGGATTTCTCCTGACCCCCAAAAAAACCAAGCCCCCGGACGATCCTTCGCGCTCCACCAAGCTTGGCACCCACCAGCACATGCCACCACGGTCTTGCAATCACCGCCGCCGTCTCACCATGATCTACATCGCGAGACCGGAAAGACCGAGAAGATAGAACTCCAGCGAGGAGTGGCAGTACAGTAGCACGCGGGAGGGAACGATCTCCACCGCCACCTGCGGTAGCCGACCGGATGCAGCATCAGGGACACACCAGGCCCTCACCGGCCCGGCTGAGCCCGAAGTGGGCCCGTAAAGTCCCCTCCGCCGCACTGCAGCAGGCACGCCACTGTCATCACCGCCTCAAACACCAGCCTCTACTCCTCCGTACGCCGGGAGAGTCGCCACCACGCCTGAGGCGGCCCGCCCAGGCCCAGATGGGGCCCAAAGAGCCCAGATCTGGGCCGGGAGGGCGCTGCCGACCGCACTCCGGCGACCAGCCGGCCGCGCTCGGACTACCGCGTCTCCCAGCCGCCAAGAGGCAGCTCCGCCACCACGAAGAGCACCCAGGCCTCGCCGGGCTGTCAGAAGGTCGGGGAAGCACCGCTGCTGGCCACCATGCGCCGCGCCGCCACGCCCAGCACGCGGGAAGAGGCAGACCGCCGCCGCCGGCAGCAGCACCGCACGGGCCAAGCCCGGCGGCCCGCCCCAGCGGCGGCAGAGGGAGGGATCGGAGGGGAGGAGCCCGGGCGACGCAAAGCTAGGGTGTCCCCTGCTCGCCCACGCGGGGGCGAGACAGGGGAGGAGAGGGGAGGGGGGAGGAGGGATAGGAGGGGAGGGGCGGCGGCGGCGGACAGGAGCTACGGGGCGGCGGCGGGCCGGAGCGGTGGGGCGGCGGCGGCGAAGGAGCCCTAGCTATCTCGGTCCTTTCTCAGAGGAACAATACCAAATTCAAAACCCCCTAGCTTGGTCTATGATACCTCTCCACTCTTTGGAGCGGGAGGGTGAGATGCGGTAGCGGGACGTAGCGACGATACACCTCCAACGGACGGACTCGAGTTGACAATGGTTCTGCAAGGGTCACTATTACCAAGAAGATCACTTGAAGCGAACTCATTTAGATATGAATAGAGAGAAGTTAGCCGCAACCGATCATGGGAGGAAGCTGGCTTACAAGAAATGGATGGCACGATTGGAAGAAGAGACTGATAACTTGTTTGTAGTTGAGAACCTACTTAATGATATGTGTCAAACGCATCTATAATTTTTGATTGATCCATGCTAGTTTTGTGATGTTCTCACATGTTTTTACTATCATATTACATCATTTTGAGGCATTTTATTGAACTAACCTATTGACAAGATGCCCAGTGCCAGTTCCCTGTTTTTGTTGCAGAAAGTTACATCTGGAAATATTCTCGGAATTGGACGAAAATTTACGGAATTTTTTTATTGAAGAAATAAGGACCGGATCCAGAAGGGCGACCCCGGGAGGGACCCATAGGCCAGGGGTGGGTCCCACCCACGGTTCTAAGGGGGGCAGTGGCCACAGCCCGCCTCTGCCCCTCGGGCACCCCCTCAGCCGCCTCTGACGCCTATGAAATCATCCCCGATGAAAAAACCCTAACCCCCGAAGGATTTTCCCAAATACGATACGGAGCTCCGCCGCCATCGCCGACAAGTTTCGGGGGTTCAGAAGGTCCTGTTCCGGCACCCTGCCGGGACGGGGATCGAGCGCCGGAGCCATCTCCATCAACACCGCTGCTTCCCGCGATAAGGAGGGAGTAGTCCCTCACCGGGGCTGAGGCCTATACAAGTAGCTATGTGGTTATCTCTCTCTCCCATGATGTGATCTTTGTTGTGATCATGAGCTTTGTTAGTATAGTCGAATACATGATGTTTCCCTATGTGTAATGGATATAATGTTGCTCAAGTGGTGTTATCTAGTATAATTTGCAGAGTCACCGTTGTGATCATGGTACCTCGGTGACAGTGTGGGTGCCGTATGTGACTCTATGCATCAAGATTAGAGGGATCTTCATCATGAGTTTGTTCTTTATTATTGTTGGATTGAATAGATCATGAGGTTTCTTGATGCTTGTGTTATTGAAGAAAGAGACTATTCAAGAAATAGTTTGTGGTGTTTGTTAGTACTATCTTTGGATGCGGATAGTGACAGCATGAAGTGTCCATAGATGTGGAATACGAACTTTAAGGTGTGCTTCTCGTAGCCCTATGCAATTCTCATCCTATTTGATCCACAAAAGAATGATCTCCGAGTAATGTCTACCATGCATGTGTTTTGTGGGAACTATCATGTGTTTAATTATGTTAACGATGTTGAGAGTAGTTACTAGTGAAAGTATGAAGCCTAGGCCTTGTTTCCAAGCATTGATACACCGTTTTTAGTTACTTTTGTCACTTGTTTGCTTGCTGCCATTTTTATTACAGAATTACAAAATCACCTTTTACCATCCATATCACTTGCATTTTACCATCTCTTCGCCGAACTAGTGCACCTATACAACTAACAATTGTATTAGGTGTGTTGGGGACACAAGAGACTTCTTGTATCTTAATTGCAGGGTTGCTTGAGAGGGATATCTTTGACTTCTACCTCCCTGAGTTCGATAAACCTTGGGTTACTCACTTAAGGGAAAATTGCTGCTGTCGTACAAACCTCTACGCTTGGAGGCCCAACAAGTCTACAAGAATAGAAGCATGTAGTATACATCAAGCTCTTTTCTCGCGTCGTTGCCGGGGAGGTGAGCGCTTGAAGGTATCTTCTTTAGATCTTGCGATTAAATCTTTTTGTTTCTTGTTTTTATTTTTACTAGTTTGGCTTATGGAATGTTGTCCTTTAAATTTGCTTTTTGAGAGTGACCTCTCCACCACTCCCATGGTGGATAAGGTTACTCCACATACTGAATGTATTCCTTTCAAAATACCGATGGGGATAATTGATCGTGTTATGAGTAATTGCTATGCAGGAGATGGAGCTATACATCCTAGTTATCATCTGCTTTATATTAAAGAATTATGTGAGTTGTTTGAGATTGCAGGTGTATCAAGAGAGGCAATCATGAGGAAACTATTTTCCTTATCACTTAAGGAGAAAGCATTGGAGTGGTATAGGCTGCTAGACAATCCTCACTTGTTGGACTGGAAGGAGCTTATGTCTCTCTTTTATTCTAAAATTTATCCTCTTCGTGAAATTCATCAAGATAGAAATTATATCTACAATTTTTGGCCACGTGACTAATGACCCACAAGTGTAGGGGATCGCAACAGTCTTCGCGGGCAGTTTGACCCTAATTTATTGATTCGACACAAGGGGAGACAAAGAATATTTATAAGCCTTAGCAGTTGAGTTGTCAATTCAACCACACCTGAAAAGGATTTCTCTCGAAGCAATTTATCAGCAGTAATAGTGATTTGATGGCAGCAGTAGAATAGTAATAGCAGTAGTAAAATTAAGATAGCAATGATGACGGTAAAAGTAATGATTGTAAAGAGCGGGATTAAAACACCGTAGGCATAGGGACAGATAGACGGGCGTTGCATGAATAAGATAGCTCATGAAATGAACATAACTAAGCACGAAGCAAATGAATATATATATATATAGCATCCAAGTATCAAATAGTCATAGGCATGTATTCCTAATTTAGCCGTACGTGCTTACAATAAGAACTTGCACGACATCTTTTGTCCTGCCATCCGGTTTCAGCCGGGCTAATTAAGGAACAAATCGCAATTAAGGTGTTCCTTTTAATAGAACACCGGATCAAAGCATTAACACACAATGAATACATGTAACCTCAAGTTGCCAACCATTCCCATCGATGTCCCCGTTTCTGTCACTCGGGGTCTCTGGTTCCGGTTGACAACAAGTGCACACAACTAGTAGATAGGATCCAAACAACAATTATACTCATGCAAAAATAAGTATTCAGATCTGAAAACATGGCACCCGGGCCCAAAGTGACAAGCATTAAGCATAACTAGTTGCACCAACGATGGTTAACACAAATAGAGGATACTAGGCATCGTGCCCTAACAATTACATGAGCAATCTTATTCAATCCCTTCCATCCTCTTGCCTACAGCAGGGAACTACTCATACATGGAGGGGGACGACATGGATGGTTGATGGAGAGGCGTTGGCGGTGACGATGGCGGCGATCTCCACTCCGGCAGGGTGCCGGAACAGCGATCCTGGACCCCGAATTTAGGGTTCGTGATGGCGGCAGAGCTTCGTAAGGTTTCTGGAAAAAGTGTTCGGGGGCTTGTCGTTTTAGGTCGAGAGGCGGCTTATAAGCGAAGGGGGGTCGAGAGACGAGGTCCCAGGGGCAGGGGCGGCCTCCTGCCACGGCTTGGACCCCACCCGTGGGTGGGACCCTCCCCTGCTCCTAGGGTGGCCCCCCTCGCGGTCTTCTGGCTCCGTGGCTCTTTTCCCTCAAAAATACTTTTTATAATTTTTCTAGAATTTTCCGCGAACTTCTAAACCCTGCACAAAAAAAGACACCAAATGCAATTCTGCTGAAAACAGCGTCAGTTCGGGTTAGTCAAACAAATTCATTAATAATCAGAGGCAAAACAATATCAAAGTGTTTGGAAAAGTAGATACGTTTGCGACATATCAGTGGCGGAGAGAGTATTGCTCAAGCTTGGGGGAGATTGAAATCATTAATGCTTAAATGTCCTAACCATGATCTTCCCAAGGATATTATTGTTAATAATTTTATGCAAGGCTATCTCGTCATGACAAGGAAATACTTGATGCTTCTTCTATGGGTTCTTTTACAAGTAAAAAGATTGATGCTAAATGGGATCTTATTGAAAAGATTCAACACAACATTGAAGATTGGGAGATCCACAAAGGTAAAGAGTCAGTTATAAATTATGAGTATGATTGCATTGAGTCTTTTGTTGAAACTGATAGTTTTAATAAGCTTAGTGCTAAGTTTGGACTTGACTCTCATATAATTGTTGATATCTATAAATATTTTGCTTCTCATATTAATATTCCTAAAGAGAAATGGTCTAAGCATCATGAACCTTTCAAAGACATTTGCAAACAAAATGAAATTGTTAATGATGATTGCAATAGACATGATCCAATCTCTACAAATGATGTTTTATATAAGCATGTTAATTTTTGTGGAGTGCATAGACCTTGTGAAAGCACTCGGGCTGAAGAAGATAAATATTGTAAGCAACATAAGCATGAAAGAACTAGCAAATGGCTTAAGGATTTATATAAATTTGCTAGAGAATTAAATGACCTCTATCCTTTTGAGTGTGAACTTTGCAAAGAAGAAGGTCATTTTAATTTCCAATGCTCGTACTTTAATGATAGAACTATTAGCCAGTTTTGTGATAACATGATCACCTCTATTCTTTATGATGAACTTAATTTATTTTTGGGGTGTGAAGAGTTATCAGCAAATAACTTCTTGGTTAGATAGGAGTACTTTTGGGACGAATAACATTCTTCAGGGAGCTTATCATTATTGTGTTGTGAATTACCGTGACAATGCTTACATTGCAAAAATTAGAAAAGATAGCACTTCAACAAAGTATAAAAGGAAAAATGTTTCTTATGTTGCTAATAATGAAATGGAGAGATTCTCCCAAGTTTCTCCTGTCTTTTCTAATAATGAATCAGATTATGTGGAGAAGCTTCCTTTCCAACCACTCCCTCCTAAGGTGGTGGTGAAGAAGAAGAAGAGAGGGATGAGTAAAAAGAAAGAGGAAGCGGTATCATCCCCTAAGCATATTTCTCCCATCATGGTTGTTCCTAATGAGTATGAATCAAAAATTATTGAAGATGATCCGCTTGATTGTATTCATTATTATCTTGATGTTAAGTCTATAGGCACTATTGAAGAAGATTATGTTATGCCTGTTACTTATTGTGATGATCATGATTGGGAAAATAATACTACTTATGATCTTGAAAATCTTTTTGGCACCAATTTTGAAAATGATGATATTGATATTTGTTATACAGTTGGGAATATTCATGTTTCTTATAATCATAATGTGGAAAACCCCAAACTTGGGGATGATGGGTTTGAAAATCCTTTTGGTATTGAAAGTCATGATGATTTGTTTACAAAAATATATGCTTGGAAAGATGACTATCCCCTTGCTTATGATGATATTATGCCTCCAGTTTTTGATGATTATTGTGATGATAACTATGCCATAAAGAATAATGTTAATCACCCTTACGAGACTTGTCATAATTATTACTCTCCTACTGAACATCATCTTTCTAATATACAATTAGTCTATCATGTCCAAGGTCTAAATGATAGTCCTACTCTCAATGCTACTAATAATAAAGATTTTGCTTATGTGGAGAGTAATAATAATAGTTTTATGCATGTGAATCATGAGAAAAATGCTTTATGTGATGGTTATATTATTGAGTTTTCTTATGATTCTACTGAAAGTTATTATGAGAGAGGGAAGCGTGGTTATATAAATTTTCATCTTATGAAGTTTCCCCTCTTTATGTTGAAGGTTTTAATGTTGCACTTGCTTTGCCTTCCTATGCTTAATGCTTTATGCTCCAATGATTTATTTTCTTACAAGATGCCTATGCATAGGAAGGGAGTTAGACTTAAATTTGTTTGATATTTGCTTCATGATGCTCTATTTTGCGTTCCAACTCTTATTCTTATGAGAGCATCATTGAAATTATCATGCCTAGCTAAAAGGCTTAAAAGAAAAGCGCTTGTTGGGAGACAACTCATCTTTTACTTTCAGTTTGTTTTTGCTTTTCTTGAAGTCATGAAGTTGTTGCCTGTAGCAACTTCATTGTATCTTTTTGTCTTGTTTTTTTGTGCCAAGTTCGGCCTCTAATGCATTGAAAGTGCGAGGTATTGTTTTGCTGTCCAGAAACAGATTTCTGTCCTTCACTGTTCGAAAATCAAGAAATTCCCTGAATTTTATAATTTTATGATATTTTTAGACAGAAAGCCTGATACTTTTATATATCTTTCGTTAGTTTTGAGTTTTCTGATTTGAGCTACAGAAGTGCCTAGAAAAATTCAATCTTTACAGACTATTCAGTTTTTGACAGATTCTGCTTTTATTTGTATTCGTCTATTTTACTATCGTCAAATGTGATACTCTAGAGGATGAGTACCACATTGAGGCTTAGTAAATAGTATCTAATTCCCAATAAAGTTGTTTGAAATTTGTCTTGACTTGAAAACATGTGCATTTTAATTTATAAGCACTAACCCTCTAATCAGTTTATGAGAAGTTTTATGCGAAGGGAGTTTTTAAGTTCCAAAGGAGAGGACAATGAAGAAATTGAAGATGGATCAGATCTCAAGCTCGGGGATGCCCCCATGGAACCCCCTCTGAATATCAAGAATCATCAAGCGTCTAAGCTTGGGGATGCCCAAGGCATCCCCTCCTCTTCATCGAGTATCATAAGGTCGTCTTCGTTGAACTACGTTTTTATCACTTTACATATTATGTGCTATGCTTGGATCATCTTTTTGCTTTAAGTTTTGTTTTGTTTGTTTGCTGGTCATATTTAGGTTGGATCCTATCCATCTTGTGTGGGAGAGAGACACGCTCCGCTTTTTCGTTTGAATACTCCTTTGCTTCGATTATATCTTGTTGAGTATTCTTATCTACTGTTTGTTTGCTAGTAAGCTCTCGCTTTTAGCTTTTATCTTGTTTAGAGCTGCTAGTTGTTTTTGTTGTTAGACCCTCTTGATCTTCACTTATATTTTTTAGAGAGTTGTTTTGGTTGCTTGGTTAATTTGTTAGAGCGATAAAATGCTATGCATGTGGTAGTGGTATGAAATAGGAAAAAACCTGCATAGTCTTGTAGATCACTATGTGGATAATTTGATACTCTTCAATTGTTTTGAGGCATTAAAATAACTAATGGTTAAAATTTGTTGGTTAACGATGTTAGAGCTGATTAGTGGAGACGTGTTAGTAGAGTGTGGAGCCCTATCTTTCTTAACTAAAAACAACCTAAGTCAACAATGTTTTTGCATCATGAATTCTGCTCAGTTGAAAAGAAGTTCCTAGTGGGTAGTTACTGTAATGGTCGGGGAAGCCAACGGGGCACTTGTGTCTAGGCCTGGAATTCGAGCCGAGCCGAGCCGACTCGGCTCGACTCGCTCAAACTCGGTCAACAAACGAGCGAGCTCAACTCGGCTCGTTCAACAGTCGAGTCCAGAAATGGAACTCGGCTCGACTCGGTGAAGCTCGCGAGTTGCTCGTTTAACTCGGTGTAAAAGCTGTCGAGGACGAGTACGAGGTGATGGCCAGCATGGACGTGAACGAGGTGTCGGCCGGCGCGGACGAGGTGACGACCGGCCTAGACGAGGTAACGGCCGTCGAGGACGAGGACGAGGTGATGGCCGGCGGGGATGGGCGGCGGCCGGCAGGGACGAGCGGTGCGGCGGCCGGTAGCTACGGGCTTGGGCGGCGCGGCCGTACCTGCAGGGATGGGCACGGGCGGCGCGGCGGCCGGCAGGGACGGGCAAGGGCGGCGCGACAGGGACGGGGACGGGGCGCCGCCGGCCCGCCTCTCCTCTGCAAGGACAAGCTATCACTATTGATTGGTGACTGGTGAGGGGATCGATAGGGAGTTAACCCTACTCCTGCGGGAATAGGTGGGCTTGGCCTCTTAGGAGTTGGGATGGCAGGCCGGAAGTATTGCTAGTTGGGCCACTTGGGCTAGATTAGGCAAGCAGTAGGCAGCAGAGTTCTAATTTTAAGCGAGCAAAACGAGTACTCGCTAGCTCGGCTTGTTTAGCTCGAACTCGTTTACTGAAAAATATACAAGCTCGGCTCGGCTCGTTTATTTTCGAGTTCGAGTCGAGTCGAGTTGCGACTCGCTCGTTTAACTCGCGAGTTTCGAGTTTTCGTTCCAGCCCTACTTGTGTCGCCGCCATGATCCCTCTCGGGGTGTTTCTAACCATTTGTGGAACATTGAAATTGCTAGTTGTTCGCAATATACGAAATGCATTGTTGAGTTTTGGTTTTTGGCACTTCCACTTCCATATTTTGCTAGCCTATTCGGTGTTGCGCAATGCCCTCTCTAACATTGAGATTGGTGCATACTTCGCCAGTACATCCAACCCCGTGGGAGAACTTCATCTTGTTCTCCTACACACAAGCCAATTATCTCTCTCAAAACAGCCACCATACCTACCTATCACTGCATTTCCATAGCCGTTCCGAGATACATTGCCATGCAACATCCATCATTCCATCATGACTTGATGTCATTCTTCATGTTCTTTAAAAGAGCCCAAAAAGAGGCCCCCAAAAAGAGGCCAAATGAGAGAGCATTTAAAAGAGCCAAGGAGGCCACCAAAATCCAAAAAAAAGTTCTCATGTTGTTTTAGTAGTATAACTATGTGGGGAATTAACATTATAGATCTTGGCTTGTATATTCCAAGGATGAGCCTCCTCAAGTGAGCTCTAGGTCTTCATGAGCAAGCAAGTTGGATGCACCCCCACTAGTTCCATTGGAGAGCTTTCATACACTTATAGCTCTCTGTGGATCCGTTGCATGGCAATCACTACTCCTCATACAGTATCAACTACGGGACTTCCTTCTGCCTTGTGGTTACCCTCTCCACTGTTTGAGCCTTTCTTTTTGGCCTTCCAAACCTCCATCATTGTTCTTTTTGCCATAACATTTTGGTGCCAAAGCCACTTCTTACTTGCACTAGTTGAGTAGACTTCAAAACAGTTGCTTTGTGAGGGAGATGGATTAGGACACCTGACTCGAGCTTGGCTATTTTCATGAATGACTACTTATTCACGAAAAGTTTCTAGCATTTGTTAGCTAGCGTATGTTAATCATTGTTTGCTTAATGTCAACTATAGACAATTGTTTTTTATCACCTTATTCACATCATGTGTTGTACATTACTATCTTGATCATGATTGTGTTGGTTGCATGTCTCATAAAAAATTATTTTGTTATCACTTACCTACTCGAGGACGAGTAGGAGTTAAGCTTGGGGATGCTGATACGTGTCAAACGTATCTATAATTTTTGATTGATCCATGCTAGTTTTGTGATGTTGTCACACGTTTTTACTATCATATTACATCATTTTGAGGCATTTTATTGAACTAACCTATTGACAAGATACCCAATACCAGTTCCCTGTTTTTGTTGTAGAAAGTTACTTCTGAAAATATTCTCGGAATTGGACAAAACTTTACGGAGATTTTATTAAAGAAATAAGAACCGGAGCCAGAAGGGCGACCCCGAGAGGGACCCACAGGCCAGGGGTGGGTCCCACCTGCGGGTCTAAGGGGGGCCGCGGCCACAACCCGCCTCTGCCCCTCAGGCACCCGCTCGGCCGCCTCCGACACCTATAAAATCATCCCTGACGAAAAAACCCTAACCCCCAAAGGATTTTCCCAAATACGATACAGAGCTCCGCCGCCATCGCTGACAAGTTTCGGGGGTTCAGAAGGTCCTGTTCCCGCACCCTGCCGGGACGGGGATCGACCGCCGGAGCCATCTCCATCAACACCGCTGCTTCCCGCGATGAGGAGGGAGTAGTCCCTCACCGGGGCTGAGGCTTATACAAGTAGCTATGTGGTTATCTCTTTCTCCCATGATGTGATCTTCGTTGTGACCATGAGCTTTGTTAGTATAGTCGAATACATGATGTTTCCCTATGTGTAATGGATATGATGTTGCTCAAGTGGTGTTATCTAGTATAATTTGCGGAGTCACCGTTGTGATCATGGTACCTCGGTGACAGTGTGGGTGCCATGTGTGACTCTATGCATCAAGATTAGAGGGATCTTCATCATGAGTTTGTTCTTTATTATTGTTGGATTGAATAGATCATGAGGTTTCTTGATGCTTGTGTTATTGAAGAAAGAGACTATTCAAGATATAGGTTGTGGTGTTTGTTAGTACTATCTTTAGATGCGGATAGTGACAGCATGAAGTGTCCATAGATGTGGAATACGAACTTTAAGGTGTGCTTCTCATAGCCCTACGCAATTCTCATCCTATTTGATCCACAAAAGAATGATCTCCGAGTAATGTCTACCATGCATGTGTTTTGTGGGAACTATCATGTGTTTAATTATGTTAATGATGTTGAGAGTAGTCACTAGTGAAAGTATGAAGCCTAGGCCTTGTTTCCAAGCATTGATACATCATTTTTAGTCACATTTGTCACTTGTTTGCTTGCTGCCATTTTTATTACAGAATTACAAAATCACCTTTTACCATCCATATCACTTGCATTTTACCATCTCTTCGCCAAACTAGTGCACCTATACAACTGACAATTGTATTAGGTGTGTTGGGGATAGAAGAGAATTCTTGTATTTTAATTGTAGGGTTCCTTGAGAGGGATATCTTTGACCTCTACCTCCCTGAGTTCGATAAACCTTGGGTTACTCACTTAAGGGAAAATTGCAGCTGTCCTACAAACCTCTGCGCTTGGAGGCCCAACAAGTCTACAAGAATAGAAGCGTGTAGTAGACATCACTTAACTTTGTTTCGCGTTTTCCTTCGATGTTCTTTCGTGGATTTGTCATTGATTCCTCTTTCTCTCTACCCCGGGCTTCACTTCATATACTCATCTCTCGCCTCATATGACATATTGGATATCAGGCTTAGTTTGCAGCTGTGAATATAATTATGCACTTATTTATTGATAAATATGTTCTTCCAAGTAACCATTTCTGATTCACCCTAAAAGGAGTAGGGGATTTACAAAGATCTCTAGCTCTTAAACCGCTTGACTAAAAATCAAACTTAATATGATTTTGATAACTTTTTTCCTTCTACTAGTATGTCATATAAGAGAATCCAGAAAGGTGTGATAGCCTTGAAAGAGTATGAGTCGAAGAGAATAAAACCGGGTCCTATAAAAAACAGTCGGGAAACATGACCCAATTTCTCCTCTTTCTTTTCACACGGGAAACAATTGGGAATAAAACTGACCATGAACATGTTGTCCGCCCTTCCCTGGCCAGTACACCCGACAGAGCGGAGGGCAACCCATTTGGTCCACTCTGTCCTTTTCTTTCTTAATTTGGTCAAAATATTCATTTGGCATTTTTTAACAAATGAGATAGCAAATGTATCTAGCAAATAAATCTATCATTTGTCATAGCACTAAAATAATATATGCCATGCCGGCATATAACATTGTACCAAAATAATCGCACGCACCCCCCGCATGTGGCCTGGCCTTCAAGTGAAACATGCAAATACGAAAGATGATCGGATATCTATCTCGATCATCATATTTTTCCTCTTCAAGTACCACGACCTTTTTTATTGGGACAGGTTGCTCACATCGACCGCCATGATCTACGCCTCTATTCCTCTATTCCTACTTCTCACTTGACACCTCCTCGGTGTTGGGGGAGTGACCCCCGGGTATACCAAAGTCCACGACTCGACAAAAGAACAAGAAAAGCAAACCACGAAGATCAAAGCAAGCTGCTGGCTGGAGGCTCCAGGCAGCCCGTCCGGCTGGGGCTCCAGGCAGCCCGTCCGGCTGGGGCTCCAGGCAGCCCGTCCGGCTGGAGCTCTAGGCAGCCCGTCCGGCTGGAAGCTCCAGGCTGCCCTAAGTAGTACTAGTTGGGCCTAATGGGCCACCCCTTTGTCCCCTGGGCATCCCCTTTATAAGGTGCACCAGGGAGCCCTTGAGAGGCAACTGAGAGAAAACCCTAGATATATATCTTGGGAGGTAGAGGCCCTTCTCATACCTACCTACCCCTTCTTCTTCCTCTAGCGAGAGAGACAAACACAGCTCAAGGAGCAACCATGTAGCCCGAGATCTATGCCATGATATACATCAGACATGCAGGACGTAGGGGTGTTACCTCCACACGAGGGCCCCGAACCTGGGTACATCGCGTGTGTTCTTGCCGTGCTTGTGCCCAATCCCGCCGGAACGCCATCGCCACCTTGCCCCACAATCTTTTCCATCTCTGATGGCTATGAACCCTTTCAATGTATCTCAGAATGTGATTGTCCAGGCATCACGCTTTGCATCTAGCTTGGAGTTGGTCCTCCCCCTCGACCTTTTCTCACTTGGGCGTCATCCTCAAGGTCGATGACCGATGAGTCCCCACCTCTTTTGAGTGACGCATAGAAGTATTTCCACTTTTGACAATCTCTGATTGTCATCCAGCAATGAGTCAAGGTAAATGCCTTGTCCTCATGTTGGGACTTGAAGGTATCCAAAGCTTAGCACATCTATATGTATAGATGAAACCAACAAAGTACATTCATAACTATAGGAGGACAATAGATGCTCATATGAATAAGGGGAGGGGATGAAGAATATACCAAGTCCTTGACACCAACACCAACACCACAAAATTTGTTGCACTCTGCTTGGATAAAACTCCACCTCTTTTGAAGTGACAATTCAGTTCGGTCACCCGAAAATTTCTAGGGCTCATACAACCTATGTTCAATTAAGTAGTGATAAATCCTCTTCTAATAAGATCCACCCTTTTTCTCGGCACCCATAATTTGATCTTGTCAAATATCCATCCATGCCTCACAAATCATCTTGTCCTCCTCCTCCGTATATGCTCTGCTCCTCTAGCTTTGCCGCCTCCTTTTTGACTGGCCTTGTTGAGTTAGCTCATCCTCAAACATGAGTGACTCATCCTCGATTTGGACACCCTCATGTTGGGTCTCTTTCCCACCATCATGGTGAGTCTCTTGTCCACACACATTGATCATGTTCGTCATGAGACACTCTCCGTCCTCATAGTACCTTGGGTTGTCCGGCGTTGGGGCCGACATTTCATCAAACAAGTTGCGACCTTCGGGGATATTGGTCGGGTGGACCACCTGCAGGGCCTTCCTATGTTGTGGATAACTCGCCAGCCACATGTGTGGCATTGAAATCAGTGTAAGGCACTATGTCGATGATCTGCACGGAATCATGATTTATGCTGAGTAATCCCGAGGCGAGGTGGAGAAGTGATACGTCGCAAACGTATCTACTTTTCCAAACACTTTGCTATTGTTTTGCCTCTGATTATTAATGAATTTGTTTGGAACTAACCCGAACTGACGCTTTTTTTAGCAGAATTGCATTTGGTGTCTTTCTTTTGTGCAGGGTTCAGAAGTTCGCGGAAAATTCCAGAAAAAATATAAAAAGTATTTTTGAGGGAAAGAGCCACGGAGCTAGAAGACCGCGAGGGGGGGCACCCCAGGAGCAGGGGCGGGTCCCACCCGCGGGTGGGGTCCAGGCCACGGCAGGAGGCCGCCCCTGCCCCTGGGACCTCGTCTCTCGACCCCCCTTCGCTTATAAACCCCCTCTCGACCTAAAACGACGAGCCCCCGAACACTTTTTCCAGAAACATTACGGAGCTCCGCCGCCATCACGAACCCTCAATTCTGGGTCCAGGATCGTTGTTCCAGCACCCTGCCGGGGTGGAGATCGCCGCCATCATCACCGCCAATGCCTCTCCATCAACCATCCATGTCGTCCCCCTCCATGTGTGAGTAGTTCCCTGCTGTAGGAAAGGGGATGGAAGGGATTGAATAAGATTGCTCATGTAATTTGATGCCAAATTGTTAGGGCACGATGCCTAGTATCCTCTATTTGTGTTAATCATCGTTGGTGCAACTAGTTATGCTTAATGCTTGTCACTTTGGGCTCGGGTGCCATGTTTTCAGATCTGAACACTTATGTTTGCATGAGTATAATTGTTGTTTGGATCCTATCTACTAGTTGTATGCACTTGTTGTCAACCGGAACCAGAGACCCCGAGTGACAGAAACGGGGACATCAATGGGAATGGTTGGCAACTCGAGGGTTACATGTATTCATTGTGTGTTAATGCTTTGATCCGGTGTTCTATTAAAAGGAACACCTTAATTGCCATTTGTTCCTTAATTGGCCCGGCTGAAACCGGATGGCAGGACAAAAGATGACGTGCAAGTTCTTATTGTAAGCACGTACGGCTAAATTAGGAATACATGCCTATGACTGTTTTATACTTGGATGCTATATATATATATTCATTTGCTTCGTGCTTAGTTATGTTCATTTCATGAGCTATCTTATTAATGCAACGCCCGTCTATCTGTCCCTATGCCTACGGTGTTTTAATCCCGCTGTTTACAATCATTACTTTTACCGTCATCATTGCTGTCTTTATTTTATTACTGCTGTTACTATTCTAGTGCTGCCATCAAATCAATGTTACTACTGATAAATTGCTTCGAGAGAAATCCTTTTTAGGTGTGGTTGAATTGACAACTCAACTGCTAAGGCTTATAAATATTCTTTGGCTCCCCTTGTGTCGAATCAATAAATTAGGTTCAAACTACCCGCGAAGACTATTGCGATCCCCTACACTTGTGGGTCATCAAGACTATTTTCTGGCGCCGTTGCCGGGGAGCATAGCTCTATTTATAAGTTCACCTGGGAGTTTTTCTGTCTGCTGTAATTTACTCTTCATCATGAAGGGTAAGCGAGATCCTAAGTTTCCAATACTGCCTTCCACCACAAGGAAAGGTACTGCTCTGAACTCTAAAGCTACTCTTGATTCACCTACTGTTTTAAGTCAACTTGTTACACCACCTGTGAATGCTCTTCCTAATGTTGATGCTTTGTTTTCTGAGTCTGCTACTGTTTCTGATAAATTTGATGATGCTGGTTCTTTAGGCCCCTTTTTAGAATCTCTTGTCACTAGGTCTAAAGAAATTACAATGCCCAATGAAAATCTTACTACACCTATTAGCTCTCCTAATCCATATAATTATGAGAGTAGGTATCCTGATGATTCCTACATTGATCTTAACAATGAGTTTATTAGACAATATATGGACTGTTCTACTTCTAAAGATCCTGATGCTTTGAGGAAATTGCTTGAAAAGCATGTTGTTAAGAATTATTTTACACCTGATCCTGAGTTTGCTACCTCTCCCATATGCATTAAAGATGATGATTTTAATTTCTCTGTTGATCTTTCACTCATATCTAATGTTGAATCTGATCCTTTTTGTGGAACTAAGGATGACAATGCTATAGAACACATGAATAAATTAGCTTCGCTTAGCCTTCTATTTTCTGATGATAAAAAGATACAGCATTACTATTTAGTAAAGTTGTTTCCTTTCTCATTAAAAGATGATGCCAAAGTGCGGTATAATGCTTTACCTTATGGATCCATAAAAAGCCCTCATGAATTTCTTGATGTTTTCTTTGCAAAATATTTTCCCGCTCACATGCAGCATGAGGCTTTGCAGAGAATTTTCAATTTCAGACAATTGGAGGATGAGCATCTCCCTAAAGCTTGGGGGAGATTCGGATCATTACTCAGGGCTCGGCCAGGGCATGATATTCCGAAGAATGAACTCCTTGATATATTTTATAATGGACTAACTGTTGAATCTAGGACATACCTAGATAGCTTTGCTGGTTGTCTTTTCATGAAAAGGACTGTAGATGAAGCTGAAGAACTAATGGCTAAGATTGCTAAAAATCATGATGAATGGAGCATTCCTGAACCTCCTCCGTTACCAACTCCGAAGAAAATGAGAGTGCTCTTCCTAAACCCAGAAGATATGCAAGAAGCCAAAAGATCTATTAAGCAAAAAGGTATTATAGCTGATGATGTGAAGAATTTACCTCCAATTGAAACTTTATGTGAGCCTACCACTCACCCACCTATGGTAGAGGTACACTCTCTTCATAATTTTACTGTTAATGATATTCCTTATAGTAAGCCTCCTAGTCAGTGTTTGGATGAATTTGATAACTTTATTGTTAAACAAACTCATTTTAATATGCAAATTCAAGAACAATTAAATGATAACACCCTGGTTATTAAAAATTTGTATTCTGTCTTGGAGAAAACTGCTAATGATGTTAAAGGTCTTGTTAAGCATTTTCATATGGTCCAAACTCAACTTGAACAAATTACTAAAGTGCAAAAAGACTTGCTTGCTGGAATTCCTACACAAAGTAATAAACAAACTTGTGGTGTTTTAACTAGAGGAGGTGTCTCTACTCAAGATCCTCTTTATCCTGAGGGACATCCTAAAAGAATTGAACAAGAATCTCAACTGGTTGAAAATAATATTACTAGTTCCCCTAAAAAGAAAAAGAAGAAACATAAAGAATTAGGAGAAGCTAGTAATATGGAACTTGATAAATAACCTACAAGTAATAATCCTAATGCTGTCTCTAATTCGGATGCTGAAACTGAAAGTGGTAATGAGCATGATAATGATACTAATGAACCTGAAGAAAAGGAGGAGGAGACTGCACCTCCTGTTGCTAAAAAACATGGTAAAGAGAGAGAGCCATGGGTGCAAAAACCCATGCCTTTCCCATCTAAATCTCAGAAGGCTAAGGAAGAAGAACACTATAATAAATTATGTGAATGGATGAAGCCCCTCTTTTTGCAAATTCCTTTGACAGATGCTATTAAGTTGCCTCCCTATTCAAAATATATGAAAGACATTGTTACTAATAAAAGAAAAATCCCTAATGAAGAAATCTCCACTATGCTTGCTAATTACTCTTTCCATGGCAAGATTCCTAAAAGGCTTGGTGATCCAGGTATACCCACTATTCCTTGCTCCATTAAAAATAAATATGTTAGAACTGCTTTATGAGATCTTGGTGCAGGAGTTAGTGTTATGCCATTTTCTCTTTATAAAAGACTGTTATTAGATAAGCTTATTCCTACTGATATTTCCCTTCAAATGGCTGGTAAGTCCACTGCTGTGCCCATTGGTATCTGTGAGGATGTTCCTGTTAAAGTTGCTAATTGTTTAATCCTAACTGACTTCGTGGTATTGGAAATGCCTGAAGATGATAATATGTCTATAATTCTTGGGAGACCTTTTCTTAATACTGTAGGGGCTGTTATTGATTGCAATAAAGGAAAAGTTACTTTTAACATTGATGATAAAGAACACACGGTGTACTTTCTAAAGAAGATCAATACCAAAATTGGTTTGAACTCCATTGAGAATATTGAATCCATCAAGATTGGAACTATTGATTGTCCTATTCATACACATTCAAGAAAATATGAAACTCTCATGATTGGGACAATTCCTATTCAATATGAGGTAACTTGATTGTCTGTTGAATATTGAATAATTTATGTCAAATAAATTTGGTGTGGTAGCAAGACTTGATCAACCTTGCTAACAAACCAACTTTAGCAACATAAAGATATCAAGATTCATTAAATTTTCTTCTTTTTCTCATCTTTAGTTTTTCCTGTAATTTTTATTTCTTGATTAGTTTGTCCCTTTTAAATGTCAAATTCCTGTTTTATTAGCTTAATTTTAATCTCTTATAAGTTCTTCGGGAAAAGTTGTCGAAAAATTCCAGAAAATTTACACGATTTTTATCTTTTGAAATGAGCCACGGAAGTGGCTGGAGCTGACCTGGGGGACCCCCCATGGGCAGGGGCGGGTCCCACCCACGGGTGGCACCTAGGCCGCGGCCAAGGGCCGTCCCTACCCTATGGAGGGCCCCACCAGGTGAGTCTCCTCCCACTCACTCTCTCACTCGAAAAGAAACACTTCGGCATTGTTCAAACCCGAGTGTTTGCTTTTGAGTGCTGGGATTTTCGATCTCTTTGTTCAGCCCATTATTCTTGCTGAAATTTGGAGCAAATCCTCTCCGGTATGTGACTCCTTCACTCCTCCAATTAGAATCTTGAATGGTTTTGTATTATTTGAGTATTTTGTTGTTGTTTATGACTTTGAGTATGAACTTGCATGCTTGATTTGTGACTTGTTAGATGGATTTGATGCATGTACTAGTTGATATTGAGTTGTAGGAATAGTCTAATGCACTTCCTATATTTTATTTTCAAGTTTTATGAGGTTTGTTGAAAAATTTCAGAAAAGGAAGAACATGCCTAAGTTCAATTTAGGTGGGATCTTTAAGAAGAAGGAGCCCTCTTCTCGTCGAGAAACGAGAGGGTCAAGTTCTAATGCACCAATGAGGCTTTCATATAATAAAGATTTGGAGCCACTTGGTGTTATTGTGCTTGCTCGAGAGACGGATGTGCTTCATCGGTATACCCATGTTATGAATTTCTACAAGCTGCAGGTATACGCAATGAATTTACTAGTATTGTCACTAATGCATCATTGACAAATATTGTATTAGTGGAGAGGCCCCAATATCTTAAGCTCACTAACATCTTTGTGCAAAGCTTTAATTTCAATGATGATCCATATCACCCTAGTGTGGAGTTTATGCTATATGAGCGACCTTGTAGAATGCATTTGTCTGAGTTTTGCAGCGCTCTAGGAGTGAGGAACTCGGGGCTCATAGGCAAGATGAACACGCAGCCCCAGTACCTCAAGGAGCTCTATGCCGGAATCTGTCATGATGATTGGAGAGACTCTACGCGTGCAAAATTTGGGAGTATTCAGTTTCCAGCTGTGAGGTATTTGGGCTATGTCATTGCTCGTTGTATCCTTCCCCGGGATAATACGAGTAACATGACTAGTCTTGATCTTGATATTCTTGCCGCTGCTATTAATTGTGATGAAACTCATAACATTGGCGCTCTTATCGCTCGTCGTCTTAGCACTAACAAGGTTAGAGGGCCTATTTATGGAGGCACTATTGCTTCGATCATGCTTGCTACTGCCATGCTTCCTCCTAGAGAGGATGATCTAGAGTTGGATTTTATTAGGCTTAATCTTACTGCAATGAAAACTCACCACTATGTCACTTATGATTCCACTTTGGAGAACTTGCAGTATAGATTGTTATTTGGTTTTGATTTGGATAACCCTCGCTTTGTGAGATTGCCTGCTCCTGTTTTGTTTAACTCTGCTGCTAGGGACGGATACTCGTTTACTGAGGAGGTGCTGGATGAGTACCTCGTATCACTAGCCCCTGAGGAGGAGCCACAGGACTCGCAGTGGCAGTCACAGACGGGCGCCAACTGGGGCGTGCCGCCACCGTGGTAGATGGATCCCACTTAGGCCAAAAGCCTAAGCTTGGGGGAGTACGTATTTCTCACCAACATCTTTTTATTTCATTCACTCAACTATCATATGTCGGTGTCTTCGTTATTCCTTTGTATATTCATTAGTTTTCTTTTTGCTTTCTTTTTGCTCTTTTCAATTTGCTCAGTCGCCTTAGTTGTTCTTTTTGTTTATTAATCAAAAACCCAAAAAGATTTCCTCTTTGTTTGCCTCTTCTTTCTCATAATCAAAAAGACCAAAAAGATTTTCTTTTGTTTCTTTTTCGTTTGTTTTCTACTTTGTTTTTAGTCGCTTCTTCCCAAATTGAAAACAACAAAAATATTTCTCTTCTATTTCTGCGCTATTCCTTTCGCTATCCAAAAAACACAAAAATATTTTCTCATCTTCTTCGTTTTGTAGTTGTTTCAGAGTTCAACCTGTGTTTGTGATGACACTTGCACATTTTTATTATTTCCATATCTTTCAGTTGTGCAAGCGTCTGTGCAATAATGATGATATTTGGCAACGCGGATTTGATGAGGAAATTCGGTATGAACTCTATTTGTTTTCATTTTTGTACAGATGCTTATCCTCATGCTCATGTTTTAGTTTGCTATGGTAGAATGTTGCGTAGATGATATTACTTAGTTTTTATGGATTCCTATGCTTAGCCTCAACTTGTTAAGAGTGGATAATTTGTCATGTAGACGTGAGCATGTTTTGCATTGTTTATAACATGGTATGGTGAAGTGAGATCCTCCTCCAAAAGATTTATTTGGATTGACTTGGCACATGTTCACACATGTAAAAGACTAAAAATAAAGTCTGTTAAGCCTTGACGGTTTATTGTGCTTAGAATTGTAGTATCACTCTTATGCTTTATTCATTGATTGATTTTGTCGCAAAGCATGATTATGACAGTAGTGCTCTTGATCGGTCGCTCCCGAGTCATTTGCTAGCCTCCATTTGCACTGGGTGTAATTGTCCATCCGTGCATCCATTTTCCTTAATCCAAAGTATTCCATTTGAGTCCACTATACCTTCCTACATATGGTGTTTCACCGCCATTCCAAGTAAATTTGTCATGTGCTACCTTTAAATCATTCAAAAAAAATGCTTCTTTTTATGTCTCTGTTTTTAGCTCATGAGGAAGCAGTAGAGGGTTAGATATAACTTGTGACAAGCAAGGTCATTTCCCCCTTTTCACCCGGTGTTGATGGATTACGTCTTCACTTGAATCAACCCAAAAGCAGCTTAAGCAAAATATAAATATAACTCACCATTCTCCTCCGCGCAATGCAAAATCTGAGAAATCAGCTCAAACATTGGACAGTGGTGAAACCAAGGAGAAAGAGGAGCGTACTCGCTCCTCTAAAGAACCAGCTGCTCTCACAAGTCTAAAAGCCTTGCTTGTTATGAGGGACTAGATAGCCTCTCTGTTGTGAAATCGTTGACGAAAGCATGCATCTCTCAAAACTGTTTTACTTCTGCTTATAAACATAAAAAGCTCTAGCACATGATTAATCCCTGCTTCCCTCTACAAAGGGCCTTTCTTTTATATATTAATGTTGAGTCATCACCCTTCTTTAAGCACCATCTTATAGAGCATTGCTGTCATTCTGAGTATAACGTGCTTTGTCCCAAAATTTTAATGATTGGAGCATGTTTGAGATACTTCTCAATTCTGATAACTTTACATCTAGTCACCGTTTAATGTCTCAAGAGGTGCCCGACATTTATGTTTTGCCCCCACAAAAGGGGCAAGCGAGAGATCACTTTACCATGCCTAGTTATATGCATTGCATCGGTGCTATTTGTTTGCATGTTTAAAATTATTACTTGTTAGCATATTGTGAGTTTTGCATAAGTCTCCATGATTGCTTTAGTTCTATTGTTTTTGTAACTTCTTTCTTGTGCTTAATTAAAATACTGATCATGGTTTAAACTTCTTTCCTCTAAATGAAGCAAATGTGTTTGACAAAGTTTCTTTTATCGCTTCCAATTTGTCAACTGAATTGCTTGAGGACAAGCAATAAGCTAAGCTTGGGGGAGCTGATACGTCGCAAACGTATCTACTTTTCCAAACACTTTGCTATTGTTTTGACTCTGATTATTAATGAATTTGTTTGGAACTAACCCGAACTGATGCTGTTTTCACCAGAATTGCATTTGGTGTCTTTCTTTTGTGCAGGGTTCAGAAGTTCACGGAAAATTCCAAAAAATTTATAAAAAGTATTTTTGAGGGAAAAGAGCCACGGAACCAGAAGACCGCGAGGGGGGGCCACCCCAGGAGCAGGGGCGGGTCCCACCCACAGGTGGGGTCCAGGCCGCGGCAGGAGGCCTCCCCTGTCCCTGGGACCTCGTCTCTCGACCCCCCTTCGATTATATGCCCCCTCTCGACCTAAAACGATGAGCCCTTGAACACTTTTTCCAGAAACCTTACGGAGCTCCGCCGCCATCACGAACCCTAAATTCGCGGTCCAGGATCGCTGTTCCGGCACCCTGCCGGAGTGGAGATCGCCGCCATCGTCACTGCCAACGCCTCTCCATCAACCATCCATGTCGTCCCCCTCCATGTGTGAGTAGTTCCCTGCTGTAGGAAAGGGGATGGAAGGGATTGAATAAGATTGCTCATGTAATTCGATGCCAAATTGTTAGGGCACGATGCCTAGTATCCTCTATTTGTGTTAATCATCGTTGGTGCAACTAGTTATGCTTAATGCTTGTCACTTTGGGCCCGGGTGCCATGTTTTTAGATCTGAACACTTATGTTTGCATGAGTATAATTGTTGTTTGGATCCTATCTACTAGTTGTATGCACTTGTTGTCAACCGGAACCGGAGACCCCGAGTGACAGAAACGGGGACATCGATGGGAATGGTTGGCAACTCGAGGGTTACATGTATTCATTGTGTGTTAATGCTTTGATCCGGTGTTCTATTAAAAGGAACACCTTAATTGCCATTTGTTCCTTAATTGGCCCGGCTGAAACCGGATGGCAGGACAAAAGATGTCGTGCAAGTTCTTATTGTAAGCACGTACAGCTAAATTAGGAATACATGCCTATGACTGTTTGATACTTGGATGCTATATATATATATATATATATATATATATATATATATATATATATATATATATATATATATATATATATATATTCATTTGCTTCATGCTTAGTTATGTTCATTTCATGAGCTATCTTATTGATGCAACGCCCGTCTATCTGTCCCTATGACTACGGTGTTTTAATCCCGCTGTTTAAAATCATTACTTTTACCGTCATCATTGCTATCTTTATTTTATTACCGCTGTTACTATTCTACTGCTTCCATCAAATCACTGTTACTACTGATAAATTGCTTCGAGAGAAATCCTTTTCAGGTGTGGTTGAATTGACAACTCAACTGCTAAGGCTTATAAATATTCTTTGGCTCCCCTTGTGTCGAATCAATAAATTAGGGTCAAACTACCTGCGAAGACTGTTGCGATCCCCTACACTTGTGGGTCATCAAGAAGCGGGACATGTCTGGGTAGGTACTTGTATGACGACAACCCTCGTTTCCTAGGCGGGGGGTGGAGGGTAAGCCCTCGATGAACCCGAGCTTTCTGCCACCATGCCGACCATGACTAGGGTCGGCTCGTGGGAGATCCCTAGCATGAGGAGGGTGGCTTGCGCGACTTTGCGGCTATGGCTCTAATGTTTTGAGAAGCGGTGGAGGCTACCACCTCTTTTGACTTGACCTTCTTCATATGGTTGCCCCGCTTCTCCGTGTCCTTGGATATTTGCTCCGGATGAACTCTTTCTCCGACTTCTGATGGGGGCAGACACAGGGAGGACATCCACATCGGGGGCACGGGCGGTGACGGCTGCGGTTTGTGCGTCGACCATGGATTTTTTTTCTAGGGTAGGAGGGAGAGTTTGGCTTGGGAGGGGAAAGGGTGGGAATGGGGATGGTATTCCACGCATGGGTGGGCCAGGGGAGGAAAAGGAAGGACACCACAAGCGTCTGTGGTGTGCCCGGAGCAGATACAAACCCAGCCCAAATTTAGGATGGAAATGGGTCAAAGCAAACATAAAAATAGACTAGTCGTTTCCGTTTTCTTTGCCATGTTGAGGCTTGGTTTCTGTCGACATGGACAGAAATGGACGCGAGTGGATGAAATGGGCCACCATGTTGGAGTTGTCCTTAGGTCTCTGGTACCTGGAAGTGCACAGGTTTGTTATCGTACACTTTCATGGAAGTAGACTCTTGATTTATATCGCCCCAAGAGAGCTCATGAAAATGTGTTTTATGGATGTTTTTGTCACACACAAGATGTCAGGCTTGTGCGAATTGACTGTAATGATTTGTAGAATTAAACAATGGAAAATGGTGATGTAAAATGTCTGAGAGGGGTTGTTGTTGCAAGATGAAAATAAATAAGAAAAGAGTAAAGAGTTGTACTGCATATGATGAGAGGAAAGCATAGGGTGATGCGGTTCATGGTGGTAGAGAGTGTGCCTTGATGATGATGGAAATGTGAGATTGATTCTTCTTGCTGAATAGTTGGTGGGCGGGTTACCCTTATATCATCAAACTCCTCCCGCTGGTCTTGTTCTATACTATTGTCCTTCCTACTATTACCATGATCATGGTCAACATCAGCATTTAAGGTCATGAGACCGGACCAACGCATTAAACTTGATGGCTTCCCATTATCCTCGGGTCATCTTTGCGCCTCATTGATATCACCACCTATCACCTTGGGGGTCGCAGAGTCACAAAACAACAAGTGCATATCTATGTAGGGTCATTAGATCATGTTGTTTGGGCCCTAGACAACAAGCATTAGGCAAACCATAGATAAACAATCCTATAAATAATAATTAGAAAGCTTTCACAAATAAATGAATGGATAGGCACAAACACATATCACCAATCCCCTACATCTCCCACGCCAATGGGGATTACTCACACATGAGAGAAATGAGCATAGACTTGATGATGATAAAAATAGGGTTCACCTCAGTATTACCGTAGGATTCCACAATTGTTGGAGATCAACCGAACAATATCTAAATCTCAACCTAAAGTAGACTTTACAAACTCTAGCCTTACAAAGATTAATCTCTCTCTCATGGGGGTGGTGATGATGGAGTGAAGGATCTTGAAGAGCTGGATTGTAGGGACAGATCTGGCAGACAGGTCTTCCCTCTGGATCATCTCTTCTCGGTTCTGGATGATTTCGACGATGCTCTATATGTTTTCTGCCTTCTTCCCTTTGAGGAAAGTTTCTAGTTTTGACGAGGCGAAGGCGACGTGTAGTACGGTCGTGTCCGACCATACCGCGACTCATTATTTCCTCTAATTCCTCGAATGAGGGTTGCCACCAATTAGGAAGTTGCTTGATTTGCCCCCAATATGCCAGATATGACTTCATTTCCTTCCTAAAATGCATAATTCGTAAAAGTCACATTAAAAATGAAAGTTCTCCAAACATCTAGGTATTTGGGTTAGTGTGAGGGCAAATAAGAAAAATATGAAGAAAAACCCATGGAAAACATCTCTAAAAATGTGATACGAATTGGAGCTATCAGTCTCTCCACTCGATCAAAGGATAATGAGGCTAACATAGAGGGTCGGTTAGGAAGGAACTAGTGCCACAACATGGTCGAGGAAGTTGCATGGCGCATGCAGATGCAACTGGCGCGGGAAGGGCGGCGCGACCATGTGAACGGAGAAGAGTAGAGATGATATGGAGAAGAGAATGAGAAATATGAAATCTTTTCAAATAGGAGGATAAATCATATCCTCTTCCATGGACTGATGCACACAACCATATATTACTAATTATCAAAAAATAGTGTCAAGCGTCGGTAACAAATGAATCGGCTTACAAAAAGAAGAGAAGAAATACAAAACTTATGACCGTGGACCATAATCCATCAGCCGAACGACATGTCGCCTAACAAAGGAGAAACCTTCCAAGACTACGCCTTTAAGAAGTAAATCATTGCTTACATGCAGATGTTGACCAATCTGACCATAAGTCAAAGCTTAAGTGATTACCCATGAATCAAAACTTCAAACCGATACCTCCAACACTACTAGGAAACTAGCTATAGGTGGATATATATTCTATGGCGCACTAAAGTAGCCGTGCGCCACAGAATATATTCTGTGGCGCACCGTTGGCTGTGCGCCACAGAAATCATCCCCTTTCTGTGGCGCATATCTAACAGGTGCGCCACTGAAATATCTTATTCTGTGGCGCACCCGTGTCCATGCGCCACAGATAACTAGTGGGCCCCACAACCAACGGCTGGATTGCAGCCTACTCCACATTTTCTGTGGCGCATGGCGAAGGATGCGCCACAAAAATATATGTTTCTGTGGCGCATCTGGACCCATGCGCCACAGAAATATGGGTGGTCCCCGCCCCAAAAAATTGAGTGAGCCATTTCTGTGGCGCATGGAAGAGATGCGCCACAGAAATGACACTTTCTGTGGCGCATCCTGCTCTATGCGCCACATAATTTAAATATAGAACACAAACACATTTTAAAGAAATTAAAGACTTTTTTTGTGTATCAAAATATGTATGCTCTACTAAAATATGTGTGTTCTAGCTACTATATATTATATAGCATGTGTGTGTGTGTGTGAGACAAGAATATATATATATATATATATATATATATATATATATATATATATATATACCATGAATAAAATATGTGTGGTCTACTAACAATTGTGTATATATTCGTCTTTAATTTCTTTAAAATGTGTTTGTGTTCTATATTTAAATTTAACCAAAAAAAATTTAAACGATTTTTTTTAATATAACCAAAAATGTTTTTTTAAAGCATAACAAATGTGTTTGTGTTCTATATTTCAATTCAACCAAAAAAAAATTGTGTGAATTTAAATATAGAACACAAACACATTTTAAAGAAATTAAAGACTTTTTTGTGTATTAAAATATGTGTGGTCTACTAAAATATGTGTGTTCTAGCTACTATATATTATATACCATGTGTGTGTGTGAGAGACAAGAATATATATATATATATATATATATATACCATGAATAAAATATGTGTGGTCTACTAACAATTGTGTGTATATTTGTCTTTAGTTTCTTTAAAATGTGTGTATGTTCTTTCTTTCAATATAACCAAATTTTTTTTTAAGAATAACAAATGTGTTTGTTTTCTATATTTAAATTTAACCAAAAAAATTAAAAGAATTTTTTTTGGGACAGTCAGGATTCGAACCTGGCTGTCACCCAACTACAAAGTGTAGCAAACCACTGGGCTGTGTGTACTGGTGTCATATTACAGCAAAACGCTTCTTTTAAATATGAGGCCACACAATTCTGTGGCGCATCCTTGCTGGCATGCGCCACAGAATATGCCATTTTTGTGGCGCACCCACGAGGGGTGCGCCACAGAATCTCAATATTCTGTGGCGCATGCCAGCAAGGATGCGCCACAGAATTTCCTTCCCCCACTTACATGTGGGGCCCGCCCACGCCTCTCCATCACTTAGCAGTTTCACCACCGCGCGCACTCTGCAACGCCGCCCTCTACAACTCACCGCCGCGCGCACCCCAACTCGCTCGCCGTCGACCGCCGCCGGCCGCCGGAGGACACGCGCGCCCATCCCCGCCTCCAACTCGCCGCCGCCGGCTGCCGATACTCCGATCGTCCCCGTCCTCTGCAACTCGCCGCCGCGCCCGCCGCGTCCACGCCCGACACCCGCCCCGGACGGCCTCGCAGGTTCCTCCCTCCTCCCTCCTCTCGCCCTGCGCCCTCCTCCCTCCTCCCTCCCTGCCATCTTCCTCCTCCTCCCTCCTCTCCATGGAACATGCAATCTAGGTGCTTGTGGAAATGCCCAAACCGAGACATTTTGAACATGTTAGTGTCAGCTTAAGTCCTCAAATTTGCAGCTCCATTCTGTTTCTCTAATCGAGCATATTCAAATTTGCAAAAATTGGAGATGAAAAATTGGAGATAAAAAATTTGCTAAGTGTTAAATGGTCACTGTTTAAACATACCTTTAAAACTGACGTGAACTAAGGTGCTAGAAATTTTCAAAAAACTATTTTTGAGCTTTATCATGATGTAATAATGTAGTGCAATAGATCCATGAAGGTACATTGTAAATAGGATCAAGATTTCATAATTTTGTAAGCCTCCAAAGTTGGTACTTTTTAACTGTCTTGAAGATGCTTAAATATATTGACGCAAGCTTAAATATTAGTTGCTGGCTGCTTAATTAACTCACAGTATGTTACTTGAATGTGTAGCAGGTGTCCTAAGCGCTAGCTGCTGTGTGGTGGTGATCGAGAAGGACCTCGACGCTTGTTCAATTTCAGGTGAGATGGTGGTGGTGGTGGATGTGTGTGATGCATGGTGGTGAATGCATGTCTGATGTTGGTGGTGGATGTGTGTGATGGTGGTGGTGGTATGTGTGGTGGTGGTGAATGCATATGTGTGATGGTGATGGTGGATGTGTGTGATGGTGGTGGTGGTATGTGTGGTGGTGGTGAATGCATATGTGTGATGGTGATGGTGGATGTGGTGTGCTGCATGTGTTGAATGTGTGCCCTAGAGGCCTTTTGTGAAATGCTTGCAGGTACCCCGAGAGGCCCTTGAGATTGCCGGAACGTTGATTAACTTCCGTTCTGGCAAATTCGGGTACTCCATATGTCCCTTTTTTAGCAAAGGTCATGCCGAAATTTTTCGTGAATTTTGGCATGACTGCTAAAAAAGGGACATATGGGGTATTGCGACTAATGCATGGGCCGGGGTATCCTAGTAATTAATTAATTGATTTTTTTTCTTATATTTCTGTTGTACTAACTTTTTGCCTTTTTTTTAATTAAGTGCAAACATGTCGGACTCCGCGGGCCCTTCTAAGAAGATGAGCGTCGAAGAAATAGCTAGAGACGCCAACAAGTCGTTCTGGGAAGCGTCCCAAGAGTTGGAGGAGGCCGCCGCCGCTGGAGCTGCTAGTGGCGACCGTGCCGACGATGAGCAAGACGCCCTGGAGGGCGACGACGCCGAAACCACCGATGGAGCTGCTAGTGGCAGCCATGAGGATGACACCACCACCACCGATGGCGGCGACCACACGGATGGTGGTGTCGACCCGACCGCTCCAAACCAGAAGAAGGAAAGGAGGAATAGGACACCTCAAGTGCTCGCCAACGTCACAGACCATTTCACCGAGGTCACGCCAAGTGGCCTACCAGTGGCGCCTAAGGCCACTGCCAAAGGGTACAGCATGCAACTAGGGTGCATCCTCCGGGAAAGCGTGTCCCATCAACATGAAGGACATCAGAAGCACGACCAATAAGGCTTTGCACGACGTCCTCCTCCAGAAGCTTCACCAACGGTACACGTTCCCGGAGCCGTTCAACAAAAAGGTGGACAGTTTAGCCATCTCAAAGATGAGCACCGCCTTGAGCAGCTGGAAACACCGGGTGAAGCGGAAGCTTGAGAAGGGTCTCAGCTGGGAGAAGATAAAAGCCAAAGAGCCGATGCTCGACCAAGAAGAGTTTGAGGAATTCAAGTTGTAATGGACCAAGTGGGGGAAGGACATGCGGGAGTAGAACATAGGTAACCACCGTTGTGGAAGCGGCGGTTACCGAGGAAAGAAGCCCATTTGGGACAAAGAGGATGCCGACTACGCACGTCTCGGAAAAGAGAACCCGTGGGAAAAATCACGGACGAGCAGACAAGGTTCTTTGTCCGGTCCCGCTACTATCTGGACAAGACCACGGGGGAATTTGTTACCGACGATACCGCCGTGAAGGATTTTGAGAAGTATCTGGTAAGGAATTTAATTACCGCGGATATCTCAAAGTCCATTGCGTTGATCTAGTTAGATAACGAAGCCAAATATCTAAATTACTGCCTAATTTGTCTGCAGGAGGCAGAGTTGAAGGCTGACGCTGAGGCCGGCGGCCCGTCGTCCCAGGGGTCGACGGAGCCGTGGGACACAACTTTCAACAGGGCGACGAACGCCTACAAGGGTAGGCCCCTGTCGATGCCGCCGACGTCAGCTGGCCGTGTGTCCGGCTTCGGTACGAGCATGAAGTTCATCAACTACTACCACTCGGACGCCGAGACGAAAAAGGAGAGGAGGAGGCCAAGTAAGGATAAAGCTGAGGTTGTGGAGCTAAGAAAGAAGGTGGAGACACTGGAGAATCAAAAAGTGGACTCCACCACGGTTGAGCGGTTAGTGGACGAGAGGCTGAAAAGTTTCTTACCCCCTGGGTTGGCGGAGGGGTTAGCTGCTTGGAATGCGAATGGTCGACAGGGGCCGATATACGTGCCCAGCGACAGCGGCAGCAACTCCATCATGAACCAAAACGTGTCGCCGAACCTGACGACCCCACAGCCCAACGCAACGACGCCCCCTACCGCGAAAGATATCGAGCCGCAGCCAGCGGAGGCTGTTCTTCATAATGCAACCGAGCGGCCGGAGAATGATAGGCCGGCCGCCGGCACCGGCGCCCTTGTCTCGACAGTTGCCGAGCTCGACGCCATCACCCAGGTAACTAATTAGTTAGTCCGCAGAATCTTCTATAACTATGCCTATGATGACTGCCATCTCATGATGTCCAACATGTTTTGACTCAGGACATGCCTTGCATACTACTGCATAGGTTGGTGCCCGGCGGAGAGTTGAAGGACTGTGCTCAGGGCACTGTCGTACAACCAATGAGCCGCGATATGCACCACAGTAAAATGGACGAGGACGTGATGAGGGTCAGGTTGGTTACGATAGTGCCTGAGTTTCGCGACGTCGAGCCCCCCATTCAACCTCCGGGAGCCGACGAGGATCACATGGTCCTTAAAGATTGCATCAAGTGGCCGATGAAATGGCCAAAGACCCAGATTCGTCTTGGGACTGGTCTTCTAGGGTTAAGGCGCACCACCGGCGCCACCTCGAGGCCCCCGATCGTTCGGCCCTCCTCGAAGCCTGCAGCCATCACCGCCACCCAGAAGGAACCGACGGTCGTCGCCACCAGCAGTCACCACCAAAAACTGTTGGGAGCGCCTGTACCGCAACCATCCAAAGGCGCTGCCAATGCACCTCAACTTGATGCCAACGATGACGATGGTGATGATGTCGACGTCGAGGGCTACCTCAACACTGGCGCCAGCTTGGACATGTACATGCCTCCTATGGATGAAGAACCCTTCCGCGCTCAAGGCGATCAAGCTGCTCGTCCCAGTACATGCACGCAGCGCCTGGACTTCCAGGGTTTATCTCAAGACACGCCTCCGGAGGCCGGCGATCAACCTCCACGCAAATTACCGTCTACCATTTTCAGCCCTGGTACACTACGTAAGACGGTTTTCCCGGAGTCCGCACCAAGACCACCCTCACCATCCCCGGAGATGAAGAAGAAGAACAAGAAGAGAAAGAGGGGGCCAGGCGCCTCTGCGAGCCAGCCAGCTCCTAAGACTATCCGGGGTCATGAAGACACGGTATCACCCCGTGCGGTTGTTGGCTTGACCCGGGTTCATGAAGCTGGTAAAGCGATACTGCCTCCGGAGCTGCTCTGCCTTGCACGTGGATCCATGCATGCTTTGCATGAATCTATCTTGGTGCTAGAGCGCCTCCTTCTTCAATACAAGGAGCCAAATTACCCGGTGTTCACGGTTAGGGTGCCAAAGGACTTGGACTTCATCTATGATGCCCCCGCGAATCCGTTCTTCATCGCGTACGAGGACGTCTTCAATCTCTTTCACTCTAGACGGCTGGACTATAACTTGGTCCGCCTATACGCGCTCGATATGTCGATGAAGATCAAGAGAGATAATACCCAGTCCGTCGCGGTAGCGGATCCCTACTATATGCGTGACTGCCAGCTGGTGGAAGGATCAGCGACACGGACCAAGGCGACAGAGTACCTCGGGAGTTTCATGCTGACCAACAAGAGGAAGAACAACGTTCTTCTGCCTTTCTTTCCCGAGTAAGTACACATTCGCTCGCCGCCGTCGTAACTTATGCTTTCTTGTAGATTTGTTCCATTGCTGATCCTTTCCAACATTTCGTTTCAATTGTGTTGAGCAGGAACAAGTACTGCACACTCGTCGTCCTGAACCCGAGGTGGTCCAGTGCCACTTATCTCGACTCGGGGAGTTTGGATATGAAGAAAGACTACACCAAGATAAAGGGTGTTCTCGATGAGGCTCTCGAGGGCTACGCCAAAAAGGGAGGCCCCTTCGAAAAGAAGCAACAAGTTTTCAGCAATGACGACACACACCGGTTCAAGCATGTGACCGAGTTCTGCTGCGTGAAGCAGAAGTCTGGCAGCGTGAAGGAGGCCTTCTACGCCCTCCATCACCTTAAAGGGTTTGTCCGGGATGCTGAGAAATTGAAGTTGCCATCTAGCCTCCAAGAATGGACCAAATGTGCGGGGGATATCACCGATGCCGATCTTAGAGAAGACTTCCATCGCATCCAGGTGCAGTTATCAAAAATCATCGTCGAAGATGTCACCAATCATCGGGGGTCCTTACACAACGTCAGAGGTAGCAATAAGTGCTTCTTTATTTTCTTTATTATAGACTTGTCCACTTAGATTTGTATTATTAATCAATATATTTATATCCCAATCCATCTCCAGGGTTGCCTAAGAGGGAGATTGAAGAAATCCTAGAGGCTCAGCAGGACACCAGGACGTGGACGACGAAAGAGGGCTGCAAACCGTTCCCGGCGCCGACGAAGAAGGATCCATGATCTCGTCCTCCCCGCTCGATCTTGCTCACCACCGTCGCCGATGTACGCTCTACTTGATCCTAGTGTAGCTAGGCAGTGACCTCTCCATTTGTAATAATGTGTGTAAATGATGAACTTTTGTATCATAATGTTGTCTAAACATTCGGCACTTTGTGACTATATGTATGTATCTCGGGCACTAAGTAATATATATGTGTGATGACATAGTGATTAATGTGTTTGTCTATTTTCATATACCTGTTAAATATACCTGTAGTTCTGTATAAATCATGTATACATGTATTTGTACAGCAAAATACGTTTTTCTGTATTTCTGTTTTAAATTTTTGTGGCGCATGGTTTTCATTTTTTGTGGCGCATCTATTTCTGTGGCGCACTGAGCGAGGGTGCGCCACAGAATTAATATGCTGGTATGGGCCGAGGCAATTCTGTGGCGCAGCTTCTCGGTGCGCCACAGAATGTTGGCTTTTCTGTGGCGCACGGACCAGGTGCGCCACAGAAATAAATTTTAGTGGCGACAATTCTGTGGCGCACCGGGAAGCAAAATCCGTGCACCACAGAATGAAAAATCCGTGCGCCACTAATGGCCTGTTCCCTAGTAGTGCAACAAGGACGGCATGTGGACGTCAATGTTGCCTAATCTAGACAGAAGGCTCGGTAAAAAGACCAATGTCGCCATCCACCTCTCTAACAACTTGCTCGCGTAGAAATAGTCGTCCAGTGGTGGATTTGTCGTAAGGGGTGTTTTCATTGTATCATATATGGTTGTTGTTGTACCAAATTTTTCGGTCATTGTATATCATATGCACCGCAAAACTGTCTAGCATCCTTCGACACCATATCTGATGCCCGAAAGCCATGGCCCTCTTTGTTCCATATCCGTCCCACGGGCGAGCCACGCATGTGGTTCTTGGAGAGTCGAGCTCCACACACCGACCATTAGGCAACATCTCAAGCACCAAAATGCATCTATCGTATTCTAGGCCTAGATCCACCCGGCCATGCCAACCAACCCGAAAAGGTGAGGACAGATGAGCCTATTGTCCTGCTGAGGTAGACGACCACATTCCTCAAAGTGTTGCTCGACTGCCTCAACCATGAGGAAAACCTTGCCAACCACCACCACCTTAACCGGTACCCGTGAGGCTTTGCCCGACAGCAGCCCCGGGAGATGGCGAGGTGAGGAGAAGGGGACCGTGACTGCGATCAAGGGTCCCCTCCTTCTTCTCCATGCATGATTCGTCTAACGGGGGGTGACACGAGGGCACTAGTAGGAAATAGCCTCCTAGTGACGTGACATTTTGGCCACTGTTGGCGTGTATTGCACACGCCACCGGTTCCACATCACCGATAATAGTTATCAGTGGCATATCATGCACATGTCACTAGTAGAAGAAATATCATTCAGCAGTAGTCGAACATACTAGTGGCGTGTGTAGAGCAAGACACACCACTAGTATTCGTTCCATGATTAAAAACTGCCATGGCAGACAGAGTATTTTGGCTCATTTTTGCTGCAATATGACAGCATCTACAACAGTTTAACAATCACAATATTCTAGATTAGTTTAGCAATAACAATCCTGGCATTTTAACAATTACTTTGGTTTAAAAAATAACATAATTATAATACTTCTAGATTATCTTCATCACGATCTTGAAATAAAAGTTGCAGCGGTTGGTGTTCCATAGTGTCATTATAACTACTTGACCAACGTCCAAATCCTTGTCCTCGAGGAAAGCTTCCACTCCTGCTTGTTGAAGGCAATGGGGCTGTCAATGTTCGTATTGTATGAAACACGGCTGACGTCCCCATATTCTCCAAGTACGGCTGACGTCCCCACATTCTCCAAGTCGAAGGCTAGCTCTTCCATCACTCATAATGCGACAGATTTCCGCTAGTCTCTAAGTCTAAGGTTGTTTTTGGGATAAAAAAACAAAAGAAGAATTTCATACTGCCACACATGATAATCACATAATCACAAAAATGGAAAAGGATAAATAGTTTGAAAAACTTTCCATCACACAGTTGTCCAGATTTGTTCTCGTAAGACGAGTCACAAAAGGAACCCCGGTGTAGCTACCGACTGGCGGTAGAAGCTGGAGGAGGCAGGCTTTCCCATGATCCCCAAGATCGGTTCTTTGGGCGAAGATTGTAGACTAAAATGGGTCATCATCATCCATCCCGGCGTCCTCATCCTCGTCATCCTCCTTTACGCCCACATCGTTCATAAAGATAGTTGTCATCTTTGGCTGTGGTAAAATCATAGAAAAGCTACAATTTGTCCCCGGCTAGTGAGATAATTGTCGAATAGAAAATTTTCCATCCTTCACTATTTAAACGGGTCTTGCTTGGTCCTTCCGTCACGTCACTGTTGTACAAGCGTCCACGAGTGAGAAATTGCACCTTAGAGACGGTTAACTCATTGAACCCTTCTCTATCGTTGCATGGCACAATCTGAGAAACAAATATTAGAGATAGGCACTAAACAAAAACAAAGGTGTATAAAAAATAATTGCTTGTTAATTATCACTGAATTTAGATTCCCCTCGCAAAGTTGAACCATGAACAAGCATCCACTATTCACTACCCTCACGCAATACAAATGTCATAGTTTGCATGCTATATCATGTTAATCACAAAATGTCTACACATTTTATCAACTAATACCTACAAACTTTATCACTAAAATCAACTAGATCCAACTATATCACTAGTACATACCTACACATTTTATCCTACTATATCCTACATTTTATCACTAGTACATACCTACACATTTTATCAACTAAACACTACACATTTAAAAAAAAAATTCAACATACCTACACATTTATCAACTAAATCTACATCTAACTAAATCCTACATAAATAGGAGGCCGGAGGGGAGGGAGGCCGGAGGGGAGGGCCTACTTGGTCGGGCGTGAGTGTCGGGGTCGCTGGCGGATGAGTGGAGGCCGCCAATGGGCTCAAGCTTTGGGGTCGTAGGCGGCCAGGCACGAACGAGTAGCGGTGGAGGGGGGGATTTGCGGGCGGTGCGGGGAGGAAGAGAGGAGATATGGATTGCGGCGGAGGAGGCGAATTTTCAACAGCGCGGGGAAAGAGAGGGGATTGAGATGGAGCGCGGCGGCGCTGGGAGAGAGCGGGGATCGAGATGGAGCGTGGCGGAGGGGATGGATTTACGGCGGCGTGGGGAGAGATGAAGTGCGGTAGAGGGGGTGGATTTGTGGTTGCGTGGGGAGGGAGAGAGGTGAGATGGACTGGAGTGGGTGGGAGAGAGTGGTCGGCTTTTTTACTTTTATGGTTGGATATATTTGGGCTGGTACGAGTGGCGTGCCCAAAAAAAACACGCAACCACCAATAACAATCTAGTGGCTTGTCTCTACTAGACCTGTCATTGTTATTTCTTTTCCCAATGGAAATTCTGAGCCCACATACCAGTAGCGTGCGGATCCCAAAGAAATGCCACTGATAGGAACTTCCTGGTGGCGAGTCTGATTGCCACGTGCCATGAGTAATACCGGCGGCGTTTGGGATCGCCACACGCCACTGGTAGACAGTTTACTATTAGGGTTTTTCTGCTAGTGGGCATGTCCATTCTCCTCTTAATGTGGTAATATCTAGGACAGAACTAGACTATGAAATGTGTTGTGTTTTAAACGGTCCGGTTTTGGGATCGTAACTGGAACTAGGTTAATATAAACTTTTCCCATTTGTGGGGAAACATGCAGATTTTTCTATCTTTGATGACTACTTCCTCCTATCCAAAAATAGGTTTTACTAATTGTAAGTCGTCTGAAAATTAACTAAATCCCAGTCGTCTCATTAGCTGTTGGATTTGCATCATGATACCTGCTAAGCGAAGAGTTGTACAATTTTTTTTAGATAAAGAGTATATATTAATATCGCGGAGATAACAATTACACCCAGCCTCTGCAACAACGCACTGCCGTAACGGCATTACGGATGCACTGTAACATCCCAAACTTGGTAACTAAAAATACGAAGAATTTTTCCACTTTTGTTTCCTTGTTTGCTCATAGCATCCATATGCATTTTGGACTTCCAAACTTACATTTGGCAACAAGTTGAAATGGGGAGCCAACCTTCCCCAAAACCTCCAACCAAATGCAATGCCCATCTTGGAAACCAACTAAATGAACTTCCAAATTGTTTAGGAAGTTCCCATTTTGTTGTATGACAATATCTCACTTTTCAATTTTTGTCAAATGAGAAATGACATGAGAGTTGGAAATTTGGCTGAATTCAATTCCTATTTTTGGAACCAAGTTGGAACTTCCAAAAACTCAAACTAAATTCATGGAGTGCTTCATTATTATGTTGGGAGCAATCATGTTTAATTTCACTATTTTTGGAAATGGTTAATTGCTCCAATTAGAGGCCTTTTGCTTTTATCAAAAATAACTAAGTCTAAACCCTTTGAACAAAGGTTGGTAAAAACATTTTATTTGACCTCACCGATTTTTGTGGAAGTTTAGAATCTTAAATGGGGTCTATGTGAATTTTTCCAGATTTTATAACCATGCTTTTGTACCTCTTTTAAATCCCTGAATTCTGCTGAACAAAAAGGGAAAACAGAAAATTGCCAAATTGTTCAAATCGCTGACAGTGGGTCCCCACTGTCAGCCTCCCTCTCTCCTCACTCTCGTCGCTGTGCGCCATGGCGCACTGGCGCCATGCCGCCGTGCCGCGCACGCGGCCGTCGCCCACCTGCTCCCCTTGAAGTCGAGTGGCCCTCCACGATGCCCTCCACCTGCTCCCTCCCCCGTGCCTCTCCCCTTGCTTGCTCTCCCCGCGAAGACCTAACCCTAGGTCCCACCCCCGAGCGCCCTGCCGCAGCCGCCGACGAGCAACAAATCGTCGCTGTTAGGGAGCTCGTGCCGTGGATCGGCGAGGGGCATCGCCTCCGCCGTGACCTCCTCTCCCTCCAGGTCGAAGGAATCGACGCCGGGCCTCCCGAATCGCCGCCGCCGCTCCGTTCTTCTTCGCCGACGACCGACGCCGCCGTGCACGCTCGGCGCTGATTCCGGCCACCCCCGACCTCGCCGTTCGTTCCGTCGCCACCAGGGTGAGGTCACCGTCCTTCCGGACATCTCCGTAGCTCTCTTCCCCTCCCCTAGCTCGTTCAACCGCCGTAGCTCGCCGTCCCTCCGTCGCGGGTCGCCGTCGGTCTCGTTGCTCCGGTGACCCTAGATGGGTGGCGCCGCCCCTTTCTGGTTTTTCCGTGTCGTGCCGATCCCCTGCACCCCTGCGCTCGTCTTCGCGCGCTCGCTCACCATGTCCGTGCGGCACCGCGTCGCGGTCACCGCGCCGGCGCGCGCCGGTCCTGGCCTTGACCGCACGCGCGCGTGCCCGATGTTTCCGGCCGTGGAACCGGCCTGGGCCGACCGTGAGGCCGGCCTGTTCGGGCTAGTGCCCGGCCTACCGCCCGGTTTGGGCCGGCTCTGAGTCCGGCCTCTTCTGGCACTACCCCGGCCTGCAGACCGGCCTGGGCCGACCAGTGGGCCGGCCTACACAGTAATTCCTGCAAAATTGGAAAATGAAATGAAAATGTTAAATAATTCATATCTATTTGAATAATACTTCAATTTGGGCAAATCAAATACCAAAGTGTTTAGAAAAACATTTGCTATCTTTTGGAAACATTGTTTTGCCCTTTTGATTAAATAATTTTTGCTTTTATTTAAGAATTTCTAAAATGGGTTAAATAGTACCGAAGTTGAGAAAATCATAACTTATTAAATAATTGTCCAAAAATTATGAATTAAATATCAAAGTGATCAACATGTCACATGCTATCAAACCATGCACTCATCACATCATGATCACAAACTTTTATTTGATGTTATTCATAATTTGATTAAATGAATTAAATTCATTTATTTAATTAATTTGCTATCTATTCATCGGTGCTCCGAAAATTACAAATAAATTACCGAATTGATCGGAAGAACGAAACCTACCCATTCGTGTCATGTTCATGCATTTTGAGCTATTTCACTAATAATTCAATACTTTATGAAGAACGTGGTCACTAAGCTAAATGTGGGGTTGCTTCCAAATAATTTCCCCTAATTATTTGGCTCCCCATTTAATTTTGTTTTAATTTATATAATAATATCTTGCATCAATTGGACATGTCATCATGTGATTGAGCATTGCATTTCATGTTCGTGTGATTTATGTGTTCTTTGTGTTCTTTTTGGGTATCGATAGATTCCGGAGTCGAGGTTAACGCGACTTACCCCGACGACCAGTACTACACGCCCGGGCAGCAAGGCAAGAGATAACCTAACCTTCTTGGCATTCTAGCATCCTATGTTTTATCAAATTATTTTATCCACCATAATATTTGCATGCGATTCAAATGTCGTTTTGATCAATACTATAGTATCCCATGAATGCATGTTCTTCCCCGAGCCAATTACATGTATCCCTACCTATGAACCCTAGAAATGATGTGATGGCCGGTTTAGCCAGATATTATTGTTGGTTATATGCTTAGCCATGCTTAGAAATGCTTAGTTGAAATACTAGTGTTGTCCGTTACTGAATTCCATTAAATATTTGATGTTGATGGAATGATTCGGGCATGGTGGATATATGTGATGCTTAATTAAATTGCTAAAGGCTTGGATGAGTTGCCCTCGGGGAGGGTGGTTTGCCTCATTCTTGCCGCCTAGGCTGAGAGTGCTTTTAGCTAGAACCAAGAAAACGAGCGTGCTTCCGGAGGTGGGGGCATATGGAACCCCCTTTGACCGAATAAGTTGTGAGGGGCTTGTCAAGGGTCCTCTAGTTTGCTATTTCCATTTGCGCGTGAGTTGTGTGGGTGGAAAAGAAACGAGGATGGTGGTGTTTAGGATGTGGCCGCGGGGCAGGGCGCTGGGAGCGCTGAACCTGTCCTTCCGCACACTGATGGTCCTTGAGTAAGCCTCATGCAATGTAAAGGTCTAACCGCGCCCGTTCGCCGGCCTTCCCCGGAAGAGGGCCAACAAGGTGAGCCGGACGTTACCGATGGGTAAATTAGTACACCCCTGCAGGGTTTAATCTTTTCGAAAAGCCGTGTCTACGGTTATGGACAAACTCTTGGGAAAGGCGGATCAGCTCATAGACAACACTTAACCTAATTGATATGGCAGCTAGAGGTTGCATAATCAACTTGAGATAAAGGTTCATTTCCTCGAGGGGAAGTCGAGGGAGTGCCTTTGTGTGAGATGAGTGGTGATGGTTGGAAGTAGGTTCGCCGAGAACCGAAGATGAAAATGTTACTCTCTTACCCCTTTATAAAAATATTCTGAGTAGACGAATGCCATGGGTCATTTATATTTCGGTTTATGAAATTTAGCCTTACGCAAAAGAAATACATATAAAGCTGTAGAGCCACCGTCAGTCATTGGGCCTATATCGCCCTACTAAACTTGCGAGTACATCGTACTCAGTCTCTCTTTGCTGCCTCTATGATTTTGTATTTCAGAGGAGGAATACACCGAGCAACTAGGTGGGTTCTTCGTTGACGTCGACTACTAGTCTGGGGTTCCCAGGTGGCAGCTTGGGACCGTGGAACAAGCTGGCTTGGGTGATATTTATTTGTAGGCCTCTTAGGCCATATATTTGCTTCTTGTTGTTAGACAACACTACCCGCTTCCGCTTGATGTATTGTTGGATCCGTGATCCTTTTGTTGTGAATATTTGTATTCTTCTCGTTATATGAGTTGCTATATGATTTGTGTCGTAGAGTCATGCAATGTGCCAGTTTGTTCCACAAGTCTCGATCTTTGTTTTATACCTTGATGGTTGTGCCAACTACATAGCCTCTCTGTATAATTCCGTGGTCGGGGCGCTACATGCACACAGCCGAAAAAAGAGAGAAAAATACAAAAAAGAAAAGTCCCGCTATAGTGATCAGATCATTGAAACAGCAGTACTAACACCACCAAGACAGCAACAGAAGTCCAGCTTCTCCAAAAACGACGCCTTCAAGAAGGAACAGAGCACAAGCGTTGTCGCCGCCCGATCATAGATCTCAGGTTTTCACCCGAAAAACAGTCTTCACTCTCAAAACAATGCCGTCACCAAGGCCATTGTCAGGCACAACCAATTAAGGCCAGACCTTAGGTTTCACCCTGAAAGATAAGACTGAGGGCTTCTCCTGTGCAGTCGCCCCCACATACATGCTACTTCTCCAAGTCACGAATCACCTAGCCAATTCCTCATCGCCACAAAGACTCGGACCACCATTGCTAGTCCTCAAATCTCGCCTTCCATGACATTCTCCGCCAGCACTATGGAACGAGAAAGCGTGCTCCATGAAAACAGCCAGCAGAGCTTCGAAGCGCTTCCTCTGAAACCAAACGGTCAGAGAAATACATGGGTGCGCACGATCGAATACCATCCGATCCAGCAATCTCCAGGCATGAGTTGCCCAATGGAGTTCGCCGGCGGAGCCTTCCGAAATACGACCGTCCAGCCAGATCGATGGGGATAGGCATCCGGTAGATCTTCATCTTGGCGCGAGAAGAACCCTAGGACCACCACCATTATTCTTCAGCCTCGCAAGCCCCGACGCCGTGACGCCGCCAGTCAGAGGGGCAGAGGAGAAGACGGCGGCGCCAAGGACACAGCCCGCAGCCGCGATTGCTGTGCCGCAGACGCTGCAATGCCCAGATCAGGCCATGCGTGGTCAAGATCAAGCCATTCATGAGACATAGATCGGACAAACTGTCCAGATCGAGCCATGCACGGAACAGATAGGACGCAGAAGCAGTGAGCAGATCGGACATACCCATGCACGCGCCGACCATCCCCCCTCGTCTCTCCGGCTTTCTCCAGGCCCCGGCCACTAAGCCGTGCCATCTTGCACCGCCGCCAACGCCCCAACTCCGCCCGTGAAGCACCGCCGCGGTGCACTCCCCTGCCCACCGTCCGCGACGGGAAGGGCGCCGCCACCGCCGCCGGCAAGGGCGGCGGCCAGGAGCACGGGATGGGGGAGGGCCGGTGGGATCGACGATGGGAACCTCCGGAGACGCTCGGGCGGGAGCGACCCGGGAGGGAAATTCTGATCTCATGAGTTACAGCTATGTCACTGATAAAAATGTGGACGTAAATATCAGTCAACTACTTAGATATTGGATTTTGTGTCATGATTCGTATTGATCTGAGAGTTGCACGTGAATTGTACCGCAATTGACTAAGATTTAGTTTATTCTTAGTCTACTCTTTAGCTTTTCGATTTTCGTCATGATTTATGCTGGACGGAGAGTTGCATGTGCAAGTGAGTACTGAGCTTTACTACTAGCAGTTCAAATTACACTGCTACAACGTCATATATTTAGGAATGGAGGGAGTATTTATTTTGGATAAAACAAGTAGCAATCAGCCAATCACTAGCTGTCATGGAGAAGCTATGTAGTACATATCATGACTGAATCAATACAGCAAAATGAAGGTCAAAACTAATGGTTCGCCCGGTTGTATATTCCAGCCGAATCTTCTATTATTGCACAAGATCACATACATCAAATCCGAAAAACAGTAGGCTCGTACATCAGTTTGATGGGTCCAGTTCAACTAGTAGTCCACAAAAGAAAGTATTCATTTTGAGACCACGTCGTACCTACTCCAGATAGCATAAAAAGGAAATCAAATACTAATCAATATATAGTAGTTGAAATGTTCACTGGATCCGGCCAGGGCAAGTTTCCAGACAACCAAAACAGAAACCACCAAGTCTGCACAAATGAGGAACAAATTAATACTATAAATCTGTGTCAGTGTCATTTTGTTCTGCAAAATCTGGAAAAACAGCAAAGCGATGTTGACGGGGATATACCCTTCGGGTCCCCTATCATTGGTATACCTGGTGCGATCCAATCTACGGCCCACCTGGCAGGCCCAAAGAAGCCCAAGAAACACGACATGGAGTACAATACAAGAAAACATGTAAACCCTACCTGGCTCCCTTTATAAAGCCAGGCAGGGGCACCTCATAGGAAAAACTGCTCACGGGAACAGACAGATAGGCATAGCCCTAGCGAAACCACGTCTCACACCATTGCCTTTACGGCCACCATGTAACTTCACATCATCTATACAGATCAGACAAGCAGGATGTAGGTCTTTACCTCACCACGAGGGGCCGAATCTGGGTAAATCCTTGCTTGTCAGCCGACGGAACTACCAGCGCGCACCTCTCTCCCCCTCAATCAACCCGGGGTACTCGACCCAGTGATTTGCCGAGCCCTAACCTCGACAATTGGCGCCGTCCGTGGGAAGAACGCGCGCTGGATTCAACGTTTCGACGGCTTCAATCTACATCAACAAACGGCGGCAAATTTGTCGCCGCGTCGGTCAGGCAATCAGACGCCGGAAGTGCTTCATCAACACTGCGCGGGGACTCGACATCATCAATATCCTCGCGCGCTGATCCGACCGACCGGATCATCCGATCTAACAGATCGCATCTCATCTACTCCAACCGGCGGCGCATGGGCGAATCACACGAGTCTCCGATCGGTACAAGGCTCGAAAGCTGGATGGATTGGGTGCATCGTACGTGAGGCATCAATCACGCCACGCGACCTCGGAAGGAACTTCATCGCCGGCACATCAATTGATTCTGCTGATCGCCTGGTCCCCTCCTGTACGGCCGTGCGGATGGTGAATCCGAGTCAGCTTCCTGCACGTACGGTGTGTCCAAGTCAGGTTTCTTCTCGAGTCGTGCGAGTATACAGCAACATGCAACGAAGAATCAAGAAGCGGCAGCTAGCACCCATCGCTGGATCAAATTCCAAGGAAAGAAAAAAGAAAAGGAAATACAAACCAACCTGGAACACGAGGCAGTACGGCGACTTCAACTCCAGCGCGATCGTCATCAACCGGCCGCACATGATTTCGACCTACGCGTGCTCAACAGCTAAGTCGTTCTTATATTTAATTTTTGCAATCAGTAAAGCTACTTAATCATACATATAACCCGCTTCGGCCTCGCCTTCGTCGACTTCGCCTACATCGGCTCCGTCTCCGACACTCGGGGGCTGGCGGCCCCACCTTTGGCGACTCCGCCTTCATCGACTCCGCCTCCGACACTCGGGGGCTGGCGGCCCCACCTTCATCGACTCCGCCTCCGACACTCGGGGGCTGGCGGCCCCACCTTCGTCGACTCCGCCTCCGACACTCGAGGGCTGGCGGCCTTGCCTTCATCGTCTCCGCCTCCAACACTCGAGGGCTGGCGCTTCGTCAACGACAAGTTCATCGCTGCACTCGACACACGACTCGAGTGCCTTTATCGACTCGGCACCATCGACTCCCCTTCGCCGGTCTAATAAGGTACTCGGGGGCTGAACGTTGCCCGCGCCACTCGACTCCGGTCCGCTGCGTCGACTACTTCCGCCGCGTCGACTCCGGTCCGCTGCGTCGACTACCTCCGCCGCGTCGACTCCGGTCCGCCGCATCGACTACTTCCGCCGCGTCGACTCCGGTCCGCCGCGTTGACTACGGTCCGCCGCGTTGACTACCTTCGCCGCGTCGATTCCGGTCCGCGCGCGTCGACTCCGGTCCGCCGCGTCGACTACTTCCGCCGCGTCGACTCCGGTCCGCCGCGTCGACTACCTCCGCGCGTTGACTCCGGTCCGCCGCGACAACAAAATCGCCTTGGCCGCACCCGATGCTCTCCCGGGTGCTGCGCCACACAGGCCACAGCATACTCGCCTCGGCCGCATCCGATGCTCTCCCGGGTGTTGCGCCGCACAGGCCACAAACAAATTCGCCTAGGCCGTCACCCGACGCACTCGGGGGCTTGCGCCATACAGGTCTAAGTTAAAACCTAGGCCGTCACCCGACGCACTCGGGGGCTGCGCCATACAGGTTCCACTCGAAAATCCTAGGCCGTCACCCGACGCACTTGGGGGCTTGCGCCATACAGGTCTAAGTTAAAACCTAGGCCGTCACCCGACGCACTCGGGGGCTGCGCCATACAGGTTCCACTCGAAAATCCTAGGCCGTCACCCGACGCACTCGGGGGCTTGCGCCATACAGGTCTAAGTTAAAACCTAGGCCGTCACCCGACGCACTCGGGGGCTGCGCCATACAGGTTCCACTCGAAAATCCTAGGCCGCACTCGAACACTCGGGGGCTGCGCCATACAGGTCCAACAAGAAAACCTAGGCCGCACTCGAACACTCGGGGGCTGCGCCATACAGGTCCAACAACGCAGTAGGCCGTTCGGCTGAGCAAATACTCGATATGTTTGTCGAGTCCACCAAGTAAGCCGTCGGGCTGAGCATACACTCGAACCCATTCGAGTCACACGAGTAAGCCGTCGGGCTGAGCATACACTCGAACGCATTCGAGTCACACGAGTAAGCTGTCAGGCTGAGCAAGTACTCGAAAAGTGCAAATACACAGTAAGCCACCAGGCTGAATAAAAGTACACAGTAAGCTACCAGGCTGAATAAAAATACACGGTAAGCCAACAGGCTGATGGAGCACCCGGATAATTCACTCGAGTGCAACAAAAATACAGTAAGCTTCAAGAGCTGAATAGACTCGACAAGTCCATTCGAGTGGAAAAGAAATTCAGTAAGCTCCATGAGCTGAGTAAAACTCAAAGCAGTAAGCCAAACCGGCTGAGTACAAAGTAAGTCATGCAAAGTTAGTTGCGACTCCATTAGCTCGCGTCTCTTCTTTACTCCCATCGGGAGCGGGCTTTTCGACTGAAGAAAAATTGAGTTTAACCTCAATTGCAAGCAATTCAGCTTAATCTCGGGGGCTACTCCCATCGGGAGCGCTGTCGCGCCCCCGATAGCATGATATCAATATTCAGTCGAAGCGTTACTGACTAAACCATCCTCTGTAAACCCTCAACGGCCGGAGTCGAATCATTTTTACTTGTCTCTTTCAGGAACAAGACAGCGCGCCCGTCGGAACAGTGATACCCGACATACCCGCATCTACTTCGGCTACCTCGACTGCGTCTCCATCGACTGTGTCTCCATTGACTGCGTCTCCGTCGACTAAGACGATCGCACCTTCTTCGACTATGCCTGCTCGACATGCTGCTCTTAGTCTCTGCCCGATTCTTCGAATCGACCAGACACTCGGGGGCTACTGACGGGGATATACCCTTCGGGTCCCCTATCATTGGTATACCTGGTGCGATCCATTTTACGGCCCACCTGGCAGGCCCAAAGAAGCCCATGAAGCATGACTTGGAGTACAATACAAGAAAACATGTAAACCCTACCTGGCTCCCTTTATAAAGCCAGGCAGGGGCACCTCATAGGAAAAACTGCTCACGGGAACAGACAGATAGGCATAGCCCTAGCGAAACCACGTCTCACACCATTGCCCTTGCGGCCACCATGTAACTTCACATCATCTATACAGATCAGACAAGCAGGATGTAGGTCTTTACCTCACCACGAGGGGCCGAACCTGGGTAAATCCTTGCTTGTCAGCCGACGGAACTACCAGCGCGCACCTCTCTCCCCCTCAATCAACCCGGGGTACTCGACCCAGGGATTTGCTGAGCCCTAACCTCGACAGATGTTTACCGCCGTCCACAAACAGCACAACAAAGAAGTCAAGGTAGACAGGGTAGTAGTTTCGAAGAAACGAATTAACCGTCACAAAATAACAACGGCAACTGACGCCAAATAACAGTACAGCAATTTGGAGCAAGTTCTCAAAAATAAAGAATGGAATGCAACCGAGGGTAAACTGCATGACGCTTTTACAGGAGCAACTGCCAAGGCCACAACAGACAAAATATACGGAAGTAAGAATAGAGATGCACATGATTCCATTTCCCAAGTGCAAACAGAATACAATAGGTAGTTATTCTTTTCTTTCAAATAAAGTGCATTTTTATAGCACATCTTTGTGTGTTTTTTAAAACTATTTTACAGAACATTCATCGCATTTTTCTTGGTCGAAAGAACTTTCATGGATAGGAGGCTACCAATTAAAGGCAAAAGCATATTGTCATTGAGAATAAATTTATGACTCTGTCATGACATCATACCTGAGCCTAATAGGGACTGCAATACAAACAAGAGTATGCATAATAGGTTCAATCTACTTGCATGACATAATGCACCTCATTATATAATATAAACTGCAATTGGCAAAGGAAAAACAAAATATCAGTCCAATCAGATAGCGAGCCAATCGTGCAAACAACAACAGATCTTACAGAAAAAGGGATGGATATGGATGCATAACAGCAGCCACTTTGGATGGTCTTGTAGGTGCTTGAGGAATGTACCAAAATAAAAGCTCAAAAGTTAATACAAATGGATAGTATAAATAGTATCCATGCTACAAGTAGAAGGAATGCAAGACAAAGAAATATAGTTAGTGAACGGTAATGAGTAGTTCAACATATTATTTTGCACCAATAGACGTAGAGACTATTCTCTCAAAAAGTAAGGTCTTGGAAACGACTACTGACATATACAATGATGTAGTTCAGATCATGCTCTCAAACCTAACAGGTGGTAGGATAGGCATCTGGATTTATTTGGAAAGTAATAGGTACATGATTTATAAAGATTGTAAAGATATACCTTATAACCAACTATCCCAAAAGATCAATCTGATAGGAGGTGAAGATATAATATACTTAACACCAAGCACACCAAGCAGAGCACATATTAGATCAACATAATCACTGTGGAACCCACTGTTGTAGTGAATAGGATAAGTGATGATATGCATCCCATCAATTTGCTTACTTTATAACCATCTGTGAAGTAGCCTCATCATAGCTACCGTGGATGAATGTATGCCTTGCTTATTTTAAAACAATAGCAAGGTCTATGCTTAAACATAATCTACATCAAGACGTCACAACGCTGACAACAGAGTATATCCCCATGAGGTTCCTATCAATATTGACAAACTACAACAAGCAGTATTAGGATCAGAAGTGGTTACAGCTCTTATCACATATCTCATCTACGGTTACACCAAAAAAATGTAAAAAAAAATGCAAATTTTGTCAGCACTTCAACTTATCACAATTGGGAGCAAAGAAAACACATTTTTGTAGCCAATAAGCATAACAAAGATATACATACTCACGTAGCCCAATTATAACTGACGAGAAATTACACTATCAATCAATGCGTACCAACTATATTTTATTTTCCATAAGGCATTAAAATTTTACTTAGCAGTCATACTAAAAAATAAGAAAGCCTGAAATCTCGTGTTCATAGTCCAAAGCACGATTAAACATGTTTAAACCAAGTGGGGCGGGAATAGGACTGGACGGGAAACAAGCAGTACAGAGATAATATTCATATTACATATGGAGGAAAGAGTCCTGGACCATAATCCGCTTGACCTAATTTATTATTAGATTATGCATTTCAGCCACAATTGAGATAACAAGAAGAGAACAAGGTGAAGAAAAGCATGGAGTTGGCATCTTCGATATAGTAATGTTTCTGGTTAAAAGTAAAGACAGGGAAGCTAGTAAAAAATAATCAGATGACAAAGCTGTAGATAAATAGTCCATTTGCTTGTTTATTTACATATGTGCCGACAACATCGCACTCCGACCATGTCAAGTGAATGGCTTTAAGTCAAGTACAATGGTAGGAAGAAAATGACATAAACCAAGCTATTCTACCCATGATTTCTTGTGGATATGATACTGCATCTAGTGACCACCCCTCAGAGCAAGCACGAGATTGAGTACTGAACCACCTTCAATAAGGTAAAAATAGCAGCAAGATAAATGAATTTACTTCCAAAATATTTGATACAAAATTAGCAGTTTTATTGTCAGCAAGCTGTTTTCCAGCATAAATGAGCCTGTAAGTGCAATAGTACTACATCAGAGTAAGGATGATGTGCTAGCTTAAACTAAAGTTTAAACAAGACTGCTTCATCTGACTTATCACATAATAATCTATTATAAGATACTCCCAATATGATGAATTGTTAAACATATATCTAGAGCTACTATGACTAGGATAGATGTCCAAGTGATGAAACACTATGCACCCAGAAGTCACAAGTCATGACCTTAAAATGCTAAATGAAAAATATTATAATTATGATTTTACAGTTTGAACAGTATTGTTCTGCGTACAGATGTCCTAATCAACTAAAGTCAACAAGCTATAAAGGTTATAAATAACATACTCATGTATTATAGATTATTAGTATCTGAGAAATGACCGTAGAAGTTTGTTTTCAGTTGAACACTGGTACGCCCATATGGATAGTAAGATCAAAGCCATAGCCGATTAAGAAGATATTAGGAACACTAGCAACTGCTAGAACAATTATCGCAGTGAGCAAAAAAAATGACACAAGGACATGGTCACCCTTTGCATGAACTGAAGAGGACAGCTGAGATATTAAGCCACTATTAATATTCAAGTCCGGGAGCTACACATGGTGCGACAACCAATCACACATAAACACCAAGTTCAGAGCATAAGAAGGGTACCTCTGCTTAACACGAGGGGATGCCCTCTTCTTCCTCAACACGCTCCTTGATCCTATCAATTGTGTCAGTGGGCATGTCAATCTCGACCTTTTACCAGTAACTGTCTTCACCTTATGCATAATCCCACCCCTGAGCCTCAGGACCAAATGAAGTGTCAGACTATTTCTAAATGTTGTAGTCGGCTAAGGGTCCGTCCATCTTTCAGCTGCTTCCCAGCAAAATTTAGCATTTGTTGGTCTGGTGGGATGACTTCCTTGTCCTGTGTCATCGTTAAATCTACCATAGTAAGCTATCAGTTTTCTTAACATATTTCAGTAAGCCCAAATATGCTAACACTGTTTCTTACTTGCTGAAAAGAGGGAGAAAGCAGTGCAAACAATAAATTACAACTGTTCATGACAAGAGTTCTTGAGCTTGTGCACCTCCAGGCTGGTAACCAGGTAGGTCGTTAAGCATTGAACTAAAAGAGGCCAAGACTACATATTGAATGGGGATCCCATGATGATGCAATGAGCAGAAAACTAAAACCTAAGCTGGAAATCATCCGAACTGCCACTCTCACAGGATCACGCTGCAAACAATTGGTAAATGAGGAAGGAAACTATACACGGACGGTTTAACCTGTGCCGAAATGATAGGTAACTAAAATGGAGACTGCCAACCCCATTTCAGGATCATCGCCTCGCAAAGGACGACGTGTACTCTTCGAACAAAGGTGAGAGGGACAAGAGGAGGAATGGACCTGGATCTTGGCCTTGAGATTGTCGATGGTGTCGCTGCTCTCCACCTCCAGCATGATCATTTTCGCAGTCAGCATCTTCACGAATATCTGCATATCCTCCCCTCTCTTTGGTGCAACTCCTATGAGAAGTAGCGCGCGTCGAGATTTCTCGTTAGTTTGGAAACTAGAAAGCAGAGCTCTGTGGGCTGTGGCGCCTCGGCGATGGTTTTTGAGCTTGTTGTGGATCCTGCTACTCTGGAGGCGCTGTGCGCCACGAGGCTTTAGCTCTGGCTGCCAACATTGACGCACATTGCTTAGAAATTTCTTTCAGACTGCCTTGATTTGTAGGGCTTTGCTGGAATTCAACAAGCCCTCAGGATCAACCACCATAGTTATGCATGCTGTTAAAAAATATAGTTATGCACGGTACCTTCTCTGTTTAGTTGCATGGACTATCTACCCACGATCAAGTTGAACAGCTGGTTCAATGAAAAATTCTTACAATCAAGGGAATATGACTGAAAGATCGATATTTATTTTTCACTTTTCAGCCAAGAGACTATTATATCACTCTTCATAGTTGATACATATGTATTAAAAGAAGCTTTACAGAATTTTTCAGTGCCACATTCAATAAAGCATGTACTATATGTGCAAGCCTAAAAGCCTACAGCATGCTTGTTGCATCTGAAATTATTTGGTGAATCAGTTAAGACGACAAAGAAGATATTCGACTTCAACATCCTTCGTTAAAGGCATTACCCACAAATCATATAACTTTGAAAGAACTTTTGGATCAACTTTGCATTCACTGTCACAGGCATTGTCATCTTGCTTGTTAAGACTGTCCTCCTCCAAAGTGACATTCTGTCCGAATATCCTGGCCTTCTTCTCTACTCTCTTCTTGACCTTTTCTTCAACTGCCTTGAATGTTAGTAAGTTCATCAGAGCATTGGTGTCCTGCATTGGGCGGCAAGAGAAAGAAAATCACAAGCTCGCATCTTACATAGCACACATTAGGCTAGTGACTATTATTAAAACGTGAATGGTCAAGGTGCACCAGTATAAATAAGCCACCAAATTCTATTAAAAAAATACTATATACAGTTTCAGTAAATCAACCAATAATGTAAAATATGGAAGATAATATGGGGCGGTGGAGCATAAGGTGTTAACTAAATTAACCTTAGCATGTATTGGTGGGCCATAATCTTGAGGAGAATCTTTGAACTTCACCTCAGCAACATATTTACCACAATGGATTCTTCTTGAGAGAGCCTACAAGCAAATGATCAATTTAATTCAATGATATACACTAGCGTCAAAGTGATTATCAATAAATTACAATCATATATGCAGATATGTCATTATTAATTAGATATAACATCGACATAAATGTCCATGTTCAAATATACCTGCAGACATGCAAAATCTAATGCAACTGTTTCTGCGTAGTTGCCATCATCACCATCCGCAGTGAATAATGGGAGCAATTCATCAAAATACATCTTCCATATTGCATCATTGACACAGACCCGTGAAGCAAAAGGGTGTAAAACCTAAAAACAAAACAAGTAAATCAGAATCCCAGCTATAGTTAGTTATAAGTCGTATGTTCCTGATATTGTAATATTAAAGCCCAGTATTCACCTTTGGATAACCTTTAGCAGGAAAGTGAGGTGGTGGAAGATCTTGAGGGAAGAATGGAACGTCTTCTGGCTTTTGATAGTGTCCAGCCTATGATATTTCACAAATGTAAGTAGATCATGCATACAGATGCACAATCATGATAATGAGCTATCACACTATAAGCATAGTTATATGTTGGATTGAAGTTTAAATGATTCAATGGGATGTCCTGGATAGGAGGATACCAACATAAAATAAGTCCTAAATATTTTCCCCATCTTGTTTTTTACTAGAAATATTTTCACTATCTAATAAAGTATGAAGAAAGCAATTATCAGTCAAATTGGCTATCTGCTAGCGATTATGTGCTAATGTGAATTGGTCAGATTTCATGTTCTTTCATTCTTTGTTTGTCCTTCAGAGGTAGTCCTGACGAATTAGCCAAGCAAACATAAGCGAGGATTGATTCTCAGAAATATGGCACAAGCAGACGATAATAGATCATTTCCCCCATTCATCGAATGTTAAGACCCAAGTGAACAAGTGGTCAAGTACCACTAACACCAAATGTACAGACCCAAAGAAGTAAATCCAAGTCTAAGATCCACACGACTGTTTCACAGGGGATGGTGAAGCCAGCATCTAGATAATGGGTGTACAAAGCCCACTAAAAAACACAGTTTTCTCCTAATTTATTAGATGTATATTTCTTATATGTGAATTTTAAATAGGCACACAATCTTCTGCAAGTCTAACTCCGCCCAACTCTGCCCATCAGAATTATTATAAATACAAGAGTGAATTCCACTTCTTACCCCATAGTTGTGCATCTGTAACACTTATTACCCTATTTAGTGAGATAAAATCATAAATTCACCATATATGAAAGTTTGAACATGGTTTTACCCGATTTTGACATTTTTAATAATTCGTTAGAATAGACCGGAATGTTAGGCCTATGTGGTGCATCAAAATATGCAAAGATCGGAGTGTGGCATCGATGATAATTGTCGCCCTTCTCATCACCATCTGTTCAACTCCTTGTTGTTGTCTTGGTATGTTTGAGTCCCAATCATCCAAGGATTACGAGTCGATGAGTCGCAACTTGTCGCTGGGGTACCGACAAGTAGACAAGTCGCGCGACTAGTCGTGACTAGTCGCAACTATCGTGACTAGTCGAGGTTTTTGGTTTGTCGCTGGGGTACCAACAGGTAGACTAGTCGAGCGACTCTTGACTTGTCGAGCAACACTTAATCCTTGCAATCATCACCTCACACCTTTACCAACTGACATGTATCCAAAAATATATTTCAAATGTTCTAAAATGGATAATCTAGATGATTTTACATTGTATGGGGTAATTAGTGTCACAAATGCATAAATAGGGGGTAAGAAGTGGAACTCACTCTAAATACAAAGACGACTGATACATTAACCAAATGGCATCTAATTCCATCATATTGTCCCTGCGTGGCTTTTTTTTCGAATTGATGAGTCCCAGCTCCCAATTGTGTCCTCATACTTTCTGCTAATATATTTGAAGCCAGCAATTGCTGGACCTTTCAAAAAACTGTGTCCTCATACTTGTAATGTGTAGCTCTGTACTGTAGTGCTAGTGTGCAACCTACAATGGAACATTTCACAAGAATTCCCTCCAGAAATGCCACCGAGCCCTGAACTCCACATTCTTATGCAAGCTCTTAATGGCTGCACTACGATACGGTCAAACCGGATGGAACGGGCAGATCGAAATCTGAACCAGCTACAGTAACAGGACGGCTAAATCTGACTCAATTCCCGCGGCTTACGGCAACCCTCGCCCGAACAACTAAGGTCAATTTCTGGATCCTCGATAAGAAGTCGAGAAGTGGCTTGCCTTCGCGTGCAGGGCCTCGGCCTCCCGGACGAAGAACTCGGCGAGGGAGCCGCCGGTGGCCGAGTAGGCTGGCGCGTTGCGCGGGCGTTTGGCGCGCTCGATGAGGGCGAAGACGATAGAGTCCTCCTCACGGATCAGCTGCTCGCCGGCGACGCCGCTCGCGTCCATTGCTCGGCTCGGCTCGTCAGGTGTTGGGGAAAGTGGCGTCGTTCATAGGAAGCTGGTTGTCGTCGAGGTCAACTGGATTGGAGATTTATGCCACTTGTCAACGCGTCTTTGCTACTCCCTATACAGGTGGTGTACAAATTTTTAGAGATCTAAATTTGGCCATTAATTTCGTGGAGTATTATATACACGAAATTTATAGCATTGAATTCGTATTTGAATGCTTTTTAATAATATACTTCCTCCATGATATAAGATGTTTTAGCCATTATAGTATGGACTATATACGGAGCAAAATGAATGAATCTACACACTAAATTACGTCTATATATATTCGTATGTAATCCATACAAGAATAGTTGAAACATCTTATATTATGGTACGGAGGGAGTATTTTTTTTTTAATAACCTCTGGTCAAATTAGTAATCAAAATTGAAACACGAAAAACGAGGGCACTACATGCATTGGGACGTGAGGGAGTAGACGCTAGGGTTGAAAACGGAACGAAAATATGTTTGATCTTGTCTCGTTCTGTCTCGACGCAATCGGAAATAAAATTGGAAAGTGCGGAAACAAACACAGAAGCGAAAATCACCAGATACGGATATGAAGCACATACGAGATGGATGCGACAGGAAAACCAAAATTTGTCTAAACACATTACTTGTTCAATACATTGATATGTACACCAAAAGGCCAACATAAGTAACTTGACAATAAGACAGGAAATAGCTCACAACTTTCACCAAGGATAGTTGACCATAACACTAGTAGTAAAGTGGTTATCAGTGGCGTTTTGGGCGGACCACTACTTTTTTTTGTTTTTGATATGGGCATACCACTAAAGTTAGGACAATGGTAAATGTACATACCACGCCACTATTAATATTTACATCCGTGGCGTGTCCAGGCAACGCTAATATAGTAATATTCATATGAGTGACGTGGGCCACTTGAGTATTTTTTTTAGGAAACAATTACAGCGAATCACTACATATATATGTCACAATTACTATCAAGATAGATTTAAGGGCATGTACAATGGTAGGGAAGACGGGTCTTCTCTTAGACCTCCAAATCATTTGGAGAAGGCAATAAATATTGGTCGTACAATACGTTATCTCTTATTGTTATCTCTAGCAATTAATAAGAATTAACTAAATTTAGTATGAAATTGTCTTAATAAGAGAAGACATGTGATACAATGAACAAAACAGTCTTCTCTTAATATTTAAGAGATCATCCCTTAGCTAAGAGAAGACAACCCTCTCTTCCCTCATTCTCTCTCCTCCAACTAAGCAAAAATCCAATGTGGCATCTCTAAGAGAAGACTGACATATAAACAGCAGAATCTATAAGATAGAAGATATAGCAAAAATATGTCTTAATTAGAATCATCAATTTGATCCTCCACACAAAGTTAATATAGCAAAGATATGTCTTAACTAGAAACTTGAAACTTTAAATTATTTAATCTCAACAAACTAGCAAGATGTAGTCCATCACAATCATTTTCTCCAAGTTGGGTCTGCTAGTGTCCCTCGGTGTGGCAAGAATAGATTGCACAACCTCTAAATCTCTGTCCAAATGAAACTCATTCCACGCTTGCGTGCCGAGGACGACACGACCGTCAACATCTGTGTTGTACAGAACGGTGGTGACGTCCCTTCGTACTAATCCAAGGCGTAGCCCAACATTACTGCTACTTGGGAGGTCGCCGTTTTTCGCTACCGTCTTAGGTAGTTTCTGGGATAACATACCATAACATGAAAAATCAAAAGAAATATGTCACATGCCGCCACACATCCATGATAACATAAACAAAGATAATAAAATAAAGGATTTAGAAACATACCATCACATGCTTGTTGGTGAGATTTGTGTTCGTCAAATGATGCACAAAAGGCATCCCTACGTAGCTATCTCTTGGATGTAGAATCTGAATGATGTGGTCCTTCTCATGGTACTGCAGATTGGCTCATAGGGAGATGACAACAGACGGCAATGGGTCGTCCTCCTCGCCCTCGTCAATATCGCTACTTCTTAGAATTGGCACCTGCTTATCGACGTCCTCAGAACTATTGTTGTTGTTGTTCATATAGGCAACACCGATCATCTTTTGTGCTCCTGCCATAGAGAAAAGTATATCACGTCCGTTGAGATTCATCTGGGCGGGGATTTGCGCCCATCCTTCCCCGTGCAAGCGGGTGTTGGTCCTTCCTTTGGTCACATCAATGTCGTATTTGTTCCCATGAACATGAAAGAGCATGATATTGCCGACTAACTGGTTAAAATTGCAAGCGAACATTGCATGGTACAATATATGCAACAAAACAAAAAGAAAGAAACGTTAGATGCTTAAATGATAACACAAGTTACAAGTGTATGAAAAGATTTGATTGTTATTACCACCAAATTAAGGTGACCCTCTCCTAGATGAATACATAATGAGGATCTAGTGGCTTTGTCGATAATGTTTGCAATTAGAGTGGTAAACTTGGCACGCCATATCCTATAACGTTCATAATACAACTACCATTTAATATGTAGTTCATCATACAACTACCATATAATTATCTAGTGCATCTAAATAAAGCAATCATTGTTTCATACTTAGTTCATCATACAACTACAATTGTCAAGTGCATCTAAATAAGGCACCATTGCAATCATTATTGTGAATAAGGTAACAATCGAAACAACTACATAATGGAACTAAGCCTCCTTATTAATTGCATATCTCATAAGCTTTCTAATCTTAAACCAGATTGCATCCATCTTGATCTTGCGACCATGGATATGATATCGGCAACATACAACTCCAAAATTCCATCTTCTCTTCTTCAAGTTTCTTCACCACTTTTTTCAGTTTCCGGTTTTCATTTTCAACTAGATATAACTTCTCAACACAATATTGCAAGTCAGTTTTCACATCTGGTTCACATATGGAATCCTTAAACACGAAATGAATTTAATAATCTAGAAGATAATATACCATGTCTGATTCATCGAAGCTAGAGCCATCGATGGAAATCAAAACAAAGGAGAACAGGCAATCAGTGGCTTAAACACTATATCAACAACAATTCAAATTGGCAATCTAAATTGACCTAAATCAAATGAAATAAATAAAACAACTATGACCAGAGGAGGTGACAAAGAGGATGTGGGATAGGCTCATCGGGAGACGACGTCGGTAGGGGAGGCATCGGTCAAGGTGGGAGGCGGTATCGGTGGCTGTGATGGAGGGAAGAAGTGGAGCCGGTGGTGTCGACGGAGGGGAGAGGTGGCGCTGGAAGGAAAAAAGGCGAATCCAGAGGGGAGTGGTGGCGATGCCGGTGGGGAGAGGAGGCAGCGGCGCCGCTGATCGGAATGGAGAGGGGAGTGGTGAGTGAGAGATAGTGAAACTGAATAGTGATTTACCTATTCCTAGAAATTTCTAAAATATACTAGTGCTGTGGGCTGGTAAAGCCATGCCACTGACACTAATTTACCTGTGGCGTAGCTCATTCCGACACGCCACTAGAAAATTCACTCGGTAATGGTTTGGGTCCCATTTACAAATGGTGTGGGCTCGCTAGGCCATGCCACTGGTAGCAGATTAATAGTGATGAGGAGTAAGTTGGCCACGCCATCAGTAGCGTGACTCATAGTGACCCGCTACTGGTACGGCCACCTATAAGCACTTTCCTACTAGTGTAAAGTAACACACATAGTTCAACACTTCAAATTAGGGTGAATATTTAGTGGACTTGATTAGTATATTGTCTGGCATGGTTGCATATGTGATAGGCCCTAGTTGCTTGTATTAGTATGGCCCATCAACAGCGAAAGAAATCACAGACTCGGCATACACGAACCAGGTTGGAATATATTTACAGAAATTTCCGTATTTTTTTTCCAGAATTTCCGTGTCGTTTATGTTTCCGCTCGTTTTCATTTAGCATACTGTGTTTCCTTTGCTTTTCAGCAAAATATCGTTTATGCCGACGAAAACAGATAAGCTCTGGGCCCTCTGAAGCATTGCGGTATCATCCAATCATCTGGCCAGACACATCATAATAGTTTATTGGGCTCAGAGCATGTCTCTCCATTGTTAGGAGGAGCAAGATCCCAATCTCGAACTATCCAAGTTCCTTACACACTTTAGTATATACCCAAGAATCACCGTTATTATCACCAGTTACGGAATGGCGTTAGATGATAATCAAAGTATATCTATCAAGTATATGGTCACTAGATATTCTCAGGGTCTCTAAGGATTTTTGGTTATGATAACATTACAATGATATTGCTATTAACCTTGACGATAAAATCTCATATCAAGATTATACAATTGGGTCGGTTCAGTACATTTGTTCTGCCAACAATGTAATCTCACTGTTATTTAACTTAACATAGTCCATGATCAGGGAAACATGATCATCAAACAACATGTGAGCTAATCTTAGAGGCTAGATTAGGAACACTTGTTTATTTAATTCTCAACACGGGCATGTGAGTTTCCTTTTGCCTCTTAGGTATCATAGCATTTCTAACATGAAGACATAAACATTAATAATGATCCGGAGACAAATAATAACATAAACATTAATAATGAGCCAGAGACAAATAATAACATATTGGAGCATCACCGTAGAGTGCGCCCTCCAGCCAGTGTGCGGAAGTTCACGCACGCAGCGTCCGACGCTGTCTCTGCGCCATGTGGTGACGGGAGAAGCAACGTATGGACACGAGCTAGCTCGAATTCATCCAGCAGCCTGTGTGCTTGGCTGCTTGCATCACGAGCGACGCGGGCTAGCTCGAATCTATCCAGCAAGCCAGCTAGCTCAATCCATCCAGCTACCTACTTGTTTGTTTAGCTTAGTAAGAAAAAAAAGAGAAAAATCATTTATAAAAATCTTGAAAGGGTGCATAGGTAGTTGTCCCTAATATTTCGTCGATGCATCTGTCATAGCGTGTGCTGCGGGTTGCGTCGAAATTATGCAGTGCAATGCTCCGTCGAAAGCAGTGTAGGCTGTATAGATAATACACTGCCCAACTGAAGGCAGTGCAGTGCGTTACCGAAGGCAGTGCAATACTCCGCCGAAGGTAGTGCAGGCAGTGCAAGCAGTGCACACGTCCCATCCGAGGCAGTGCACTACAAAAAGTGAAAACGAGAAGGTAGTGCACTATCCAACCGAAGGCAGTGCACTGCCCAACTGAAGGCAGTGCAGGCAGTGCACCGTCCCATCTGAGGCAGTGAACTACAAAAAGTGAAAAAGAGACGGAAGTACATTGCCCAGCCAAAGGCAGTGCATGTATAGTTATTCACCTTGGGTTACTCACTAAAGGCCCAACAAGTCTACAAGAATAGAAGTGTGTAGTAGACATCAAACTCTTTTCTGGCGACGTTGCCGGGGAGGTAAGGTAAACGGTACTCACACTCCAACGACGAAACTAATTTCTAGCATTGTTGTTGGGGAGGTGAGTACTTGAAGGTATCTTCTTTAGATCTTGCAATTAAATCTTTTTGTTTCTTGTTTTTATTTCACTAGTTCGGTTTAATGGAAAACAACAAAAAAATTAGAGAGATTTATAAAATTTATCTTGAAATTGGTCATGATGCTTTTGAAGAGAAAATTAAAAAACCTATGTAACTTTATTTGCAGAACAATCATGCTAGTAGCAATGTTATTAGTATGATTTCTTTGAATGCCATTGTTGCTAATGCTATGGAAAATTGCAAGCTTGGGGAAGCTGGTTTTGATGAATATGATCTTTTTAGGCCCCGAAGCTTTAAGTAGGAAATTTGCTTTAATTATACTATGCCTCCTATATATGATGATTATAATGATGAATGTGATCTTTTCAGTCCACCTATTATTGAGAAAAAAGTTTATTATGATTATGATATGCCTCCTATTTATGATGATTACAATGATGATTATGATTGTGTTACTCCCACTACTACTAATGAGAAAGATTTTACTTATGTGGAGAGTAATAATAATACTTTTATGCATGTGAATCATGAGAAAAATACTTTATGTGATGGTTATGTTATTGAGTTTTCTTATGATTCTACTGAAAGTTATTATGAGAGAGGGAAGCGTGGTTATATAAATTTTCATCTTATGAAGTTTCCCCTCTTTATGTTGAAGGTTTTAATGTTGTACTCGCTTTACCTTCCTATGCTTAATGCTTTATGCTCCAATGATTTATTTTCTTACAAGATGCCTATGCATAGGAAGAGAGTTGGACTTAAATGTGTTTGATATTTGCTTCTTGATGCTCTCTTTTGTGTTTCAATTCTTATTCTTACGAGAGCATCATTAAAATTATTGCGCCTAGCTAAAAGGCGTTAAAGAAAAGCGCTTGTTGGGAGGCAACCCGTCTTTTACTTTCAGTTTGCTTTTTATTTTACTTGAGTCATGAATTTGGTGCCTCTGTAGCAACTTCATTGTATCTTTTTGTTTTGGTTTTTTGTGCCAAGTTTAGCCTCTAATGCATTGAAAGTGCGAGGTATTGTTTTGCTGTCCAAAAACAGATTCTGAGCGCCTGTTGCACGAAATTCCTAAAATCACAAGAATTTTATCTTTTTCTGATAATTTTTTATAGCAAGCCTGATCCTTTTATATATCTTTCGCTAGTTTTAAGTTTTTTGATTTGAGCTGCAGAAGTGACTCGAAAATTTTGATCTTTACAGACTGTTTAGATTTTGATAGATTCTGCTTTTATTTTGCATTTGTCTCTTTACCATCGTCATATGTGATACTCTAGGGGTGGAGTGCCACATTGAGGCTTAGTAAACAGTAGCTAATGTTTAATGAAGTTTGTTTGCAATTTGTCATGAGTTGAACACATGTGCATTTCAATTTAAGAGCACTAACCCTCTAATCAAATTATGAGAAGTTTTGTGTGAAGGGAGTTTTTAAGTTCCAAAGGAGAGGAATATGAAGAAATCGATGATGGATCAGAGCTTGTCGTGGTATTGTCGAATCTAGCCGTGGCAGGGGTGCCATCGAGCTAGGTAGAGAGGTGGGTTTTAGAGACGAGGGTGGTTCCGGCGACGAGACGACAAAGGGTTTACCCAGCTTCGGATCTCGCAACGGTGGCGAAACCCTATGTGCTGTACTGCTGCTATAATTCACGATAAGGCAATATACGCCAATTACAATGAAAGGTGTGTTAGAGCTTGCCCTGAGGCGTCCCATAGGCCGGCTTATAAAGGCGTCCGGAATTAGGGCTTACAGGAGGAAACCTAACCAACTAAGTCACAGAGTTCTACTCTAATCTGGCTTGGGCCCTGCCTTGTGGGCTAAGTCATCCTCAGTGCGGGCCGGCTTCTGGAACCTTCCTTTAGCCGGATGGGCCTCCTGCGCTTCATCTTACTGGGCTGCCCGGTAAGCCGGAATTCGGTTTACCACCACTATGGGCCACCCTGGTACGCTGGCTTTAGTCTCCTTCATAAGGGTACCTGTTCGGCATAACCCCAACAGTAGCCCCCGGAAAGCTTCAAGTACTTCAACGGCTGGCTTCAATCTTCCGGCAATGTGTTGTCCAGGAAATTCTTCATCCGTCGTCAGTCTTGGAGCATTCCCAGAAACCTGCAATCGTGCCGAACAGTTTTGTCGACTTCGGTGTGTCGGCTCTTTATACCGAAAAGCACTTGAGTATACTTTGACACGCGTCTGCCGATTTGATGGATTTGTCAGACCCGGCAGAGTGAGTGGAGTGGCATCTTTGAATGTAGGGGCTAGTTTCCGTTTTTCCCGCGCTGGAACCGAGGCGTCGGAGGGAAGGAAATGTCTCCAACGGCTCGATCTCGTGACGCGTGGCGAAAATCTCGGCTCCGGACCGTTGCACGTATCTCGGCGCTTTGCTATAAATACCGGCCGCCTCGCCTTCGTCGCGGCCACCGCACCATTCGCAACCCTAGCGTCCAACTCCTCCAAATCTCATCTCTACCAACCTCGAGCTCTTCTCTCCTCCGTCCATGGCATCCAGCACTCCTAGCTCCCCTGTTTTTGACGTGTCGCCTCTCAACTCGGCGCCTCCGATGGGAGGTGCGGCTTCTGTGGCCGCCGTCGCCGGTCCTGTGCCATCCGTCGCTCCCGCTGCATCTTTCCCTGCTCCGGCGAACATCTCCTCCGCCGGAGTTTCCGGGCGTGATGAAGTTGCCCTAGCCAAGGCCGCAGCTGAAGCCGCGGCTACGGAGGCTTCGGCTTCCGCGGCTACCGAAGAAGAAGAGGAAGAGGAAGCCGACGACAACGAAGGCGCCGCCAACAACCTGACCCACAACTGGGCTTGCTCAGTGGTGGATGATGTCGAACTGACAGGAATGATGGTTGATGGGGCCATTCTTCCGTCTTCAGAGTCGGCGCCGACTTGGCGATCCTCCTTTGGTGACCCTTCTCCAACTCCAATCAAGGATGAACGGGTACTTCTTTCTTCTCACGTTGTTAGGGGGTTCTCTTTGCTGCCCTCGGCTTTCTTGATCGAGATACTGGACCATTATGGTCTCCAGCTTCATAACATCACCCCCAATAGCCTCCTCTACATATCCGGCTTCGTAGCGCTGCTCGAAGGCTATTTAGGATTAGCTCCTAAGTTAGACTTCTTTTAGTACTGCTTCGGAGTCAAGAGGCAGACAGTTCAGAAAGAACTGCTAGTTGCCGGCTCCATCAGCTTTAATTGCCGCCGGGACATAGATTGGTATCCTCGGGTGCCAATCGTGGATTCGGCTAAGGGGTGGGCATCCACCTTCTTTTATTGCAAGGACGTAGCGCCTCCAAACAGGCTGCAGGGACTTGCTCCCTTTGAAGATAGGGCCGGAACGGAACTTCCCTCGTGGAAGAAGAAGCCGGCAGCAAGAATGCCGGCGGAGCTTGCCGCCATCAAGGCCAGGATCACAGAGCTGACCTCCGGCACCCCTCCCTAACTAGGGAGGACACAATAATCAGCTGGATGAAGAGACGGATCTGATACGTCTCCAACGTATCTATAATTTCTTATGATCCATGCTTGCTTTCATACCATTTGTTACATGTTTTGTTTACATCTTATAGCATTTTTATGCATTTTCTGGAACTAACCTATTAACAAGATGCCACAGTGCCAGTTCCTGTTTTCTGCTGTTTTCCCGTTTCAGAAAAGTACTTAAGGAAATATTCTCGGAATTGGACGGGACAAAAACCAGCAGTCTTATAATTCAATGGACTACACGGAGCCCGAAGGAGAGGACCTGGAGGGCCGTGGGCCGGCCACACCATAGGGTGGCGCGGGACCCATGCCTGCCGCGCCACCAGGTGGTGTGGGGCCCACGGGAGCCCTCCGACGCCGCCCTTTCACCTATATATTGCCCCCGACGCATAAAACCTAGACGGACCCGTCATATTCTAAAGAAACATCTGCAGCGCCGCCGCCATCGCCGACAAGTTTCGGGGGACAGAAGTCTCTGTTCCGGCACCCTGCCGGGACGGGGAAGTGCCCCCGGAGCCATCTCCATCGACTCCACCACCATCTTCATCACCGTTGTTGACTCCCATGATGAGGAGGGAGTAGTTCTCCCTCGGGGCTGAGGGCCGTACCGGTAGCCATGTGGTCTATATCTCTCTCTCCCATGATGTGATCTATATGTGATCATGTGCTTTGCAATCTAGATGTTGTTATGTTACTCAAGTGGGCTTTATTTATGTGATCTCCGGAGACTCCTTGTCCCACGTGTGTAAAGGTGACAGTGTGTGCACCGTGTGGGTCTTTAGGCTATATTTCACAAGATACTTTTTCACTGATTTATTATTTGAGTTGGATGTCTCTATGAAATTGTGGTGTGTTAGTACCTCCTATGAATGCTCATGGTCCAGTGTGGGGTATTCATTAGTACTTGGGAATATATGTTTGAGGCGTGCTTTTGCATTCCTACACAATGAATTAGTGTTCGTTATCCAGCCGGAGAATACTTCGGAGTAGTATATTGAAGTGCTTATATTTATATTCAATTATGATTGCATTGTTGAGAGTGACCACTGGTGAAAGTATGATCCCTAGGCCTTGTTTCTAAGCATTGAAACACCGTTTACAACAAGTTCTGCTACATGTTTGCTTGCTGCCATTTTTATTTCAGATTGCAATTACTACTTATAATCATCCATATTACTTGTATTTCACTATCTCTTCGCCGAACTAGTGCACCTATACATCTGACAAGTGTATTGGGTGTGTTGGGGACACAAGAGACTTTTTGTATTGTGATTGCAGGGTTGCTTGAGAGGGATACCTTTGACCTCTACCTCCCTGAGTTCGATAAACCTTGGGTGATTCACTTAAGGGAAACTTGCTGCTGTTCTACAAACCTCTGCTCTTGGAGGCCCAACACTGTCTACAAGAATAGAAGCGTGTGTAGACATCAAGCTATTTTCTGGCGCCGTTACCGGGGAGGTAAGGTAAAAGGTACTCACATCATCTGGCTACTAAGCTATTTTCTAGTACTGTTGCTGTTGTGTGAGTGCTCGAAGTTATTTCCTTTAGATTCTGCAATTATATCTTTTTGTTTCTTGTTTTTAATTTCACTAGTTAGGCTTAATGGAAAACAACAAAAAAATTAGTATTAGTTCTTTGGAAATCATTTTTGCTAATGCTATGGAAAAGTCTAAGCTTGGGGAAGCTAGTTTTTATGAAAATGATCTTTTTAGTTCCCCAGCTTTAGAGGAGAAAATTTGCTCTGATAATACTTTGTCTCCCATATGCGATAATTCGAATCATGCTTGTGATATTCTAAATCCACCTACTGGAAGTATTCCTTTTAAAATACCTATGAAAATTGTTGAAAAGGTTATGGATGAATGTTATGCAGGGGATGGAACAATCTGTCCAAGTGATCACTTGTTGAAACTTACAGAACTTTGTGAGTTGTTTAAGATTGCAGGTTTATCAAGAGAAAATGTCATGAAGAAATTATTTCCATTGTCACTTAAGGACAAAGCAAGGGAGTGGTATGATCTACTTGATGATCCTCATCATTTGGAGTGGAAGGAGCTTGCAAATCTCTTTTACTCTAAATTTTATCCTCCTTATGAAATGCATTTGGATAGGAATTACATTTTTTATTTTTGGCCTCATGATGGAGAAAGCATTGCTCAAGCTTGGGGAAGGCTGAAAACATTAATACTTAAATGTCCTAACCATGAGCTTCCTAAGAAAATAATTGTTACTAATTTTTATGCAAGGCTTTCAGGTGATTGCAAGAATTATCTAGATGCCTGTTCAGGGGGTTCTTTCACAAGTAAGAAGGTTGAAACTAGATGGGATCTTCTTGAGAAAATTCAATACAATACTGAAGGTTGGGAGAATGACAAAGGTAAAGAATCAGGTATAAACTATGAATATGATTGCATTAAGTCCTTCATTGAAACTGCTGTTTTTCAAGAGCTTAGTGCTAAATATGGTCTTGATTCTCAAATTATTGTTGATTGTTGTAGAGCCTTTGCTTCTCATATTAATGTTCCTAAAGAAAATTGGGACCTATATCATGAACCTTTTAAAGACACTTGCATGAAAAATGATATTGTTGTTAATGATTGTAATAAACGTGCTCAAACTTCTGAAAATACTATCTCTTATAAGCATGTTAATTTTTGTGGAGTACTTAGACCTTGTAAAAAGAGCCAAATTGAAGAAGAATATTGTATCCATCATAGGAATGAAAAAACTAGAACTTGGAATAGAGCTCTTGATGATCTTGGTGAAAAAGTTTGTGCCCACTATCCTTTTATTTGTGAACTTTGCTATAAAGTTGGTCATTTCAATTTTCAATGCTCAGGGAAAGATAATAGCCTTTCTAATCCAATGAGTACTACGAGTCTGTATTGTGATGACATGATCACTCCTAATCAGCATGATGAACTTATATTATTTTTGGGGTGTGAAGAGTTATCAAGAAAAACTTCTTTAATAGATATGAGTGCTTTTGATATAAACAGCGTCCTGAATGGTTGTCATCTTTATTGTGTTGATAATTGCCATACAAATACTTATATACAAAATATTATACAAGATGGGATTTTACCAAAATATGACAGGACTAATATGTGTTTTGATCTTATCAATGAAAGAGAAGAATCCTTCCAAGTTTCCTCTGTTGTTTGTAACAATAAACCAGGTTATGTGGAGAAGCTTCCTTTCAAGGCTCTCCCTCCTAAGAAGGGAATAAGAAGAAGAAGATGAAGAGTAAAAGGAGAGAGGAAACGGTACCTTTCCCTAAACATGTTGCTCCTATTATAGTTGTTGCTGATGAGTATGAATTCGATGATTTTGAATTAGATGATGTTCCTATGCCTGTTACTTATATTAGTGATCATGATTGGGAAAAGCATAGTACTTTTGATATTGAAAACCTCTTGGGTACTAATTCTGAAAATGATGATGCTAATGATTGCAACACTATTAGTACTATCCATATTCTTTCCAATGATGATATGATAAGCTCTAAGCTTGGGGATGAGGTGTTTGAAAATCCTTTTGCTACTAATGATTACATGTTTGATACATCTCCTTCTAGTAAAAATGATGATATGTTTACAGATGAACACACTTTGGAAGTTAAATATTCTATTCCTTATGATGATACTATGCCCCCAGTTTTTGATAATTATTATAAAGAATATTATGACATGGGTTATAATTACAATCATCCTCATGAAACTTGTCATAATTATGGAGGGATCACCCAAAACCATCCCTTTAATATACAACCTGTTTATCATGTTCAAGTTCTTTATGATGATCCTGCTCCAGTTGTTATTCATGAGAAGAACTTTGTTTATGTGGAAAATGATGACACTTTTATGCATATGGATCATGATAAGAATTTTACATGTGATGGTTATATTGTGGATTTTATCAATGATGCTACTGAAAGTTTTTATGAAAAAGGGAGACATGGCTTCATATATCACAATAACATTGAATCTCCTCTCCTTTTGTTGAAATTTTTGAAGTTGCACCTATTTTGTCTTCCTATGCTAGTCAATTTATGCTTCATGGATTTATTTACTTACAAGATTCCAATGCATAGGAAGTGGGTTAGACTTAAATGAGTTTTATAGTTGCTTCTTGATGCTCCCTTATTGTGCTCCAACTCTCATTTTTATGTGAGCATCATCAAAATTACCATGCCTAGCTAAAAGGCTTTAAAGAAAAGCGCTTATGGGAGACAACCCATCATTTTATTTTCAGTATCTTTTCTTTTATTTGAGTCAAGAAGTTTGTTTACTTCTGTAGCAACTTCTTCGTATCTTTATTTTCTTGCAATGTTGTGCCAAGTAAGGTCTCTAGTAGAAAGTTTTTGCTATATTTGGATTTCTGCACAGGAAACAGATTTCTGTCTGTCACCGTTAAATTCGTCATTTATTCCAGAAGCGACGAAATGCTTTGAGATTTTGTGTTCTGAATCTTCATATATGTATGAAACTTTTTCTAGTTCAGTGATTTTCGATTTGAGCAACTCTAGTGCCTCGAAAAAAATTCGTCCTTACAGACTGTTCAGATTTTGACAGATTCTGCCTTTTATTGTGCATTGCTTCCCTTGCGATGTTTATTTGGATCTTTTTGATTCTTTGAGCATCAGTGGCTGTAGTTAATGTTATAATGCATTAAGGTGTGCTTGTGTCACAGTAGAACTTGTGAATTTTTGGTTTATGCACTAACCCTCTAATGAGAATTACTTTGAGTTTGATGTGGTGGAAGTTTTCAAGTAAGCAAAAGGGACGATATGATGAGATCAAGAAGAGTGAAAAGCCTAAGCTTGGGGATGCCCCGGTGGGTCATCCCAAGCAAATTCAAGAAGACTCAAGCATCTAAGCTTGGGGATGCCCAAGGCATCCCCTTCTTCATCGACAAAACTATCAGGTCATCTCTAGTGATACTATATTTTTATTCCACTACATCTTATGTATTCTGCTTGGAGCGTCTGTTTTTATTTTGAGTGTTTGTTTTAGTTTGCTTAATAAGTTGGATCCTAGCATTCTTGTGTGGGAGAGAGACACGCTCCGCTTTTTCATATGAATACTCTTGTGCTTCGCTTATATTTGTTGAGTATTCTTAGCTACTGTTTGTTTTCTAGTAAGCTCTCGCTTTTAGCATGTTATCTTGTTTAGAGCTGCTAGTTCTTTGTGTTAAGCTCTCTTGTATTTCACTCTTATTTGTTAGAGAGTTGTTTTAGTTGCTTGGTTGATGTGTTAGATTGGAAAATGCTATGCTTGTGATAGTGGTATGAAATAGAGAAAAGCTGCATAGTCTTGTAGACCTTTGTGTACATAACTTGCTCCTCTTCAATTGTTTTGAGGTATTAAAATAACTAATGGTTAAAATATGTTGGTTAATGTTGTTAAGAGCTGATTAGTGAAGATGTGTTAGTAGAGTGTGGAGCCGTACTTTTCTGAACTAAAAACAACTTAAGTCAATAGTGCTTTAGTGTCGTGATTTCCTCTTAGTTGAAAAGAAGTTTCTAATGGTATAGTTACTGCAACGGTCGGGGAAGCCAACGGGGCACTTGTGTCGCCGCCACGATCCCTCTCGGGGTGTCTCTAACCATTTGTAAAACTTTGATACTGTTAGTTGTTTGCAATATACGACATGCTATGTGAGTTTTTGGTTTTTGGCACTTCCACCTCCATATTTTGCTAGCCTCTTCGGTGCTTTGCATTGCCCTTTTTCACATTGAGATTGGTGCATACTTCGCAAGTACATCCAACCCCGTGGGAGATCTTCATCTTGTTCTCCTACACATAAGCCAACTATCTTCCTCAAAACAGCCACCATATCAACCTATCACAGCATTTCCATAGCTGTTCCGAGATACATTGCCATGCAACATCCATCATTTACATTACATGACTTTATGTCATTTTTACTTCATTACCATATAGTATTGCTTGACCATTTGAGTTAGTGTGATGCGTGGTTTTCCACATGTTTTACATCTTTTCCACACTACGCTCGATCATGCATATCCACCATACACCATGTATTAGTCTTTGAGTTTTGAGTACACCAAAAAGTGTGATGATCATCTTGTAAAATAGAGTGTTGCCTCTACCTGTGAGCATATTGAAAAGAGTCCAAAGTGGCCAATCAAAAGAGTCCAAAAGAGACCAATGAGAGAAAAATATAAAAGAGCCACAAAGGCCTCAAAAAGCAAAAAGCAAAAAAAGAGAAAAAGAAAAAAGAATATAAAATGAGAGAGGGGGCAACACTACTATCCTTTTATTCCACACTTGTGCTAGTAGCACCTACATCATTGTAGTGATTTTTCATGCTTCATTAGTATAACTATGTGGGGACCAAACGTTATAGAACTTGGCTTGTATATTCCAACGATGAGCCTCCTCAAGTGAGCTCTAGGTCTTCATGAGCAAGCAAGTTGGATGCACCCCCACTAGTTCCATTGGAGAGCTTCCATTCATATAGCTCTATGTGCATCCGTTGCATGGCAATCACTACTCCTCATTCAGTGTCTACTACGGGACTTCCTCTTGTCTTGTGGTTACCTCTTCCATTGTTTGAGCCTTTCTTTTTGGCCTTCCAAACCCCCATTATTATTCTCTTTGCCATAACCTCATGGTGCCAAGCCTTCTTCTTGCTTGTATTAGTTGAGTGGACTACATAACAGTTGATAAGTTAAGTGGATGGATTAAGGACACTTGACTTGAGCTTGGCTATTTCTATTATTAACTGAATTTGATGCTTTGAAGATTGATTGACATTTTACATTGGAGACACAATTTACTATCCTTCTTTCTAAACCTTATGTATGGTTCCTTGTCTCCAACACGCTGATTCATGAAAAGTTCTAGCTTCTTTTAGCTAGCATTTTTTAATCATTGTTTGCTTAATGTCAACTATAGACAATTGTTTTGGATCACCTTATTCACATCATGTGCTTTGCATTGCTATGTTGATCTAGATTGTCAGTTAGCATGTCTCCTAAGAAATTATTTGTTATCGTTTTACCTACTCGAGGACGAGTAGAACTAAGCTTGGGGATGCTGATACGTCTCCAACGTATCTATAATTTCTTATGATCCATGCTTGTTTTCATACCATTTGCTACATGTTTTGTTTACATCTTATAGCATTTTTATGCATTTTCTGGAACTAACCTATTAACAAGATGCCACAGTGCCAGTTCCTGTTTTTTGCTGTTTTCCCGTTTCAGAAAAGTACTTAAGGAAATATTCTCGGAATTGGACGGGACAAAAAGCAGCAGTCTTATAATTCAATGGACTACACGGAGCCCGAAGGAGAGGACCTGGAGGGCCGTGGGCCGGCCACACCATAGGGTGGCGCGGGACCCATGCCTGCCGCGCCACCAGGTGGTGTGGGGCCCACGGGAGCCCTCCGACGCCGCCCTTTCGCCTATATATTGCCCCGACGCATAAAACCTAGATGGACCCGTCATATTCCAAAGAAACATCTGCAGCGCCGCCGCCATCGCCGACAAGTTTCGGGGGACAGAAGTCTCTGTTCCGGCACCCTGCCGGGACAGGGAAGTGCCCCCGGAGCCATCTCCATCGACTCCACCACCATCTTCATCGCCGTTGTTGACTCCCATGATGAGGAGGGAGTAGTTCTCCCTCGGGGCTGAGGGCCGTACCGGTAGCCATGTGGTCTATATCTCTCTCTCCCATGATGTGATCTATATGTGATCATGAGCTTTGCAATCTAGATGTTGTTATGTTACTCAAGTGGGCTTTATTTATGTGATCTCCGGAGACTTCTTGTCCCACGTGTGTAAAGGTGACAGTGTGTGCACCGTGTGGGTCTTTAGGCTATATTTCACAAGATACTTGTTCACTGATTTATTATTTGAGTTGGATGTCTCTATGAAATTGTGGTGTGTTAGTACCTCCTATGAATGCTCATGGTCCAGTGTGGGGTATTCATTAGTACTTGGGAATATATGTTTGAGGCGTGCTTTTGCATTCCTACACAATGAATTAGTGTTTGTTATCCAGCCGGAGAATACTTCGGAGTAGTATATTGAAGTGCTTATATTTATATTCAATTATGATTGCATTGTTGAGAGTGACCACTAGTGAAAGTATGATCCCTAGGCCTTGTTTCTAAGCATTGAAACACCATTTACAACAAGTTCTGCTACATGTTTGCTTGCTGCCATTTTTATTTCAGATTGCAATTACTACTTATAATCATCCATATTACTTGTATTTCACTATCTCTTCGCCGAACTAGTGCACCTATACATCTGACAAGTGTATTGGGTGTGTTGGGGACACAAGAGACTTTTTGTATTGTGATTGCAGGGTTGCTTGAGAGGGATACCTTTGACCTCTACCTCCCTGAGTTCGATAAACCTTGGGTGATTCACTTAAGGGAAACTTGCTGCTGTTCTACAAACCTCTGCTCTTAGAGGCCCAACACTGTCTACAAGAATAGAAGCGTGTGTAGACATCAGGATCCAGCCCCTCCAACATCGTGCTCGAATTTTATGCGAGTACACGGGCGACTCTGATCCCATGCGGATCAGTGAAAAGGACCTGGAGCAAGACCTCTTTGAGGCTCACTTCAACAAGCTTATCAAAGCCCGGCCTGGCGAAGGCCTGCAATATGAAGAATAGCTGCCAATGTATACGGCATCCAACCCTCCCCAAAGGTACTTTGTCGAACCAAAGTTCAATTCTTTGAAGGATTCGAGTTTGCCTTTAATAGATTAACATGCAATATTTCAGATTCCCGGATTTTCCGCCGCTCGTCCTGCTGGCAAACCATCGTCCAGCAAGGCGCCCACGCGACCCATCTATTTTCTTCAGCTACTGCAGAGAGCCGAAAGAGGAAAAGCCAGTCTACTACGATTGGCGTTAAGTCATCCGAGGATGACGACGCTCTTGCTGGGCTCAACATCCCCAGCAAGAAGTAAGTCGGCTTAACACACCTTCTTTGCTCTTGCAGTTTTGCCGGATCTTCTATTCTTACCCCTTTATCTTTGAAGGATCAAGAAGGGCGCTCCTTTGAAAGTAAAGGTGTATGCCACAAGGAAAAAGGCTTCTCCCGCCATTCCTCCCCCAACTCCTTCGGCTTCGAAGCCGACTCCGGTGGAAGAGAGCTCCGCCCACACCATGGTGCAGGTCCAACTCTCGGGAGAGCCGGGATTATTCCTCCGACCCAATGGACGGAGATGACGGGGAAGGTGGCGGAACCTTCCTCTCCACCAAGGGCTGAAGCTCCGGCTAATGATGCCCCAACCTTTCCTCCGATTAAAGCGGAAGCCTTCGACGACGAGGAACGCATCAAGCCAGAGTTCATGATCCGGTTTATGAAAGCACCTCGGCTTCCCCGGAAGAAAGGAACAACCGTCCGGGATGACGAGCCGGACCAGACCAAAGCCTATGACACCTTTGATGTCATAGAAATCCTTGAAGATCACCAGAACTACTTTGCTGAAAGCTTCGAGGCCGGCATGACTCTTCTTCGCGAGCACTACCAGGTAAATGACTTCCCCAATAGCCCCCGAGCACTATGCCGGGTTAAGCTTTACAAACTAGCCGACATAGTGGTCTGAGACAATGCGTATGCATATGCTTAGCCCCCTAGCGATGAAATGTCATCATGTATCTTGTCTTGCTCGTCCATATAGCTTTAGGCTTTTAGCACCTCCCTACGCAGATCCATCACAAAATTGGCGCTGAAACACTCAACTTTTTGGGTGTGCGAAATCAGGAGATGCGTCGGCTAAAGGCTCAGCTAGCCAACAAGGACGCCATCATTGCCGGTTTTGAAGCGGATCGAGTCCAGTACCAAGGTACGAATGCCGAAACCTTAACTTTGTATGACAGGCTTATTTTTATACTGCTGACATTTTGTCTTGCAGATGCCATCATCAAAGCCAAGGAATTTGACGAGAGCACCGGCAGCCTTGACCGACTCCGCGAAGAAAACATTGAGCTTAAAAAACTCAATCAAAATTATGACGGCGGAGCTGAAGACGGCCAAGAATAGTCTTGCCAAAGCCGAACAAATGCTGGAGACGGAGAGGAAGAATCACAAAGATGCCCTTCGTGAAGTCCAGGACCGGCTTGACAAGCGCCTCGACGAATCGTTGGCAATCGACAGTCAGCTTTTGAGTTAGTTTTACTTACATACCCAAATTCATTGCTTTCTGACTTTGCCATTTATAACTGAACTTCGCTTTTTGCAGCTCCGGCGGGTTATGGCCATGAGCTGACAGCGGAAAACTGGCTTGACTGGATTTTGGAAGTAGGGGAACTCCTCCCAAAGATCATTTCTTCGGGAAAGAAGCTTGCCGAGAAATTTTTTCCCGGCAACCCCGAGCCACTGACAGACCTGTCCGGCTTGGAAGCTGAACTGGACAAAGCAACTTCATTCTTCGATGAACGGCTTCGTTCCAGCGCCCGTGGAGGCGCCAAGATAGCCTTTGGCTTGATGATGGCGCGTTACCTGGAGGCAGAAGCTCGGCGCGTTGCATCCGGCTTTCCTCTTGAAAAAGAGGATGGCTCTTCGTTGGACGACCAAGACCGGAAGAAGATCCTGCACTCCGTCTCCGGCTACGCCAGTAAAATCGCCAAGATGGTCTCCCTTACCACCATTTTCAAGGAGGTGCCGTGTCCGCCAACTCCCGTCCAATCTGACGATGAGGGCGAAGAGGCGGACAAATCTGCATGAGCCGAACTTGCTCCTTGAGCCGGCCATCCCTGAAAATGTAATTTGCATGATGTAAAGCCGTCCAAATAATATATATGTCTAGAAATAACTAAACCTTTTGCTGTATGTTAATCAGCTTTTATATTTGCAAACTTGCATTTTTATGCCTCAGTTTATTCTGGCCTTGACACCTTAGCCTTTAAGCGCCGACAAACTTATTGCGAAGCAAACTTGCTAAGTAACAGGGTACACAATGACCAATCTGTTTAGACCCAGAACAAGTGCCGCCTTTCGGTGCCGAAATGCTTTGAAGCAACCCGGCGCAAAAAGCTAGCAGACAAGCATTAATTTGGCAAAATGTTGTGTTTTTTTTATCACCTTAAGGCAGATTCAACATGAAAGATAGTTTACCAATGAGAAACACATGCAATTTCGGGTAAACATATGATAACAATAAGATCATTGGGAAATAAAGGATGGTACAGATTCTCGAATTTCACATGAGAGAAACCAATTTTTATTTCATGATCGCATTGACATGGTTACAATAGAATTTGCTAAGTGTAAAAGGGACATAGCTGAGCGATATTCCACAGACGTTTCGTCTCATCTTAGTCGTCATCTACATGCCTTTTCCTCTTGCGACCTTTCTTCCTGGGATCTTTCCTTGAATCCCTTAAGTCGAGGAGATAATATGACCCGTTTTTTAGAGCTTTGCTGATAACGAAAGGTCCTTCCCATGGAGGGGATAATTTGTGCTGCCGGCTTTGCACAAGCTGAAGCACTAAGTCGCCTTCTCGAAAAGATTGATTCCGCACTCTACGGCTCTGATAGCGATGTAGATCTTGCTGATAGATGGCGGATCGTTGGAGAGCCAACTCTCTTTCTTCTTCGAGGATATCTAAGCCGTCTTGACGTGCTTCTTCTACGTCTTCTTTGACGTAGGCTACGACTCGAGGCGAATCGTGGATCATGTCGGTTGAGAGTACCGCTTCTGCACCATAAACAAGTTAGAAAGGGGTGAAGCCGGTCGATCTATTTGTGGTAGTACGAATACTCCATAAGACCGCCGGCAATTCATCAACCCAAGCGCCGGCTGCTCGGTGCAATGGGGTTTCAAGCCTCGGCTTAATACCTTGCAGAATAATGCCGTTAGTGCGCTCTACCTGTCCATTGGATTGCGGGTGTGCCATCGATGCCACGTCGAGCCGGATTTTTGATCGGCTACAAAACTTTGATAGCTCACCGACGGCAAAGTTTGTGCCATTGTCAGTGATAATGCTATGCGGTATGCCGAATCGAGTTGTTATCTCGACGATGAACTTTGTAGCTGTAGCTCCGTCGAGTTTCTTGATGGGCTTTGCCTCCCCCCACTTTGTGAATTTGTCGACCGCCACCAACAGGTGAGTTAAGCCTCCTCTTGCCGTCTTGAATGGTCCCACCATGTCGAGCCCCCAGACCGCAAACGGCCAAGTAATAGGGATCGTCCGGAGCTCCTGAGCCGGCAAGTGAACCTGCTTTGCGTAGCGCTGACATCCTTCACAAGTCTTGACGATGTTGATAGCATCCTCCTTAGCCGTCAGCCAGAAGAATCCGTGCCGAAACGCCTTAGAGACCAATGACTTTGCCGCTACGTGATGCCCACATTCGTCGGAGTGGATTTCCTCAAGGATTTCCCGCCCTTCTTCTGGAGAGACGCATCTTTGGAAGATGCCAGATGTGCTCCGTTTGTAAAGCTGTCCGTCAATAATCGTGTACGCCTTTGCTCGGTGCTCAATTTGACGGCTCAACACCTCGTCGTCCTTGGGCAGTTTCTTATTAATCAGGAAATCAATGTAGGGTGTGGTCCAATCTGGGGTTACCAAGCATACATGAATTGATTCTACCGACAAGGGATAGTATTCGTCGCCGCCTTTGATGGACGGCTTATGTAGATGATGGAGAAATAAATCTGGAGGCACTGCCTTTTGCCTGGAGCCTATTCTAGCCAAGGCGTCAGCAGCTTCATTGTCATCTTGGGAGATATGTCGGACCTCTAAGCCGGCAAAGCATCTGCCGAATTCGTCGACTATTCTACTGTATTCCGCCATTGTGGGACTTTTCGTGTCCCAGCATCCATCAAGTTGCTGTACAACAAGATCCGAGTCGCCATACCAAAGGATGCGTTTCAGTCCCAACTCCTTAGCCATATTAAGGCCATGGAGGAGAGCCTCATACTCTGCTACATTGTTGGTGGTGTTGAAGTGGATTCGGAGGACATAACTGAGCTTGTCACCCTTAGGCGACTTTAGCACTACTCCAGCCCTCGAGCCTTCCTTCATCTTTGAGCCATCAAAGTGCATTATCCAGTATTGAGAATCCGGCAAAGGTGTGCTCTCCATCGCCTCTGTCCAGTCTGCAACAAAGTCGGCTAGAACTTGAGATTTGATGGCGCTCCTCGGCTTGTACTGGATGTCGAAAGCTGCTAACTCGATGCCCCATTTGGCGACTCGGCCCGTTGCATCGGCATTGTTGATGATATCCTTCAATGGAGCTTTGCTGACCACCGTGATTGTGTGATCATGGAAGTAATGCCGTAGCTTTCTGGTGGCAAAGAATATACCATAGGCTAACTTCTGGTAGTGAGGGTAGCGCTGCTTCGAATCTGAGAACACCTCGCTAATGAAATAGACAGAGCGCTGATCCGGCCATTGCTTCCCTTCCTCCAGGCACTCCACTACAATGACGACACTTATCACGAAATTCGTGGCCGACATATAGAGGAGAAGTGGCTCTTTTTCCTTCTGAGCTGCCAAGATTGTAGCATGTGTCAATGTATACTTCAGCTGTGTTAAAGCTGCCTCTGCTTCCTCTGTCCAAACAAAACTGTCCGATTTTTTGAGGAGCTTGTATAATGGCAGTGCTTTGTCACCAAGCCGGCTAATGAATCGGCTTACAGCCGCGGCGGAACCCGTAAGCCGTTGTATGTCCTTCAGACAAGTCGGCCTCTCGATGTTCTGAATCGCCTTTATCTTTTCCGGGTTAACTTCAATTCCTCTTTGAGAAACAATGAAGCCCAAAAGCTTGCCTACGGGAACTCCGAAGACGCATTTTGCCGGATTAAGCTTCATCTGGTACTCCCTTAGATTTGCAAAGGTTTCCGACAGATCGGCGATAAGATCGCCGCGCTTCTTTGACATGACCGCTATGTCGTCGACGTAGACGTGAACATTGCGGCCAATTTGCTTGTCCAAACACCGTTGCATACACGTTTGGTAAGTAGCACCAGCGTTCTTTAAGCCGAAAGGCATTGTGACATAGCAGTAATTGCCATATGGCGTGGTGAAGGATGTCTTGATTTGTTCTGACTCCTTCATCTTAATCTGATGGTAACCCGAATAAGCGTCCAGAAAACATAGCATCTCTGAGCCGGCAGTTGAATCAATGACCTGATCGATACGCGGTAAGGCGAACGGATCTTTAGGACAGGCTTTATTTAAGCCAGTGAAATCAATGCACATACGTAGCTCAGAGGTGTTTTTCTTTGGGACAAGCACGGGATTTGCCAACCAATCAGTGTGGACAACTTCACGGATGAACTTGGCGGCAGTGAGCCTTAGGATCTCCTTTCCGACCGCCTTGCGCTTCTCAGTTCCAAGCCGTCGGATACCTTGTTTGACCGGCTTAGCGTCCTTGTTGACTTTTAAGGAGTGCTCGGCAAGTTTCCTCGGGACACCTGGCATGTCGAATGGTAACCAAACAAAGATATCCCGGTTCTCACGGAGAAACTTGACGAGCTCGCCTTCCTATTTGTCGTCAAGGCCGGCACCGATGATGGCTTCCTTTGTCGGATCGTCCTTTGAGAGCTTGATTTTCTTGGTGTCATCCTTCGGTTTGAAGCTCGAATCGACTTTAGAGGACAGCTTTTCAGTTGCCGACATCTCATCGGGACTCATTGTCTTCTTGAGATCCTCCAACTCTTCCTTGCAGATTTCTTCTTCAGCATGGACGGCATTGGCGGCTTCACACTCCTTTGCTTTCTTAAAGTCTCCCTTGACTGTGATAATCCCATTGGGTCCTGGCATTTTCAGCTTGCTATATATGTAGCAGGGCCGAGCCATAAATTTGGCGAAAGCCGAACGTCCAAAGATTGCGTGGTATGCGCTTTTAAAAGGAACCACCTCAAAGGAGACGTCTTCTGTCCGGAAATTGTCCGTGCCACCAAAGGTGACCTTCAGGGTGATCCTTCCCATTGAGGAGGCTTGTCGTCCTGGCACAATCCCATGAAACTTCACATTGCTGTGGCTGAGTTGTGATTCGGAGAGACGCATCCTCTTCAATGTTGCGGCGTAGAGTATGTTGATTCTACTTCCTCCGTCCATGAGCACCTTTGTCAACTTGTATTTGTCGACTATAGGGCTGACGACTAAAGCGTAGGTGCATGTTGAAGGAACTTTGTCCGGGTGATCGGTGCGATCCCATGTGATGGGAATGTCAGACCAATCCAAGTATTGAGGAACTGCAGGTACCGTAGCATTGAGTTCTCTCCAAGCCGCCTTTTTCCTTGCGAGAGGAATCTGTTGCCAGATTGACGATGAGACTTTCGGCATGCTTAGGGAATTTGCTGCCTTTTCCTTCTTTCGAGACCGCGTCATCCGACTCTGAAGCAGCGTCCTCGTTTTCTTTGTCGTCCTTCCTGGACTTGCGCTTGTTTCTTGACTTGTCGGCTTTGGGGTCCTTGGCGATCCCGATTGATGTGACATTGCCGGAGCATGTGGGAGCTCGTCCCATCCAGCCTCAGATGATGAACACAGGGGTTATGTTTGATGTCGTCATACTTCACCGTTGGCGGTCTGGTTGGTCGTTTGTTTACCGACTTTTTGTCCTGCCACTTGCTATTGCTTGAGCCGCCCTTACCAAAGGTGGCAGCAACCTCGTGAGAAGGGCCGGCTTGGTCTTCAACCTTCTTTCTCCCGGACTCGTGCCGGTAGGTTTCACCGTCTTCCCTGTTGTCATCGTCAGCAGTGGCGTACTTGTTAGCACAAGCGAGCAAGCCCCCCAAAGTTTCCGACTCATCGCTGTAGATCATAAAGCGGAAAGTCGTCCCCTTCCTCAGAGATTGCTTGAAAGCATGGATCGCCTAAGTTTCTGAGACGCCTTCGCAAGCATTCTTGATTTCGCTCCATCGTGAAACGAACTCACGGCTGGACTCGTTCTTATGCTGCACACACCGCTGTAAGTCGAAAATCGACTTGGGGCGCATATACGTGCCCTGGAAGTGCTGAATAAAGACACGCTTCATGTCACTCCAGGTATGAACTGTCCTTTCCGGCAAACCTTCAATCCACATACGTGCCGTCCCGGTTAACATGAGGGGCAAGAATCGCACTGCGGAGTCGACACTGCCTTGATATATGTCACAGACACTAACATAATCTGAGAGTCTGGTCTTAGGATTAGCCGTACCGCTGTACTTCTCCACCATCTTTGTTACGTTCGACAAAGTGGGAGGTAGGATTTGCTCTCTGATTGTTCTGCCAAAACACTTGGGGCCGAGGTATTGGGCATCTCTGGCTGACTTCCTCTCCTCGATTAGGCTTCGAACATCATTGGCTGATGGCGGTTTATCAACTGACTTTCCTCGCCTTGGTTCTTCCCTGTGACGGCTTTGGCTCACCCGACTCGCGTTACGCGGAGGGCTTGGAGTCCATTGCTGTCGTAGAGGGGGTATGTACTTAGAAGGGTTATCTCCCTCTTTGTGCGGTGGAGGCGGCGGTGGAGGTGGTATATGATCTCTGTTATCCTTCCTTCGGGGTGGATTTTCCCCCTCACGTCGTCGCTCCTGACGGGGTGGTGCCGCCTTTTCCTTGCGAGGGTCCTCCTTTCGCTCCCGGCTTTGATGTCCCTCCCGGCTTTTACCAGCATCACGATGGCGTGAGGAACCTGTCCGGGATTCCGCACCTCTAGGCTGCTTGTCCTTTGGGTCCTTGCCGCCACCTTTGTTGTGGCTGCTTGAGCCGGCTGGTCATCGTCTGGGTCTACAGGTGCAGCAGCCATTGGCTTCTTGGTCGTCGAGTTGCAAAGACGAGAGTCGTCAACAAGCCGTCCCGACTTGACCTGCGAGTCGTTTTGCTGCTGCTATGCAACCTCCAGTAGATAAGCCGAATATTTGAGGCGAGTGTCACGGTCCAACGATTTGTCGAACATGACTTCCTGGGCCGCCTCCATGTTTTTGGCTGGGGTGTTGAAGTAACACAAATTAGTCACCGGGTCACGTCGGTGGTGGTACTTTCTCCAGACTGACACTACTAGGGAAAAGCCTAGCCGTGGCGCACCAGATTGGGCTACCCGTGGCGCAGGCGCCTGCGCCACGAATTGCCACGCCACGGGTAAGCAATTAGCCGTGGCGCAGGGACCCATGTGCGCCACGAGTAGTTAGCCGTGGCGCAGGATACTAAGTGCGCCATGGCTAAGTGGAAATACCCATGGCGCACTGGTGGACTGTGCGCCACGGCTACCCTCTGACATGCGCCACGGCTATGATTTTCTGTATTTTTTTTATATACAGAAAATACAGTATTTATACAGATTATAATATAGGTATTTATATAGACATATATTCTATAATACACATTGCAGAACAATACACAAAATACATAGATCACATATGCATTATAACTAAAAATAGATCACGGATCATCATATACATCACATCGATCGGAATCGAGTAGCAAGTTCGAACATCATCACATTACAAAGTAAAGGAAGTTTAATTACAACACGAATTTCATCGACTGTTTGAACATAAGCTACACAGGTAGATAAGCTAGGCGTCGACGGTCTTCGGGGCCGGGAAGGGGCGGACGCCTTCTTTCGTCGTGAAGGGCCGGATGTCGCCTTGTGCCTTTAGACGCCGTTCCACCTCCGCATTATCGAGTGGAGCGCCGTCGTAGTAGAACATGCCTCCAACGGCGCAGACATCGTGTAGTATGATCCGCGCGAACGTCTCCTGGATGCGATAGAATTCTTGTCGAAGATCACGATCCTGGATAGTTGCCAAGTTTTCGGCCCAGCGTTGGAGTTGATCTGGCAACTTAAGTTTCTCTTCATCCCGTACGAATGCACGGATCTGATGGATGGCGTAGTAGGCATCCCTCTCGCTGTTCTTTGGTTGCGTGACGCACGCGAATTTGATAATGTGGTGGAATGATAGCACACCTCCTCTTCCAGGTCTCTTCCTTTTGAAGACGCCTCCCCTCATACTGAAGCCAACTAGAGCATTATCCAGAGCCTTCTTGAGGTTGGTGTAGTCTTTCGGTTTGTCCTCCCTACCCGAGTCCAAATATATGACTACAGAATATTTCGGGCAAAGAACGAGCAGGACGCAGTACTTGTCTCTGGGCAAAACAATTTAGACAGAGTGTTAGAAAAATAATGATAGAAATCTAATGAAGCATCTTAATTATGGCGTAAAGAATGACTACTTACTCGGGATAGTAAGGCAAGAGAATGTAATCCTTCCACTTATTCTCCACCATGATTTCTTCGAGGTGTTTCGACATAAATTGACAGCCTTCATGGCTTCTGAAGTTGGTCTCGATCATGTAGTAGGGGTCCGCTATCGCGACGCCCCCGATCTTCTCTTTTAGGACCTGGTGGGCCGTACTGAGACAGAATAAGCGGACTAAATGAGGATGAAGCCGCTTCAAGTTAAACATCTTGAAGATGTCATCAAATCGCACGAACAGCAAATCCGCCGGCTCTTGTTTGCAAAAGCCATCAACTGCCTCTGGCACCTTGGCAGTGAAGAGTGGGTGTGGATGTGTTGGATCTTTCATTTTAAGAAGATCAAGCTCTCGTGTCAGAACACGCTCATGCAGCTTCTGCATATCCCCACTCATGAGTTGGAGCACATCAGGCGGTACCATCGGTCGACCCGCAATATGCATTTCCCGCGCAACATCTTTGCTCGGTCCTGGCCCGTCCTTAAACCGGATCGGCCGCGGAGCCGCCGGCTGGCTGCTAGAGGCATTGGCACCCTGCTGCGGCTTTGGAGGCAGCGACGGCTGGCTGGCGGATGCATAGTCGCTCTTCCTAGTTCTTTTCCGCCCCTTCTTAGCCTTTGGAGGGATGCCTCCTCCGGCCGCTAGCGCTTCACGACAGGTCCCAAGTAGTGTGTTGGGGCTCAGGATAGCTTGTGTTGCTTCTTTCTGCGTGAAGTCGTCGGCTGGAGGCGTCTCTTGAGAATCGAACAGACGCTTCGTGCACGTGGCTTTATCTGTTTGACCAGCGGGCTCGTGCGTGTGTGGAGCAGTCGGTGGTTCATCAAGAGGAGCCATGAATCCTCCGTCTTCGCAGCGGTCATCATCGATATAGCAGTCATCGAAGATGTCATCTTCCCGTGCCACAGGCTCTTTCAGTTGTGGTGGTGCTGGTGCGCTGGCCTTGACAGGGTTTTGCCCCAACCCGACTTCCGGTGTTGTGTGTGGAGAGTCCGGGCTAATACGGATCTGGGTTTTCGGCCACATCATGGGCCAGGGGATGCATTCACGGAGGAGCAGGTGGTCCTCGGCTCCCACGGGTTGAACAGGAGGATCCACCTCATTGCAGCCCGTGAACACCCTAATCAGTGAGACCTTGAAGAAGCCATCTGGTATTGGCCTGTTGTGGTGCATGCGATTTTTGGGCGCAACGATGGTAGCCCTAGCAACATCCTTCAACTCTCCATTCACATGGTGTAGGAGAGTGCATCTAGTGTCACCCTGCGAAGAACATGCATGTAGGGCGTTAGAGATGCAAGGCAAAGGCAAAATGGATGAAGTAATATGCGTTGAGCCTACGACGCTTAGATACCTTAAGGGCGTCGAGCTCGGCAATTGTCGAGACACCGCCGACGTCTTGCGACACGGAGTCAGAGTGGGCGTCTCTTGGGGGGTTGCCGGCCGGCGAATTCTCCGGAAGAGGCGACGGCGTGGTGTGGACCGGTAGATTATCCCGAACAGGTGGAGGTGACGGCGCTGTGTTGGTGAACGAAGCCGCCGACGCGGTGTTGGCCGTGTTGCCTCCAAAGTTGGGCACTGGACACGGCCCTTGTCGACCTCCGTCGATCCAATCCGTTACCGAGGTCATGCAGCCTCTTGATGAGGCGGAGGCGCACACCCTCTTTATTAGCATCCCTTATGTTATCCTCATAGACAGGGACGACCTCTCGAAGGATGCATGCCACTTGGAGGCCATACCCTGCGGCGACCCCTGTAGGCTCTAGAGGCGCCCCACCGTCGGACACTTGGGTGATCGCTTGCCTCAAGGCCCGGACCTTGTTCTTACTCCTCTCCTTCCTAGCCTTTTTGGCTTGGCTACCATCTGTGCGTTCTCCGCCATCAGTGGTCGCGCCGCCATCCCCGGCGCCACTAGTAGTGGTATCGTTGCCATCCTCGGCGCCAGTATTATTCGCGCCCTCGTCGCCATCCCCGGCGCCACTATTATTGGCGCCCTCGGCAACATCCCTGGTCGGCTCATCGTAGTAGCTCCAGAAGTCTGCGTTCTTCTCTCTGGCTAGGTCTTCCACGCTTAATTGTCGAGAAGAAGCTCCGGCCTCATCGTTGTTAGCCATGTGTTCTGCGTGTGACAGCAAAATGGAACATGTTAGTTAAAAGAAACAAAAAAAATACATATGCCGATGTTTTATCGAAATGTCGAATCATTTCCATTCCGGCAAATTTCCGGCGGCACTCCTATTGCCAAAAATTAGCAAAGGTCATGCAGAATTTTTCACGGAAAAATTTGGCATGACCTTTGCTAATTTTTGGCCATAGGAGTGCCGAAAATTTGCCGAAACGGAAATGAATCGACATTTCGGCAAAACATCGGCACTCATCTAAAATCCCTACAAAGTTCACAACAAAACCGGCACACAACTCCGGCAAGATACAAACACATTCATCAGACATATAAACCGGCACACAACTCCGGCAAGAATACAAACATTCATCACAGACGAACCGGCACACAACTCCGGCAATATACAAACATTCATCACACATATAAACCGGCACACAACTCCGACAGTATAACATTGAAGAAAAATAAACTGGCACACAACTCCGGATTCCATCACATGCATCCTACCTTGCTTCAACTTAACCAGCAGCAAGCAACTGTAGAGGAGCAAGCAACACCACCACCACAACCTGCAAGCAACATCAAAAACACAATTAGAGGAGCAACCTGGCAGCAGCAGTTTTCAAATTTTTTGGTGAACCAAACAAGCTCTGAAAATTCTGAAATTTTTACAAGAGCAATGTATAACTATTGTTGACCTACTGTAAAAATTTCAGCTTAATCAGAGTTGATTTGAGTTGTTCAAAAATTGTAGAGCATTTCAGCCAGAATTTTGCCAAAAAATTCAAATTTCATTTTCCATTTCAGTTTTTCCTAAACTCCAATCATTACCCTAACCCTAACCCTAACAGCAAGCAGAAGCAATAACACTAACCCTAATTTCATTTTGCATTTCATTTTTAATTTTGCATTTCATTTTGCTACACTAACACTACTATCCATATATGACATGTATGACCAGGAACATCAATATGAACATCAATATATATGGCAGAGGAACATCAATATGAAAAAAATTAAAAAAATGTGGCAGATCATCAGATCATATGTGGTCTAAATCTACCGATTGTTGCATCAACTAGTGGGAAACCCTAGCTAAATCGACTATAATTAGGAGGAGGAGGAGGAGGGACCGGGTCACCTTTGATCCGGCAAGGAGCAGCGGCCACGGCCAGGAGGGGGAGACGGCGACGGGGCGGGGGCGGTGCTCGGGGTGGCGCACGACCTGGAGGAGGAGCGGGGCAGGGGCTCCGGGCCGGCGCGCTCGTGCTCGTGGGAGGTGGAGGGGGCGACGGCGACGGGGCGGCGGCGGTGCTCCGTGGAGGCGAGGGGGAGACGGCGACGGGGCGGCGGCGGTGCTCCGTGGAGGCGAGGGGGCGACGGCGACGGTGAGAGACGGCGCTCGAGCGGTGGAGGGAGAGGAGGATTGGGAGGGAGTTGGGGAACGGTTCGGGCGCGCGCGAATTTTAGATCTAGGTTAACTTACCCGTGGCGCACGGACACTCCCATGCGGGACGGGTACGTATAATAGCCGTGGCGCAGGGTCACTATCCTGCGCTACGGGTAAGTTACCCATGGCGCAGGGTAAGACCCCTGCGCCACGGATAAGGAGTTTTTTATATTTTCTTTTTGCATTTAATTTTTCATTTGCTTTTTCTTTTTTCCTTTTGTGCATTTCATTTAAGACATTCATATAATATTTAATGTGATATAGTATTCCAATTTATGATTTTAAAAAATTTAATATTAAGGTAGGATTACACATATCATGCATATTCCTATTTAATTTTAAGACACACATATGCATATGCATATCAAATATATTATAAATACTTAATATTTGGATTACAAATTCTAGGATACTTAATTTATAATATTAATTCCTAGGGTTACAAAATCAAGTGTCGTATTTCCCACACCGTCTAGCTAGCGTTTCACAATCTTCTTTCCCTTCTTGGTGGCGGTTGAATAATTTAGACCCGGAACATGTCGACTTCTTCTTGCGAACGGAAGACCACCTGACTTGGGTAGTGTTGTCCTACTTCTTCTTGTGGTGTATGTTATTTCTTTGTCGTCGTCGTCATCTTCCATTTTTGGGTCTCCGTACTGGTCAAAATCTTGCTCGTTGGCGACTCCATCCATTCCGATGATGCTCCTTTTTCCTCTTCTCACGACAACACGGCTAGGCATTGTCGGGTCGGTGATGAAGAAGCATTGGTCAACTTGGCTAGCCAGTACCCATGGTTCAGTTTTCGCGATGACGCTCGCGGTAGCAGCAGACTTGGAGGCTTCGGGTATAGACATGGTGGTGAAATATCCGTCTTCTTTTTTTGGACTGACGCTCTTAGCCCATCTGACACGGAACATCGGCACCTTGTCTCCAGAGTAGTCCAGCTCCCAGATCTCCTCGATCCTTCCATAGTACCTTTCTTTGACGTCACCGGTAAAGGATTCCATCGTTATCCCTGAGTTCTGATATTCGCTATTCCTGTCTTTTTCCTCCGTGTAGAACGTGTAACCGTTGATATCGTATGCCTGATATGTCATCAGGTTGGGCGCGGGGCCCTGTGACAAGAGGAATATGAGTTTTCCTTCTGCGGAAAGTCATTGACGGAGGATTATCTAGAAGGTGGCGTTTGAACCAACGCGTGAAGGTGGCGTTGTGCTCTTTGATTATTTCGACGTCCGTTCGATGCTGACCACGTTCACTATACTTCTTCTCAATAAAGTTTTTGTGCTTTTCCAACCAAGGATCGACCACTTGTATGTGTTTTAGCGCTACAAAGTTTGCACTGTCAAAGTCGGCGCGTCGGCCAGAGTCATCCACTTGTAGTTCCCTCCTGCCTGTTTTGTGACCTGCTCCATCGAGCTTGCCAATGTGCTTATTTTCGGGCAGACCAACAGGGTTCTCGACATCTAGAAAATTCGTGCAGAAAGAGATGCACTCTTCGGTGAGATAGCCCTGGACGATGCTTCCATCTGGAGTTTCCCTGTTACGAACGTATCCTTTGATGACACCATTCATCCTTTCGAACGGCATCATGCTGTGCAGGAACATCGGCCCGAGCTGGATGATATCATCCACGACATGGATCAACAAATGCACCATAACGTCGAAGAATGCGGGAGGGAAGTAAATCTCGAGCTCATTTAGTATCACAATGATCTCTTCCTGTAACCTTATGGCTTTCTTCATGCTGATCGACTTTCGAGAGATGACGTCGAAAAAGTTGCATAGGTCCAATAGCGTTTGGCGGACGTGTGGGTCCATTATCCCTCGGAGTGCAACCGGAAGTATCTGCGTCATCAGCACGTGACAGTCATGAGACTTCATCCCGCTGAACTTTTGTTTTGCTGCGTCCAGATATCTGCTTATCTTCCCCGCGTAACCGGAAGGAAATTTCACTCCGAGAAGGCACTTGATAAACTGTTCGATCTCCTTCTGGCTTAGAGTGAAGCACGAAGGAGGGCAGTAATAGTCATTCTGTTTCGCCTTTTTGCCCTTCCGACGACCTTCTGTCTCCTCCTCCTCGGACAGATCATTATCATCGTCAGGGCGTCCTCCGTGGAGATCTTTCCTGATGCCCAATGATCTTAGGTCGTTTCTTGCTTTCGGCCCATCTTTGGTCCTCTCCGGCATGTTGAGAAGGGTGCCAAGCAGACTCTCGCACACGTTCTTCGTGATATGCATGACATCAAGGCTATGAGGTGTTTCGAGGATCTTCCAATATGGCAAGTCCCAGAAAACAGACCTTGTTTTCCATACCTTCAGCAGTGGTGGCGGAGCCTTTTGCTTCTTCCCCGGCGGAGGGCACTCATCCCAGCTTGTCAACAGCATGTCGATTTCTTCGCCGCTCCTCTTACGTGGGGCTCTTCGGATCTCAACGGTACCATCGAACAGCTCTTTGCGGTTTCTCCACGGGTCGTCCCTGCGAAGCCACCTTCGATGTCCCGTGAACACTGTTTTTGAAGACCCGGGATCTTTCTCTAGCTGCATATATGTTGTATCGTCCATGCACCTAACGCATGCACAGTGTCCGTGTGCCACCTGGCCTGCGATATATCCGTAACCGAGATAGTCTTGCACCGTCGTGATCAACGCGGCTCTCATAGGGAAGTAATCTTCCGCGACGGCGTCCCATGTGCTGACCCCTACATTCCATATCTTCTGTAGCTCATCTCTCAAGAGCCGCAGATACAGATTGATGTCGTTTCCTGGTTGTTTCGGCCCTTGGATTAGCATGCTCATCTGAATGTACTTCCTCTTCATGCACAACCATGGGGGTAGGTTGTATATCCATACAAACACGGGCCACGTGCTATGTGTGCTGCTCTGGTTGCCAAACGGATTGAGCCCATCGGTGCTCACGCCCAACCTGACGTTTCTTGGATCGTTCCCAAAAGTTGGGTATTCAAAGTCTAACGCTTCCCACTGCTTAGCATCTGAAGGGTGTCTCGGCATCTTATCCGTCTCTTCGTTTTCCGGCTTATTCCTTTCCGCGTGCCAGCGCATTAACTTTGCTTCCTTAGGATCTGTGAAAAGCCGCTGCAGACGAGGAATGATCGGAAGGTACCATACCACTTTCCGAGGAGCTTTCTTTTTCCCTTTCTTGTATCGAGCAGCGCCGCACACCGGACATGCAGTTGTCTCCGCGTCATTTTCCGGATAAATGAAGCAATCATTGATGCAAACGTGGTATTTGATGTGCGGTAAATCAAAAGGGCACACGATTTTTTGGCCTCTTCGATACTACTAGGACACGTGTTCTCCTCAGGAAGACGATCGTGCCAAAATTTCCAGTTCTCGTCGAAGCTTGCGTCTGTCCATTTGTGTTTTGCCTTCATCTGCAGAGCCATGAGCGTTACTTTCAAGCGGGTATCCTCGGGCCGACATCCCGCATACAACGGAGCATTCAAGTCTATGTCCAGCTGCGCCAGCTTAGCCTCTCTAGCAGCGTTACTCGACTTTCTGAGAAGCAATTCTTGAACATGAGGGTCCCGCACGACTGAAGTTAGCAGCGTCGGCGTGCCCGCGTCTTCTCCACCATTTACGTCGGCTTCTTCTTCATCATCATGCCCGACATATTCTTCGTCATCATAATCGGGAGGCGCCTCTTCATCTTCCTGATCATTTCCCGCCGCGCCCCCATTGACGTCATCATCATCATCCTCGTAAGTGAAGTCATCCATAAAACCTTTCCTGAGCAGATGCTCCTGCAATGTGCCGGAAAAGGGATCGAGCACGGTGCCGAGTTTGCATGTTCGACACGGACACTTTATCCCGGTGTGGCACCCCCCTCTGACACATATCGCCAGAGAGGTGGTCGCCCCGTGCGCCAGCCCAGGATATCTGGACGCACGTTACGACAATGCAACATAGCGAAAATATCATTACACAATCAGGCCCAAAGGGCTACAAATGGTTTACAAGGCCATCAAGGCATGACAAAATATCAAGCCAAGCATGGCTCAGGACAGAGTTTAACTGGCAGCGGAAGACGGCTATGGCAACGGCTTGGAGCGGCTCCACTCCACAGGCATCTGGCTGGGCTACTGATCCTAGCACGCTCTTGCTCCAAATCCTCGCTAAGGTGGAAGATGAATCCTCGCCAAAATCTGGCCACAATCACAAGGCCCGTGAGTACATTATTATGCACTCAGCAAGTATTTCCCCTCACTACCAACAATCCAACAATCATGCAGCAAGATATACATTTGAAATAAAATTCTACACATGGCAAGAGTCTACTCTAGGTACATGGCATAAAAGTAGCATGGCATCACAAGCAAAACATGGCATGAGCAAACAATGGGGGTATCACCAGTACAGAGTCCAAGCCAGGTGGGGTTGGATCGTATACCGGTAATCATACAACGAGCTTACCTGTGACGAGTAGACGGGTGTACCAGTTGGTACTAAATCTTATAACTACTCATGTCTTCCAAGCCTCTAGCCAACTCTGGCTATCAATCCAGCCAACTCTGGCTATCTCCCGGGGCATGCACGGTTGATGTTGACTCTGGCCTAACTATAGGCTTCCAACGCATCACACCGCCATCCCATTCACCTTACAAGTAACATTCCCTGCAGCATCTTATTGTTCATTTAGTGAATTCAGGTTGTTCAACTTTCTTTCAAACAATACTTACGTTTAACCTCCGGACTCGACAAAGGACAAATAGTGTGACCGACACTGAACTGTTCCATAACCTAGGAACAAGGCTAGCTGCTAGATGACATACTCTCGAGAGGTTGCAGTGACCACCCATCTAGATGCACCTTACTCAGCCGGCACTTTAGGACATCATCCTTAAGTCAAACTCAGCAAGATACACATACATAACCGTTCACGCTATCCAGACACTCCTTGTATAGCTACCAGCATAACTCTATGCCTTATGACGAAGTGAATCCGGCACGTCCCCAACGGATGAGCAACGCCTAGCTCCGGAACCTTCACAAGACTAGCCCCGACCACAACTATGCAGTATCCGACTAGACTTGCCAAGTGGGTAGCATCAAAGGAGGCTTGATAGGTTACATAGGTTACGGCCTTTCCATTTGGGGCGACAGTGGTAGTGCGTTCGATGTTCAGATTGATGGCACTATGGACTGACCCTATCGAAGCTTGGAGGGTTGTTTCAATTTATTCAAGTTTCAACATAGCAAGTCCAAACAACCGGGGTTAGTCCAGCACAACAATCACAATAATAATCTATCATCAAGCAACAAAACATTAGCAACACAATATTTCAAGCAATAGATAGTTTGCATCAACCGGGCGACTGTGGCGGAGATGCCTCCGGCCGGTGCCAGCCTCAGGTTGACAAAGAAAATAAAACAACACATTCAACCGGGCGAGGGCGGAGATGTCTCCGGCCAGTAGCAGCCACGGGTTGAGTGAGAAAATAAAATAAACAATTGGTTAGCGTCAACCGGGCGACTATCGTGGCGAGTCCGCCAACAAGCGTCATCACAGATCAACTGGTTGATTAGCGTTGACCGGGTGACTATCGTGGCGAGTCCGCCAACAAGCGTCATCACAGATCAACTGGTGGATTATAACACAGGGTTTCAAACAGATGACTGTGGCGGTTCCTCCAGCCGGTGTCATCATAGATCAAATACAAAGTTGGTGAGGCATGTAGCCTCCAAACAATGAACCGAAAAGCATTCATAAGAAAGAAAGCATCCATTCCACTCGAGGGTTATCTCGACGTGGTGTCAGCAATCTTGGCAAAAAGAACCAAATGAAGAGTCAGCTCCCAAGCGTCGCAGTCCGGGTGGTCTATGCCAACCATATTTGACGGAGGGACAAGAAGCAAATAACTCTTTTGGCAAATGCCCCCAACCCCGAGGATCACGGGCCGACAATTGTCTGCACCTAGCCTCGGCGTTGAAGAAGAACCAAACAATCAACGCATGTTTTGTTATTTAGTTGTCAAAGCCACGCAAGTGCGAGGCGCACAGATAATTCATACATCAATCTAATGCATACACGGATGATGAATAAAACATGGCAGGAGTAATATCATCAGTCTTATATTAAATAAGGATAACAAGCAGTCATGCATAAATAAACAGACAAGCATATAATACTGTGCAAGACAATAAACAAACAGCAAACGATGTTGCAGGACGGCTCATAGCAAGGGGTTAGCTTGCCTGCGAAGACGGGGATCCAATGGGCTTGGAGAGGTCGGGTTGGTTCCGCGGCGTAGGGCAGCGATAGCCCCGTTCCACGGACTCCGGAATGCACATAAAAAGGGGCACCCCATACAAGTATTTTGGAATGAGACGAAATCAGTACCACCGGAAAGAGCTCGTCGAGACGAAGATTTAGAAATTTGAATCACTGAAAACGGACTTACGGTTCAAAAGTTGTGGGCGTTTGAAATTTGGTCCAGCAGAGAAAAGAAAAGGGTTTCGCGGAAAAAAAAAATCCGCACGGGCCGCAGATGGGCTACGGCCGTGCTGCGCTGTGTGCGCTGGCGCCAGTGCCCGGGTGGGCCGACCTGGGCTGAAAGTGGCTGCTCCTGCTGGCTGGGCTCAGGCCAGGGAAGAAATGAAAGAAATAGTCTGTTGGAAAAAAAAAACAGCGGGGATCGGGATGCTTCTGCTACTGGGCTGGGCTGCTAGCGGGCCGCCTGGGCCAGGTAACGGTTCACAACGGAAGCAGAAAAGAAAACAGAAAAAAAAAACGACGAACGGATCGAGGGATCCTTCGTCTCCACTCTCTGGCTCCCGCACGGCAGAGCGCCGTGGTCGCCGGAGCGGGCGGCTCGGCGCGCCGGCAGGCCGGCCGTCGGCGGGGATGGGGTGGAGGCGGAGGGCTGAGGCCAGGGAGGTGGCTCGGGGACGGAACCATGGTCGCCGTTCTTCTCCAAGCGGGCACGCACGGGGGCGCACGGGGAGGCGCGGGTGGCCGTCCGCCGCCGGCGACGGGTGGCCCGGCGGAGCCAGTCGAGGGCGGTGGTGAGACCGTGGGGCGGGTCCACGCCCGGGGGAGGGTCCAGAGCTGCAGGGGAGGCCACCGTGGCATCGGCGCGAGCTCAGTCGAGCTTCGGCCACCGCGGCCGCTCTCGGCTCTCCCTCTCCCCTGCCGATTTCTAGGGTGGACAGAGGTGGGGAAAAAGGATGGCTAGCAGCGAGGGCAGAGTGGAAAAGTGAGGGGAGGGAGCTCGTGGTGCTCTTTTAGAGACCAGGGGGAGAAGAGGTGGGTGGTGGCCGGTGCTGCCATTAATGGCCATCGAGGTCACTGCCTACGTAATCCGGCCACAGGGAGGGGATAAGGGCAGCTCAGGTTCGAGCCAGGGAAGCAGGGGAGGGCTCGGTCGCGGCTATGTTGATCTGGAACGCGGGAACAGCAGGGGGGAGAGGTAGGTCGGGGCCGCTGTGGCCATCAAGGGCGTGGACGGTGCACCGTTGCACCTACAAAGCTTCAAGCTTTAGAGGGGAGGGGATAAGAGGAAGGGGAGGAGGGGATGAGGCAGCCGTGCTGGAGGCACAGTGGCACACGTGGGTGCACTGGTGCAGAGGATAAGGGCAGGAGCTAGGGTTTGCACAGCGCCATGCCGACATCGGCATGGCCAGAGCGCAACATGGTTGGTATCGTCGCGTTCCCGGCGATTTAGGGCACGAAAGAATAAACGGGTCGCGTCACAAGGTTACACTAACACTACACACAGCATCTATCAAGTCAAACCTCAAATAGGAGCAAAAATCCAAGGTAAAGTTTTGAAAAAATCAAATGCCCTCAAGGTGTTCGATGAAATGACCAAGGCTTTGCACACCTCAGAAAAATCCCCAAAATTCACAGTAGGTTGGGAAGGATGTAGGCAGTACGTCTGTGGAGTTTGAGATCGAATGAACATAGGGAAGTTGGTCAAATAATTCGGTGTCCAAAAATACCCTAATGGCATGGGCATGCCAAGTGAACAAGATCAAAATATATTGACAAGATATTCTGGATATATGGTTATATAGGGGAGTTGGTCAATTTGGCAAAGTGGCAATGCCAAATGATTTTTGTAGCTAGGGGTTGCTTTGGAAACTGCAATTAGGCACAAAAGGGCATTACAAAGGAAGTACCTCAAATATTGCTCAAATGAGGTTGGTCCAATGGGGTGAAATGTTCAGGAGGTCAAATCATGCACCTCACCAAAATTTCAGAATTTTTGGACGAGTGGAAGGTGTCCAGATAATTTTTGGATTGGAGATGGCATAACAGGAAATATGAATAAACCCGGAACTATTGCATGGGACTATGAAATATTTTTCCATGGTAGTGAGGTATATGTATGAGGGAACCATATGGTGTCTTGAGGGAATTTATTTCCAGGTACACTTGTGGTGGTGGCTTTGGTGGGATAGTCGAGAGGGCTTTTGGAAATCTCCAGAACGGACCAACGTTCGACCGGCAAAACAATGGCATGGAAATATGGTGGAGTTTGACAAGGATCGGGAATTGCTGGGAAAATTTCCAAGAGAGCGAAACCAAAGTCAAGCCAAGGGCCATCTGGTGCACGGAAAACATTTTGAAAGTAGAAAAAGTTTTTCAGGTGTGGGAAAACACCACAAAAATTAGGGACGAAATTTTGGGGTGTTACAAACCTTCCCCCCTTAAAAAGAATCTCGTCCCGAGATTCGGAGACTAACAGAGATCCCTGGGGTTATACAAGATATTTCTTGTATGGCTTAATATACCCTATATTTAAAATATTTAAAAACTTTTTCTACAAAATACTAGAGTTTAACACTCAAAAGGATGAACCCTCAGCAGGATATTTTACTAAAACAAACATTATCAAGGCATGATATTTTTTTATCAAACTCATGCATTCTAAGGATGGCATGGCAGGGGCTCACACAATCACTCAATTAGGAGCTACCACCACGGGTATATAAATATAACCTAAGGTTTTTGCTCAATACACACATACACAACCATGGCAAAATGAACAAGCAAGTCTACAACCAAGCTAACCGGCGATACAAGCAAACATAGCAGAACAAACAGCCTCACAACTCTCACCTATCAACTTAGGACTCCTCACTTGGTGGGGACTTGGTCTGGGCTTCATTCACCTTGCTACCTTCAGGGGCTTGCGGGTTGGGTCCTCGGCCAAGCTTGGTATCCATTAGGCTCCTTGCCACTATGGCTACAGCCTCAGGGATGCCTTCTGGCACAACGCCAAAGCTGCGAAGGGGTTGGAGGTCGTGGGTTGCGGCTGGTCTCGGATGAAGGGTATCGAGTCCAAACTTCAGAGCTTCCATAGATGGTGGTGGCCTCTGGAGTTTAACGGCTACTGGTCCTTGCGGAGCTGGGTTGTTGTTAGCGGGCTGCGGGACTTGGGCAAGGGCTTGCCTATTGGAATGGCATTCTTCCAAGTGGTAGACAAGGATGCTCTCCAAGGCGGTGGCGTAGGCTACAAGATGTGACAAGGTTGAGTTGAGCATCATTTCGATGCTCACCATGGGATGGCTGGGGCTTGCCAGGGATCTTGGTGGGAAAAAGCGAGAGGCGGGAGGTTCCATCACGGCTTCAAAGTACCGCAGACAAGCGAGACATTTCCAAGCGGCAACTTGGAGCGCCATCTCAGGGGAATCCACGAAGTGGCTTTGACTCACATACGGTGTCGCACTTTCCAAGGCACTTGTGCCGACATACACATCGGCATGATACTCGCTCACGCAGGAGGAGAGGTTAGACCGATATACATGGTACACTGGGCGAGAAACACAACCAATAATATCGCGAGCATCTTCCCATAGCAGAGGTGGAAAACCGGGGCGAAACTCAGCGGTGGTCTCGAAAATAAGGGTAGGTGCCATCTAAACTCAAACTAGGGTACTTAGGAGAGCGCAAGATTCCTGAGCGGGATCTGCTTCAAGAGAGTTGGGTTGCAAAGGATAGCAAGCGAGGGTGGGATTTTATAGGTGGCCAGGACTTGGGTTTCATACTAATGGGTGGTGTCGATTCCTTCTCTAGGAAGAAGCCGGCGAGTCTGGTTGGGTAAGATTGGGACAAGCTTTTCTGCACCATACTGTTGACTGACACGAGCCATGCCGGTTAGGCGGAGATGGGTTAAATCCATCGGGTCGTTGTCGGGCAAAAGTAAGGTGGGGCTTTCCATGCTAGGGTAGTCTACAGCCAGCCTGGTGCTCTGATACCATGCTCTGTGGCACCCCCCTCTGACACATATCGCCAGAGAGGTGGTCGCCCCGTGCGCCAGCCCAGGATATCTGGACGCACGTTACGACAATGCAACATAGCAAAAATATCATTACACAATCAGGCCCAAAGGGCTACAAATGGTTTACAAGGCCATCAAGGCATGACAAAATATCAAGCCAAGCATGGCTCAGGACAGAGTTTAACTGGCAGCGGAAGACGGCTATGGCAACGGCTTGGAGCGGCTCCACTCCACAGGCATCTGGCTGGGCTACTGATCCTAGCACGCTCTTGCTCCAAATCCTCGCTAAGGTGGAAGATGAATCCTCGCCAAAATCTGGCCACAATCACAAGGCCCGTGAGTACATTATTATGCACTCAGCAAGTATTTCCCCTCACTACCAACAATCCAACAATCATGCAGCAAGATATACATTTGAAATAAAATTCTACACATGGCAAGAGTCTACTCTAGGTACATGGCATAAAAGTAGCATGGCATCACAAGCAAAACATGGCATGAGCAAACAATGGGGGTATCACCAGTACAGAGTCCAAGCCAGGTGGGGTTGGATCGTATACCGGTAATCATACAACGAGCTTACCTGTGACGAGTAGACGGGTGTACCAGTTGGTACTAAATCTTATAACTACTCATGTCTTCCAAGCCTCTAGCCAACTCTGGCTATCAATCCAGCCAACTCTGGCTATCTCCCGGGGCATGCACGGTTGATGTTGACTCTGGCCTAACTATAGGCTTCCAACGCATCACACCGCCATCCCATTCACCTTACAAGTAACATTCCCTGCAGCATCTTATTGTTCATTTAGTGAATTCAGGTTGTTCAACTTTCTTTCAAACAATACTTACGTTTAACCTCCGGACTCGACAAAGGACAAATAGTGTGACCGACACTGAACTGTTCCATAACCTAGGAACAAGGCTAGCTGCTAGATGACATACTCTCGAGAGGTTGCAGTGACCACCCATCTAGATGCACCTTACTCAGCCGGCACTTTAGGACATCATCCTTAAGTCAAACTCAGCAAGATACACATACATAACCGTTCACGCTATCCAGACACTCCTTGTATAGCTACCAGCATAACTCTATGCCTTATGACGAAGTGAATCCGGCACGTCCCCAACGGATGAGCAACGCCTAGCTCCGGAACCTTCACAAGACTAGCCCCGACCACAACTATGCAGTATCCGACTAGACTTGCCAAGTGGGTAGCATCAAAGGAGGCTTGATAGGTTACATAGGTTACGGCCTTTCCATTTGGGGCGACAGTGGTAGTGCGTTCGATGTTCAGATTGATGGCACTATGGACTGACCCTATCGAAGCTTGGAGGGTTGTTTCAATTTATTCAAGTTTCAACATAGCAAGTCCAAACAACCGGGGTTAGTCCAGCACAACAATCACAATAATAATCTATCATCAAGCAACAAAACATTAGCAACACAATATTTCAAGCAATAGATAGTTTGCACCAACCGGGCGACTGTGGCGGAGATGCCTCCGGCCGGTGCCAGCCTCAGGTTGACAAAGAAAATAAAACAACACATTCAACCGGGCGAGGGCGGAGATGTCTCCGGCCAGTAGCAGCCACGGGTTGAGTGAGAAAATAAAATAAACAATTGGTTAGCGTCAACCGGGCGACTATCGTGGCGAGTCCGCCAACAAGCGTCATCACAGATCAACTGGTTGATTAGCGTTGACCGGGTGACTATCGTGGCGAGTCCGCCAACAAGCGTCATCACAGATCAACTGGTGGATTATAACACAGGGTTTCAAACAGATGACTGTGGCGGTTCCTCCAGCCGGTGTCATCATAGATCAAATACAAAGTTGGTGAGGCATGTAGCCTCCAAACAATGAACCGAAAAGCATTCATAAGGAAGAAAGCATCCATTCCACTCGAGGGTTATCTCGACGTAGTGTCAGCAATCTTGGCAAAAAGAACCAAATGAAGAGTCAGCTCCCAAGCGTCGCAGTCCGGGTGGTCTATGCCAACCATATTTGACGGAGGGACAAGAAGCAAATAACTCTTTTGGCAAATGCCCCCAACCCCGAGGATCACGGGCCGACAATTGTCTGCACCTAGCCTCGGCGTTGAAGAAGAACCAAACAATCAACGCATGTTTTGTTATTTAGTTGTCAAAGCCACGCAAGTGCGAGGCGCACAGATAATTCATACATCAATCTAATGCATACACGGATGATGAATAAAACATGGCAGGAGTAATATCATCAGTCTTATATTAAATAAGGATAACAAGCAGTCATGCATAAATAAACAGACAAGCATATAATACTATGCAAGACAATAAACAAACAGCAAACGATGTTGCGGGACGGCTCATAGCAAGGGGTTAGCTTGCCTGCGAAGACGGGGATCCAATGGGCTTGGAGAGGTCGGGTTGGTTCCGCGGCGTAGGGCAGCGATAGCCCCGTTCCACGGACTCCGGAATGCACATAAAAAGGGGCACCCCATACAAGTATTTTGGAATGAGACGAAATCAGTACCACCGGAAAGAGCTCGTCGAGACGAAGATTTAGAAATTTGAATCACTGAAAACGGACTTACGGTTCAAAAGTTGTGGGCGTTTGAAATTTGGTCCAGCAGAGAAAAGAAAAGGGTTTCGCGGAAAAAAAATCCGCACGGGCCGCAGATGGGCTACGGCCGTGCTGCGCTGTGTGCGCTGGCGCCAGTGCCCGGGTGGGCCGACCTGGGCTGAAAGTGGCTGCTCCTGCTGGCTGGGCTCAGGCCAGGGAAGAAATGAAAGAAATAGTCTGTTGGAAAAAAAAAACAGCGGGGATCGGGATGCTTCTGCTACTGGGCTGGGCTACTAGCGGGCCGCCTGGGCCAGGTAACGGTTCACAACGGAAGCAGAAAAGAAAACAGAAAAAAAAACGACGAACGGATCGAGGGATCCTTCGTCTCCACTCTCTGGCTCCCGCACGGCAGAGCGCCGTGGTCGCCGGAGCGGGCGGCTCGGCGCGCCGGCAGGCCGGCCGTCGGCGGGGATGGGGTGGAGGCGGAGGGCTGAGGCCAGGGAGGTGGCTCGGGGACGGAACCATGGTCGCCGTTCTTCTCCAAGCGGGCACGCACGGGGGCGCACGGGGAGGCGCGGGTGGCCGTCCGCCGCCGGCGACGGGTGGCCCGGCGGAGCCAGTCGAGGGCGGTGGTGAGACCGTGGGGCGGGTCCACGCCCGGGGGAGGGTCCAGAGCTGCAGGGGAGGCCACCGTGGCATCGGCGCGAGCTCAGTCGAGCTTCGGCCACCGCGGCCGCTCTCGGCTCTCCCTCTCCCCTGCCGATTTCTAGGGTGGACAGAGGTGGGGAAAAAGGATGGCTAGCAGCGAGGGCAGAGTGGAAAAGTGAGGGGAGGGAGCTCGTGGTGCTCTTTTAGAGACCAGGGGGGAGGAGAGGTGGGTGGTGGCCGGTGCTGCCATTAATGGCCATCGAGGTCACTGCCTACGTAATCCGGCCACAGGGAGGGGATAAGGGCAGCTCAGGTTCGAGCCAGGGAAGCAGGGGAGGGCTCGGTCGCGGCTATGTTGATCTGGAACGCGGGAACAGCAGGGGGGAGAGGTAGGTCGGGGCCGCTGTGGCCATCAAGGGCGTGGACGGTGCACCGTTGCACCTACAAAGCTTCAAGCTTTAGAGGGGAGGGGATAAGAGGAAGGGGAGGAGGGGATGAGGCAGCCGTGCTGGAGGCACAGTGGCACACGTGGGTGCACTGGTGCAGAGGATAAGGGCAGGAGCTAGGGTTTGCACAGCGCCATGCCGACATCGGCATGGCCAGAGCGCAACATGGTTGGTATCGTCGCGTTCCCGGCGATTTAGGGCACGAAAGAATAAACGGGTCGCGTCACAAGGTTACACTAACACTACACACAGCATCTATCAAGTCAAACCTCAAATAGGAGCAAAAATCCAAGGTAAAGTTTTGAAAAAATAACAAATGCCCTCAAGGTGTTCGATGAAATGACCAAGGCTTTGCACACCTCAGAAAAATCCCCAAAATTCACAGTAGGTTGGGAAGGATGTAGGCAGTACGTCTGTGGAGTTTGAGATCGAATGAACATAGGGAAGTTGGTCAAATAATTCGGTGTCCAAAAATACCCTAATGGCATGGGCATGCCAAGTGAACAAGATCAAAATATATTGACAAGATATTCTGGATATATGGTTATATAGGGGAGTTGGTCAATTTGGCAAAGTGGCAATGCCAAATGATTTTTGTAGCTAGGGGTTGCTTTGGAAACTGCAATTAGGCACAAAAGGGCATTACAAAGGAAGTACCTCAAATATTGCTCAAATGAGGTTGGTCCAATGGGGTGAAATGTTCAGGAGGTCAAATCATGCACCTCACCAAAATTTCAGAATTTTTGGACGAGTGGAAGGTGTCCAGATAATTTTTGGATTGGAGATGGCATAACAGGAAATATGAATAAACCCGGAACTATTGCATGGGACTATGAAATATTTTTCCATGGTAGTGAGGTATATGTATGAGGGAACCATATGGTGTCTGGAGGGAATTTATTTCCAGGTACACTTGTGGTGGTGGCTTTAGTGGGATAGTCAAGAGGGCTTTTGGAAATCTCCAGAACGGACCAACGTTCGACCGGCAAAACAGTGGCATGGAAATATGGTGGAGTTTGACAAGGATCGGGAATTGCTGGGAAAATTTCCAAGAGAGCGAAACCAAAGTCAAGCCAAGGGCCATCTGGTGCACGGAAAACATTTTGAAAGTAGAAAAAGTTTTTCAGGTGTGGGAAAACACCACAAAAATTAGGGACGAAATTTTGGGGTGTTACACCCGGTGTCGTTGTTTTTAACCATCACGGTCGTCGCATATTTCAAATATCTAGCAACAATACTTTCGCTCATCATGATGACCATTGTCGCCCCCGCTCTACATATAGAACAAAGGAATTATATTAGAAACAAAATATTTCACAGAAAAATTTGGCATGACCTTTGCTAATTTTTGGCCTTAGGAGTGCCGGAAAATTCGCCGAAATGGAAATGAATCTACATTTCGGCGAAAACATCGGCAACTAATCATTTCTACACATATGCAAACACACGCAACCACACACACATCCTCATCCATCAAAATATATGCAACCAATTCATCCATCACATACACATGCATACAACAACCACAAACATATCACAACCCTTCTCATCCATCACATAGAACCACACACATCAAAGCCTCCTTCTCATCCATCACATACACTCACCTTCCAACAAATTGACGTCGAAAGAGAGAGCGCCCGGAGGAGAAGAACGAGCACGCGAGGCGTGGGAAGATGTTTCCTCACATATACATGAAGAAAATAAGTAGATTTATGTGGCAAAATATGTGAAGAGAGAGAAGAAAATGAGGTGGGGAGAGGAAGGGGGCGTGCAGATCTGGAATGAGAGGTGGGGACGAGGAAGAGGAGGAGAGGAAAGTAGAAAAGGGGTGGTGGTGGTGGCAGCCAAAAAGCAAAAGTGCATCCAGGCTTAGCCGTGGCGCACGAAAGGATGCTGCGCCACCAATATATCCTAGCCGTGGCGCACTATAATTACCTGCGCCATGGATAGGTGGGGTAAAATTCGCGCCAGAAATGGTGCAGATGGGACCCACACTTACCCGTGGCGCACGATGGCACTGTGCGCCACGGCTAAGTGGGGTAAAATTGGCGCCAAAAATGTCCACCGGGTCCCACACTTAGCCGTGGCGCAGAGCATTACCGTGCGCCACGGCTACGAGACTACCCGTGGCGCACATGTTTCTGCCGCGCCACGCCTAAGTGCGCACAGGCCGGCCGTCCAGGGCCCAACTTAGCAGTGGCGCACATCTTAGAGGCCTGCGCCACGGCTAAGTTAGTGTCCGTGGCGCAGGACCAAGAGGTGCGCCACGCATATTTAGCCATGGCGCACCATTCGGACAGTGCGCCATGGCCACGTGGCTTACCTATAAGCCTTTTCCTAGTAGTGTGAATTAACATGGCCGGCTTCCCACTTTCTGTGGAAATCCAACCTCTTGTGCAGATTCTTGTCACGAGCCGGACGGAAAACATCGTCGGCCCCCTTTTCTCTCTGCTTCCGGATGAACTCCGTTTCCTTGTTTGTGATCTCAACTTCGCGCTCTGCTATCTGGGATGCTTGCTCTTCCAGTTCGGCGCGGCGCTTTTCAATGCCGGCTAGCGATGCGTTAGGAGGAAGTGGAGTTAGCAGTTGCTTGTACTTTGCCATCCTTTCTTCGTGATCCTTCTCTGTTGCTTCGCCGGCCATAGCGTTAATGTCGTCTCCTGCAGCCGGCAATCTACCAGTTCCCTTTATTGGAGCCAGTGGTGGCACAAAGTCCACCCTTTGATTTCCGACTTCTGGATTTCTTTCTTCGCCATTGGCGGCTTTCGAGGTATTTGGGTCATCCTTTGGATCAGAGACGTCACCCATTAAGACCTCGATAGGGCGTCCTAAGCAGGATTCAACTTTCCAACTAAAATCGTCGGATTCTCCTTCAGATTTGAGGCTCTGATCCATATGGGCGGTGTCCCCAGATCCGGCTTCTGAATCAGCCCCGGCCTGCAAAGCAGGAAGGATAGACTCAGGTTCTGTCATCGACTCGTTAGAGCCGGATTCTCCTAAGATGCCAACAAAGTGGAAGTCCGACGCCGCCATAGTGGAACTTGCGTCGTCTTCGGAATCTTCATCATCCGCATCGAAAGCTAGATCCTGATCGGGAATCTCCTCAAAGTCCAGATCCGATCCATCGTCGAAGTTGCTGGGGTGGGTGGCGGGCAAGCTCGAGGTGAAGCCGAGTTCGTCCATAGCTTGGGCGGTGAAGCCGACGAAGATGTCGAAGCTGCCGACGGAGACCGTGGACCAACCGGCGGGATCCTCCTTTGCTGGCATCCAGAAGCCGTCGTTGAAGACGTGGCCTGCTCCTGTTTCGTCGAAGTAGCTCAGCAAGCCGACCGCGATGGTGTCGCCGGCACCGCCAGTATATCCCGGCCAGAACGTAACCCCGGACATATCTTGCCCCACGGTGGGCGCCAACTATCGTGGTATTGTCGAATCTAGCCGCGGCAGGGGTGCCATCGAGCTAGGTAGAGAGGTGGGTTTTAGAGACGAGGGTGGTTCCGGCTACGGGATGACAAAGGGTTTACCCAGCTTCGGATCTCGCAATGGTGGCAAAACCCTACGTGCTGCTATAATTCACTACAAGGCAATATACGCCAATTACAATGAAAGGTGTGTTAGAGCTTTCCATGAGGCGTCCCATAGGCCGGCTTATAAAGGCGTCCGGACCTAGGGCTTACAGGAGGAAACCTAACCGACTAAGTCATAGAGTTCTACTCTAATCCAGCTTGGGCCCCGCCTTGTGGGCTAAGTCATCCTCAGTGCGGGCCGGCTTCTGGGACCTTCCCTTAGCCGGATGGGCCTCCTGCACTTCATCGTACTGGGCCGCCCGGTAAGCCGAAATTCGGCATGCCACCACTATGGGCCACCCTGGTACACTGGCTTTAGTATCCTTCGTAAGGGTACCTGTTTGGTATAACCCCAACAGAGCTCAAGCTTGGGGATGCCCCCATGGCACCCCCTCTGAATATCAAGAACTATCAAGAGTCAAAGCTTGGGGATGCCCAAGGCATCCCCTCATCTTCATCGACTATCATAAGGTCGTCTTCGTTGAACTTCGTTTTTATCACTTTACATATTATGTGCTATGCTTGGAGCATCTTTTTACTTTCAGTTTTGTTTGTTTGTTTGCTGGTCATATACTTGTTGGATCCTTGCTTTATTTGTGTGGGAGAGAGACACGCTCCGCTTTTTCGTTTGAACACTTCTTTGCTTCACTTATATCTTGTTGAGTATTCTTAGCTACTATTTGTTTGCTAGTAAGCTCTCACTTTTAGCTTTTATCTTGTTTAGAGCTGCTAGTTGTTGATGTTAAACTCTCTTGTTCTTCAGTTATATTTGTTAGAGAGTTGCTATGGTTGCTTGGTTAATGTGTTAGAACGGTGAAATGCTATTCATGTGATATTGGAATGAAATGAAATCCTGCATAGTCTTGTAGATCATAGTGTGGATACTTGATGCTTCTCAATTGTTTTGAGATATTAAGATGAATGCTTAAACTTGCTGGTTATTTGAGTGGAATTGATTAGTAAAGAAATACTGTTGAAAACTTGAAACTGTGTGGTGTTTCGTAGTTGTTAATTCATTAAGCTAAACTTTCCATCAAAAGAATTGTTTGGTCAACATTGGAGACGATGTGGAGGTTTTATAGTTATGATGGATAAACGTCTTATGCTACTCTGTTACCGATTAATTTTAGATGTTTGCTTCAAATATCTTCTTTGCTAAGCCCAAAAATTCGTAGTGAGTGTATGGTTCACTCGTGCATCCAAATCCCAAAGCCAAACTATCTTCCCAGCTGAGTCCACCATATCTACCTATGCATGGTATTTCCTGCCATTCCAAATAAATTTGTCATGTGCTATCTTTGAAAATTCAAAATACTCCTTTTTGTGTCTCTGTTTTTAAGCTCATGAGGGAGCAGTAGAGAGCTAGATATAACTTGTGACGATCAAGGTCATTTCCCCCTTTCACCCAGTGTCGATGGATTACGTCTTCACTTGAATCAACCCGAGAGCAGCTTAAGCAAAATATAAATATAACTCACCATTCTCCTCCGCGCAATGAAAATCTGAGAAATCAGCTCAAAACATTGGACAGTGGTGAAACCAAGGAGAAAGAGGAGCGTACTCGCTCCTCTAAAAACCAGCTGCTCTCACAAGTCTAAAAGCTTTGCTTGTTATGAGGGACTAGATAGCTTCTGTTGACACACGAACACGTCACGTGTATCCGCGGCGCCGAGGGAGATGCTCCGCAACTCACTCCGCGGGAGGCTCGCCGGAAGCGCGATACGCAAGACAATCCAGCGGGCGCTTTTGTAGACCCGAAACCCCGCTCGCCCGGGAGGGACCCCGTCAGGGCGGCGCGCCGGCTATGGGCTGCTCTAGGTCGGCCTGACCGCCCCTAGAGCCTCGTGGATTCGCAGCCTCCAATCTTGAAGAACGACGAAGAACGAGAAGAAAGATACAATGGGAGAGGGATAAAGTAGATGAACACGAAGAAGTTGTAGATTGATTTGTTCGATTGGTGTTGGTTCAATCGGCCGGCACCCTCGTATATAAGGGCGGCTGGACTTTCCGTGCAAGGAAAGGTTTGGATTCACGTCCAAAACCCTAATTAGGGCCCAATTCGGATGGACTAGTCCGAACTTTCCAAAACTGTTCGGTTTAAAACCTGACTGCATCTTGCGGGTCATTTTCGTGTCAGTAAACGACCTCTAATCAAAATCTCGCAGAAGACAACGTTGTTCGTCTCGAAAAAACGAACAACTTTCATGTTTTACGATTTTTTATCCGAGTCAGTTTTAATAGCCTATTTTCGCTCAGACGCGAAAAGGTATTTTCCAAGCGGGCAGACGCCTAAACTGTTTTTTCCTACGCGCCCGAGCAGACGTTGCCTAGTGCATGTCTGGTCAAGTGCGTAATTTAGATTTTCTGTACTATTTTGGCTGTAGAGAGCACATTTGATCTCGGATCAAAATGATTCAAACACCAAAGTTGATTGTCTCGACGAGGCGCACAACTTTCACGTTCGGCCATTTTTCATTTGAGATAATCTTGGTCACATATTTTTGAAAGCCAAAATCAGTCATCAACACATGCCCCCCTGTTTTTTGGCAAAGATTGCGTGCCAAAAAATATTTTGTCCAGGGTCATGATATAAGCACGATGTGTCGATGTCAACACTCCATCGGCCATATGTATGCTAAGGGCGATAACCGCTATCGGCCATATATGCTCAGGCTTGTTGCCACTTTGAGTAGAGACTCTTGAGATATTTGTCGTTGGAGAGAAATCATGGTAAATATCAAAAACACCTTCATGCATGCATCATGTAGCAATCTTCACTTGGCCTTCATCTCAAAAGAACACTGTCAACTGTTCAACGACACAACTCATTGTTGATCCAAGTGCATCTCGACGCTTTCCGCCAAACATTGTCTGTCTCCTGACTTGGAATAAGCAGATAAGAGAAAATAGACTTTCTCCAGCCAGCCATCTAGCTTGCACTAGATCCTTGTTTGAGTTGGCACACGAGGCATCGGCCATGACAACCAGATGTGTGTTTGCACGAGGTCAACTTTGAACAATTCGTCAAGGGATAATATTTGGTAGATGACTGGCGACGAATTACCGTGAACCTTGATGTGTGCGACCTCTGCAATGACTAGAAACTCCAGCCAGAATTGCAAACTATATTTGGCTTGATTACTTGTACATACTCTAGTCGGCATGAGGCACTCAAATCCAGCCCGTGGATAGATATATGAACAACGCTGACAAGCGCTGCTATAGTTGAACAAAATAATCTCCATGGCGCTTGATTTGACATTCAGTGAGCGGTGGCTGATATATGTGATGGCGAACGACTTTCCTTTGGTCTCCAGAGTGGACATTGCCTTGCCCCCCGAGCGAACCTGACACCATCCTAACCAAGGATTGAAGTGAGCACATCAACTCTACCTTGCATGTCAGAGCCTTCATTACCTGGATAATTTACTTCCTCCGAGTGCTGCAAGTAACCAATAACAAGAGTCGGCACTTTAATATGCACCAGACCCTTCATTAGTGGCCGATTTCATAATTAAGTCGGCCTCATGAGCATTGGAGCTGAGCATCGGCTTTGGTAAAGATGCACTATGATTAACACGATAGCCTGATGTTTGTGCACCCACTCATTTAATCTTCAATTTCCATATCTAGATATATAAGCACAGTAAAGCAATTCATAGTGAAACTATACCTAGACATGTATCAAGATAAACAATAGGTGATTCGGCCAAACATGGGTAAACTTTTGGCAATTGTTGCACTACTCATAACGAATCACCAAAAGTCTCAATATGAGTAGCACCTATAGCAAATAAAAATTCTAGCACGAATAAAATAGCTTCATATTCGGCCTGACTATTTGTGCACGACATTTCAAATGGCATGAGACTTCAAAATAGCACCATGTGGAACTATGTAAACAATATCAATAAATGATCATTGCTTTGAAACCAGATCAGCAAAATGCAATCTCCATGGTATTAGAGAGACAAGATCAATATTAATATTATGCTTATAACTGATTCGATGCCCAATCGTAGAATTAGCAAAATTTGGCTATTCATAGATTTAAATATTCATGAGCTAAATATCATCAAAGCATACGTTGAAGCATAATGTTCAACGAACACATACTTCGTCTCGGTCTCCAAAAGTACTAAGGACGATGTTAATAGACCACACCGGCCACGACAAGATAATTTCTTAGGGTGATAAACAATTGACGGCCATATATCATTGCCTCAAGGGCATGTGTAAACCATCCACCAAAGTATGTATAGCCGAAATAAAAGAGAATTTCGGCTCTTAGATTGGCAATAACATTGCAACTAATGAAATGTATATTGACTTGGTAATACCCTTCCATGATGTAAAAAATTATGATGTATCCATGGATCAAAATGAACCCATGGAGGGTAACCAATCATACCTGGTGGTGAACTCCATGACAAAGGCATTGATGACATGGATGAAGAATACGAACGATGTGCCAACCGAAGATTTTTCTTGGGTGATATAAACCTTCGGCTTAACTGCTTGTTATTTTCATTCTTCTCCTTCTTTATTCTTGTGGAATTTCCTATGACGGAGGCTTGCACATCATTCTTGTTCTTGTGGCTCTCTTTGGGAATCCATGCCATGTTCTTCTTTCTTAAATCTTCAGCACTAATCCTTTGTAGTTTTCTTTCTTGACATCTTGATAAGCCGAATGGGCATCCCGGCTGTAATTTTGGTTTTTGATTTGGTAACTCTTTTTTGAACTTGGGCACTTTCAATTTTGCACTTTCATCTTCAACAACTAATTGTGTCATCTCACTGCCTTTTGCTGCCAAGGTTAATTTGACCGGCTCTTTGTTACTTGAAACTGAATCTGAAGTAGCACACTTGCGACCATCCTTTTTTACTCGGTAAACTAGCTTGACCACCTCTTTCTTCTCTCTTGAGCTCTGGACCGATTCTTTTTTATTGAAGCGGTCTTTGACATGAGATTGTTGATAAAATGCAGATCTTCTTGGAGCTGCACAGTTTTGGTGAGATGATCTAGAATAAGATGGATAATGTGCCCGTGTATCATACCTGGCCCATGATGAATATGGATAAAAACTAGTACAGGGAGGTGTCCATGTCATTGGTATTGGCGACCCAAAAGGAGGATATGAATATGTTGCATTGAACTTCTCTTTTCGCCAATTCCAGTTGTTAGACTTACGCCTTGGGGGTAATCTTGATGCTTTCGCACTACTTGACCGATAAGCACTTTTTGCTTCGCTCTCCCTTTGATATTTTTCCAATAGCTCTGCGAAAGTGACTCTAGGTTTCTTACCCTTGTGCTTATAGCGGCCTTTGTCTCTTTTGATTTGGCAAACATCAATCTTCAGATTCTCTTGCTGCCCCCCAGTGCTTGATGTCATCGGTCTAGCTTCAATGGAATGCCCATCTTCAAGAATATCTTTAGTGTACCCCTAGATAATTTCTTTGCTTGAAGACTCGATTCCACCATCTTTGATGTGTACCTTTTCATCTATGGATGAATCCACTTGAGGTAGCCGATGTAATATATTTTTATCATCAAGGCCAATCAAAACAGACTGGTCATCTATATGGGTCTCAACAAAATCCAATCGTCCTTTGCCAACAGCCGATTGTACTATTTGATGAAACATGTTGCAATTCTCAATACTATGTTCGAACGAATCATGCAACTTGCAATACATTCGTTCTTTTATTGATGTTTGTACATGATGATCAAGAATCACAATATAGTTATTCTTTAGCAAAATATCAAAAATATTATCACACATGCTTAGACTGAAGGTACACTTTTCATAATTGAGCTGATCGTGTTGGGAGAACGGCTTTTGATTCAGGCAAACGAATGGTCCAGATTTGAGATCATGCTGTTCGGCTATGCTTTCCCTTTTGCACCCTTTCTCCAATGCTTTTGAATAAGCTATCATGCTAGCATCGGCTTTCTCAAAAGATTTTAAGCTTGGCTTTATATTTCTGAAACCAAAATAGTTAGAACACACATGTCTCACTTGAGACCAAATGTAAGCCAAGTATGAAATAAGCAAAGCTACCCATGTAGATACACAGTTTAAATGAAACAACGGGTAAAGCTTTAGCTGTAATAATTTGTTATTATCGGTCTCTCTAAATGGTATAATATGTCGAACGATAATTTCTGTATCAATTTTAGTACTAGCAAATAAATTACCTTTCACGATTGGTCTTTCAATGTTTATTATGATAATCTTGCTAATAGATGCATCAACAATATAGTTTTGACCAAATCGGAAAATAAGTAAATTATTTGCCGGATGTACCTCTTTGAAGATGTTGGGAGAGCATGATGGTCGCACGACCTGAACAATATCTTGCCTCGCTTTATATGATTCTCCAACGCCTTATCTTCTTCCTTTCCTGGATCTTGCGCCTCATTACATTGATGCTCAATGTCACCCGAACGTTGTTCGGCTATGATCCCTTGTACTTGATTTCCATCAATTTCTTTGGCATGAAACTCATAGGGAAGCAAGTAAGCTCCGTTACATCCAGAAAAATCAAGCATGGTTGTTTCACTAAGTTTGCCATGCTCAACAAAGCTTGCTTCTTTTGATTCAGTAGATTTGGCACATGTACTATTCGATTTGGCTTTTTCAATAACCGAACTAATTGTACTAACCGAATCAATCATTCTATCATGATTGACTCTTTTAGTTTGTGAAGCTTCATCTTCTTCTTGCCTTGGTTTAACAGAGGGTTCAAATTGATCGCTGCACGGAAGAGGTAACTTGATTTCCCCAACCGGAGTTATATTTTCTTGAACATCTTTTCTGAACTTTGCATGGAACATTTGCATATCTTCCTCTTCAAGCTTTTTCTTGTATGCTTCATGCTCCTCCTTGAGTTTCCTCTCAAGCGCCTTAAATTCCTCATTGCGCTTCTTCTTGAGTTGCTCAATGACTTGGCGATGTTCCTCTGATAAATCATCAAATGTAATGGTGCTATCAGCGCTAACCTCTGCTGGACATGATTGCCCTCCAATGCTTTTAGTCTCTTTCGGCATTGAGGTGTTGCCGAAACTTTGTAACTGTGGAGGATGAAACTTGATCTTGTATTTTTCACGCTCCTCTTCACGCCTCTTGTTACACACCTCATAAGCTTGTATTGTAGCAAGATCATTGGGCTTTTCTTCTAGTTTCAAGTGAAGAGCATTGAGCTTTTTGAAATCAGTTGCAAGTTTTCCCTTCCAACCATCAAATCCGTATGCGACAGTAGTAGATGAAGGCACGTGAGCTCCTGCTGAATCTCCACTTATTCGGCTATAACCATTGTGAAGGGGTAGAGCCGAATTATGAATTTCACCAGTTGCATATGGTGCTGAAAAGTTAGTAGCATAAGATGTAGCATATGATGGTTGAGGGCAATTGGCCAAATAGCTAGATGTAGCATGTCCAATTTCCCTATCCATCTGCATGTTTAAAGGTAAACCCACATACTGTGAGCTATTTGCCGACGTATAAAAATCTGAAACACTCTCTTGCATGTAATTAAAGTTTCTAACATTGGGTGTTTCGTATGAATAAACTGAACTCGTCATGTTGTTCATCGGCCCATGAATTTCTGGGGTTGCCGATGCATGAGAATTCGAGTATACATGCTGCGAGTTGCTAAAATTATAATGAGTTGAAGCATATGAATTATTTTGCATCGGCTTTTGCACAAAGTAAGAACTAGGGCTAGCCGATACAGTACTCATATCATAGGATTTATCAACATCAATATAAGTGTAATTTGCATCTACATAAGGAGTTTGAAGATTCATGACACCGTTGTAGATTGCAGCTGCTTGATGACGCTCTCTTCGTAGCAAAAACGGGCTGGAGACCGTTTGCTTCGTCCCCAGCGGAGTGGCCAAAAAGTGTGTTGACAAACGAACACGTCACGTGTACCCCCAGCGTCGAGCGCGATACGCAGGACACGTCGCCGGAGGAGGCTCGCCGGAAGCGCGATACGCAAGACAATCCGGCGGGCGCTTTTAAGACCCGAAACCCCACGCGGCCGGGAGAGACCCCGTCTGGACGCACGGCAGTGATGGGCTGCCCTAGGTCGATTCGCTCGCCCCTAGGACTTCGTAGATCGAAGCTCTCCAACACGAAGAACACCGACGAACGAGAAGCAGAAAAACTAGGGTAGGAGACGAAAAGTTTGTAGATTGGTTTTTGCGATTGTGTGTTGGTTCAATCGGCCGGCACCCTCGTATATAAGGGCGGCTGGACTTCCCATGCAAGGAAAGGTTTGGATTCACGTCCAAAACCCTAATTAGGGCCCAATTCGGATGGACTAGTCCGAACTTTCCAAAACTGTTCGGTTTAAAACTGACTGCATCTTGCGGGTCATTTTCGTGTCAGTAAACGACCTCTAATCAAAATCTCGCAGAAGACAAAGTTTTTCATCTCGAAAAAACGAAAAACTTTCATGTTTTATGATTTTTGATCCGAATCCGTTTTAATAGCCTATTTTCGCTCAGACGCGAAAAAGTATTTTCCGAGCGGGCAGACGCCTAAACTGTTTTTTCCTACGCGCCCGAGCAGACGTTGCCTAGTGCATGTCTGGTCAAGTGCGTAATTTAGATTTTCTGTACTATTTTGTCTGTAGAGAGCACATATGATCTCGGATCAAAATGATTCAAACACCAAAGTTGATTGTCTCGACGAGGCGCACAACTTTCACGTTCGGCCATTTTTCATTTGAGATAATCTTGGTCACATATTTTTGAAAGCCAAAATCACTCATTAACAGCTTCTCTGTTGTGAAGTCGTTGACGAAAGCATGCATATCTCAAAATTGTTTTACTTCTGTTTCATAAAAAAACAAAAAGATCTAGCACATGACTAATCCCTGCTTCCCTTTGCGAAGGGCCTTTCTTTTATTTTTAATGTTGAGTCAGTTTTCCTCTTCCTTCTATCTCCACCAAAGCAAACATCTAGCATTGACCCTGGGTATCATTGATCATATTGCATTGTCAGATTAAACATGAATCTTTATATTGACTTTACCGTTGGAAGTTGAAGCTTTTTGCTAAAACTTGCATCTTCTTTGTTTTGATTCTGAAACACTTTTTTCATGGAATTGTTAACTTTGAGAATTAATCAAATATGTGGATCACATTTCTTTCATGTCTTTAACGTACTATTTATGAAAGGTTTTGCTTGAATGATTCAACTTGGTTATTCATTGCTTTCTTGCTATCAACTATAGACAATTGTTTTGTATCACTTCATTCACATCATATGCTTTACATTACTATATTGATCATGTTTGTGTTGGTTGCATGTCTCATCAAAAATTATTTTGTTATCACTTACCTACTCGAGTACGAGTAGGAGTTAAGCTTGGGATGCTGATACGTCTCAAACGTATCTATTATTTTTGAGTGATCCATGCTAGTTTTGTGATATTGTCACATGTTTTTACTATCAATTATATCATTTTTATGCATTTTATCGGAATAACATATTGACAAGATGCCCAGTGCGAGTTCCCTGTTTTTGTGCTATTTTTGTTGCAGAAAGTTACTTCTGGAAATATTCTCGGAATTGGACGAAAATTTACGGAGATTTTTTATTGAAGAAATGAGGAAGGGATCTAGAAGGGCGACTCTAAGGGACCCACACAGGCCAGGGCGGCCCCCTGCCGCGGCCTAGGGGCACCCCTCGGACGCCTCCGACACCTATAAAATCACATCCGACGCAAAAACCCTAACCCCCAAAGGATTTTCCCAAATACGCAACAGAGCTCCGCCGCCATCGCCGACAAGTTTCGAGGGTTCAGAAGGTCCTGTTCCGGCACCCTGCCGGGACGGGGATCGACCACCGGGGCCATCTCCATCAACACCGCTGCTTCCCGCGATGAGGAGGGAGTAGTCCCTCACCGGGGCTGAGGCTTATAAAAGTAGCTATGTGGTTATCTCTCTCTCTCTCCATGATGTGATCTTCGTTGTGATCATGAGCTTTGTTAGTATAAGTTGAATACATGATGTTTCCCTATGTGAAATGGATATGATTTTGCTTAAGTGATGTTATTTAGTACAATTTCCGGAGTCACCGTTGTGATCACGGTATCTCGGTGACAGTGTGGGTGCCGTGTGTGACTCTATGGATAATAGATTGGAAGGTTCTTCATCATGAGTTTGTTCTTTATTATTGTTGGATTGAATAGATCATGAGGTTTCTTGATGCTTGTGTTATTGAAGAAAGAGACTATTCAAGAAATAAGTTGTGGTGTTTGTTAGTACTATCTTTGGATGCAGATAGTGACAGCATGAAGTGTCCATAGATGTGGAATACGAACTTTAAGGTGTGCTTTTCGTAGCCCTACACAATTCTCATCCTATTTGATCCACGAAAGAATGATCTCCGAGTAACGTCTACCATGCATGTGTTTTTGTGGAACTATTATGAGTTTAATTATGTTAATGATGTTGAGAGTAGTCACTCGTGAAATTATGAAGCCTAGGCCTTGTTTCCAAGCATTGATACACCGTTTTTAGTCACTTTTGTCACTTGTTTGCTTGCTGCCATTTTTATTACAGAATTACAAAATCACCTTTTACCATCCATATCACTTGCATTTTACCATCTCTTCGCCGAACTAGTGCACCTATACAACTGACAATTGTATTAGGTGTGTTGGGGACACAAGAGACTTCTTGTATCTTAATTGCAGGGTTGCTTGAGAGGGATATATTTGACCTCTACATCCCGTGGATTCGATAAACCTTGGGTTACTCACTTAAGGGAAATTTGCCGCTGTCCTACAAACCTCTGCGCTTGGAGGCCCAACAAGTCTACAAGAATAGAAGTGTGTAGTAGACATCACCAAACAACTTCTATATAACACAAAACCTTTGAATTTCACCCCAAGTTTCTATCTTGTTTGTTTTGTCTTGCTGGATTGAATTTGAGAAGGTTGGGAGATAAGAAGCTAGGATAAGATGATAAAATCAAGTTTAGTTTAGGAATTTATGATTACTTATCCCTTTGTATTTACTTTTATTGTTGAGGCATTGTAAGGACAATGTTTTATTGTACTCAACCAATTAAATTATTTGCTTTGTCTTAGTAACTCTTTGAATTGTGATAGGTGTTAACACAAATTTAATTTGGTATTTATTGATGAGTTGTTTGCTTAATTGTAAAAGTATGTATAACTTTATTATTCATTTTTAATAAGTGTTCCAACTCAATATCATTTGTATACTCGAATTGAATCCGAATTCCCTCAACAAGTGAAAATGCCTAAAGGTCATGTCAAAGTTTATAACATTCACCCTAAATAAGCTAAACCCTAATTCATGAAGGTGAATGAACTCCGATCACTCCATGGTTTTATTTTGCGAAAATTTATTCGGGTTTTCAGATGCATGCATGCAGATGCACAAAATCCTACTTCTACCCTTCGTTGGTTCCTAAATGCTGGGGCATTACGTGTTCCTATTGCTTCATTAATTGCTCAAGAACAGGATCAAGTTGATGTTAATTTCCTTAACAGAAATAATTTCAACAACAATGCTTATCGAAATAATTTTGGTGGTAACAACTATAAACCTTATCCTGCTAATGACAACTTTTATGGCAATTCTTATAGTAATTATTACAACAATAATAAGAGTACGCCCATAGATATTGAAATGGTTCTAAAGGATTTCATCACTACACAAAGAGCTTTCAATAAAACAATTGAAGAAAAACTTGACAGTCTCATCTCTAAAGTGGAAACTCTTGCTCATGATGTTGAAATTTTGAAAATTAGAACCACTCCTATCCAAGATAAGCCTAATGAATCTTTAAATGCTCTTTCTATTAAAATCAATAACAATGAGAGGATGTTAGCTCGCTTGCATGCTAGGTGGGCTAGAGAGGAAGAAGAAGCTAAAATTGCTGAAATGAATAGTAAAACTATTAATGTTTACACTATCCAAACTACAAATGATGATCCTCCTAGCCCCTTTAAATATGATGATATTGATTCTTATAATTGCAATATTAATGAACTCATAAAGTTTCATCAAAAAAATTCTAAGACCCCTGATGCTAGTAAGTTGAACATTGCTTTTACTAAACACATCACTGATGCTCTTATCAAAGCTAGGGAAGAAAAGCTCCAACTTGAAACATCTATTCCTAGAAAATTACAAGATGGTTGGGAGCCTACTACTAAGATGGAAATAAATGACTTTTATTGCAACTCTTTGTGTGATCTTGGTGGAAGTGTTTTTGTTATGCCTAAAAGTTTATATGACATGATTGATTTGAAACCTACGGAAGAATGTTATTTCAATGTGCACCTTGCTGATTCTTCTGAAAAAACCTTCGGGAAGGATTGATGATGTTCTTATTGTTTTTAATAATAACTATGTTCTCGTTGATTTTATTGTTATCGTTGATTTTATTATTTTGGGAAGACCATTTTTTGAGAACCGTTGGTGCTATCATTGGTATGAAAGAGGGAAATATAAGGTTTCAGTTTCCTCTTAGGAAAGGGATGGAACACTTCTCTAGAAAGAGAATGAAGATACCTTTTGAATCAATCATAAGGTCTAGCTATGATCTTGATGTTGGTAAGACCTCCGAAAAGACTTGATATTTTGCATTGCGCCTAGCTAAAAGGCGTTACAGAAAAGCGCTTATGGGAGGCAGCCAATTTTTCTTTCAGTTTGTTTTTGCTTTTTTGAGTCGTGGATGTTGTTGAATCTATAGAAACTCTATTGTATCCTTTTAATTTGTTTTTTATGCCAATAAGTAGCCTATAATGCATTGAAAGTGCGTGGTGTTGATTTCCTGTCCAGAAACAGATTATGTGTGCATGTTGCCGAAAATCTTTAAAAATCGCAGAACGTGATCTTTGTCTGAAACTTTTTTACAGCAAGTCTGATATTTTTATATATCTTTCATTAGTTTTAAGTTTTCTGATTTTAGCCATGTAAGTGCCTCTTAAAGTTCAATCTTTACAGACTGTTCTGTTTTTGACAGATTCTGCCTTTATTTGCATTCGCCTCTTTATGAGCGTTATTTGCGGTACTTTTTGGGAAGGGAGTGCCACAATGAGGCTTAGTAAAAATAGCTAATGTTAATTCAAGTTTTTGCAATATGTCTTTGTGGAACCCAAGTGGATTTTATTTTATGAACTAACCCTCTTATCAGTTTATGAGAAGTTTGTGAAGGGAGTTTTTAAGTTCCACGAGAGAGGATGATGAAAGAAGTTGAAGGATGGACAAAATCACAAGCTTGGGGATGCCCCCATGGCACCCCTTGGACATTCAAGAAGAATCAAGCGTCTAAGCTTGGGGATGCCCAAGGCATCCCCTCTTATTCATCGACAACCATCAGGGTCGTCTCCGTTGTAACTAAGTTTTTATCACTTTACATATTATGTGCTACTCTTGGAGCGTTAGTTGTTTTTGTTTGTTTGCTGGCCCTTTGCTTGTTGTATCCTAGCTATCTTGTGTGGGAGAGAGACACGCTCCGCTTTTTCATAGAATACTCTTGTGCTTCACTTATATTTTGTTGAGTATTCTTAGCTATTGTTTGTTTGCTAGTAAGCTCTAGTTTTTAGCTTTTATCTTGTTTATAGCTGCTAGTTACTTTTTTAAAACTATCTTGTGCTTCACTTATATTTGTTAGAGTTTTTTTGGTTGCTTGGTTGATGTGTTAGAATAATAAAATGTTGTGCATGTGGTAGTGGTATGATGAAAAACCTGCATAGTCTTGTAGATCACTATGTAGATAATTTGATGTTTTCCAATTGTTTTGAGGTATTAATTGAACCAATGGTTAAAATGTGTTGGTTATCCTTGTTAGAACTGATTAGTAGAGACGTGTTACTAGAGTGTGGATTCGTAACTTTCTGAACCAAATAACCTAAGTCAATAATGCTTTCGTATCATGAATTTTGCTTAGTTGAAAAGTAGTTCAAAGAACGTATGGTGGACTAGAGGGGGGGTGAATAGGTGACTACAAATTTTAATTCCTTTTATTTTAATTAGGGCTTTAACAAAGTAAGAGCAAGTTATCTAGATGTGCAACTAGATGAACAATCCTAAGTGATAAGATACAAGGAACGAGTAAATGCGCAACGGAAAGTAAAGGATAGAGGTCACCGCAAATGGACACGAGGAAATGATTCCCGTAGTTCCTTCCCAAGGGAAGTACGTCTATGTTGGAGAGGTGTGGAGGATCCTTGGCCCTCCTACAAGCATGTCTGTGCTCACCCTATTCTCGTGTGCTACTCCCGTGAGGGAATAGCTCTTTCCACTATGAGGTCGACTTGAAGGCGTTGACCAAACCTTTACACCAAGGTTGGGGCTCTCCACAATGAGTTGGAGACTCCCAACAATGTCCCGAAGCATCTCACAAACTATGAAGCTCCGAAACCCACACTTGCTCCTAGAGTTCCCAAGAAACCCTAAGAGTCTACAAGATCCAAGATCCACTAGACAATAGTGGGGGGATTCGAAATTCCTTCGGTGGAAGGCTAGATCTAGGTCTCCTACTTCAATCCTCAAAAGATCAACGAAGTAGGGGCAAGGGAGTGGGAGATCTAGGCGATTTTAGCTTGGGCTCATTAATGGAGGAGAGAGATGAACTTGAGTCAAGAGCCTTAAAGACAAAGGAGGGAGAAGCCTCCTTTTATACTCCCCTCCTCCAAAGCCGGCCGTTGGAGCTGAGATCCCGCCGGCCCGGTAGTACCAGTCCCTGGCCCGGTACTCCCGGCCCGGGTTTTCTGCGCAAGCCAGTCTTCATCGGTACTCCTCGATCCCGCTGGCTTGGAACTTCCGCCAGGACGAGCGGTAGTATCGACCAAGGTCGGTACTTCCGGCGAGCACTTCCGGCCTACTTCCGGTTAAAACCACGGGAGTCCAGTACCGAAAAAACCAGATTCCGGAAGTATCCCGGAAGTACGTCAAGTACTTCCGGCCAAGGCAACCCAGGCTTCTTCTCGCTCTCCTCAGAGTGGCCGGCTGGTACTTCCGGTAAGGGCGCTGGTAGTACCGACAGAGACCGGAACTACCGACCCAACTTCTGGTTAACAACACGGGTGTCCAGTACCCAAAAGTTGTTTACCGGAACTGGCCCGGCAGTTGGCCCGGTACTTCCGACACGAACGGAACTACCGGTCAGAAGGCCAGTACTTCCAGTAGTAGCCAGAAAAGAACAGCAAGGCTGTTAACAGGAGCGTCTTTTCGTGAAAGCCCTTTTTGATTGGGTTCAACCTTTTCCTGAAAACTAAGCAAAACATTATATCATTGATTGTATTGTCATCAACATCAAAACACATGGGGGCTAGAACATGTTCTTTCAATCTCCCCCTTTTTGGTGTTGACGACAATACAACAAATGCAATAAGCGACTTCCAAAAGATAGACGGGCTCTCCATAAGGTAGCTCCCCCTATGTTTTGGAAACCTTGCAAGTATATACAGCAGGAGCATGAATACATAAAGGAAAACTTGCAAGGAAAATAACAACACATAGTAAAACATAGTCTTAAGGCAAAGTCATACATGTCTCACACCATGTAGAGAAGGACAAGTAACCAACAATAAACCAGGAACACGAGATAAAGGATCAAAGAAAGCGCAGACTCGTGTTCCACCCATGCAAAAACCCGGAGGATAAAACTACACTAAGACACTCCCCCCCCCCCTTGGCGTCAAGACACCAAAAAGGGTGAAGCGAAACTACGCATTCCAAGAACGAAGATCAAGACGCTCCCGAGCCACCCAGCGGTCCCTGTGGCTGTCCACTTCCCTCGCCATCTGACCAAACACTGTGCTCAGAGATCCACTACTCTTTGGGAGTGATAGCACCCTCGGACCCATTGGAAACGGGAAGCTTCAGGGCTCTCATGATCTCTTTCTGACGAAGTCTGCTCTTCTTATCTTTAATATGAGCATCATACATGCGGTCCTAGATGCTCAAGGTGAGACAAAAAGCCTTCTTGATCTTGATATGAAACGTCTTCAACCAGCTGGGCTCTTTAGGAGAGGGAACCTCATGGCTTGATTCTGCAGTGGACTTTCCCTTCTTGACGTGGGCAGCAGGAAGGGGGTGTTGCTTGACACGGAGATTCTTCTGAAGATGGACGACCATGGGAAACTCGCGATCGAGCCGAGCACCGGAGTGAAGTTGAGCCCACTTGTGAACAATGACCTTCATAATGTACGGAGCATAAATGGGATTGCGTTGATCAATCATAGAGAGCCACATCTCTTGATACATGACATCCATGACGTCAAGCTTCTCATTCAGCCCTTTCTTTTTGTAGCCCCAATACAGGAGATCAAACACGTACCCATGGACTTGATCCCAATATCCAACCGGAGGAGTGAGGGTCTCGTGATAGACACGGTGGATAATCTCATAAGTGGGAAGGAGATCCTCCGTCTATCCTAGAATGCCTCCTGGCATGGTAATGGGAGTGAGCACATCTTTCTCACTTGGACGGCCGACGGAATGAATCCTCCAACCGGTCTTCGTAGTGTAACCGAGGATAGAGGCAAACTCACTCCACTTGGCGGTCAGCTTGATACTCTTGGTCATCCAAGTCAACACGGAGTCCTCTTCATCCCCAAAGTGTACGGTGGCATAGAACTGGCCAATCAAATCTTCATCGTAGTCTTGCCGAGTTGTCATGATACGGAGCAAGCCAAATTCCTCACACATAGCAAGGGCCTCCGCAAATTAGGCGATGTTCTTTTTCGTGCTCAAATGAGCGATGTTGAGGTGGTGCTTCAAGACAACGGAGTTGCGATGATTGAGAAACACATCATTGTAAACCCTTGCTTGATCATAGGTGTAGAAGCGGGGGTCTAGAACATCATCCCGACGGGGAAGGAGATACGGATTGCGCTCACGGTATTCCTTGCACTCTTGATACTTCATCTTGGCAAAAGACATGATCAGAGGAGGCTTCTTGGCAACGGACTTCTTCCCGTGGCCCACGGACCTAGTAGCTGACTTCTTCTTCTCAAGATTGATCTGCTTAGCAGTCTTGGCCTGTGGCATGATCTCAGCTTCATCTTCAAAGTTCTCTTCCATTGTCTTTTGCTTTTGTGGGCATAGGTGGCCCTGGGAGCGGAACCTATGAAACACGGCATAGGGTAGGGAGGGAAGAAAGATAAGTGCACAAGTTCTCAAGAGAAACAAAGAGGAGCATCCAAGTGTAGCAGGGGAAAAGTGACAGAAAAATTTGAGGGTCGGAAGTCCTGGCCGGAGTCCCGGTAGTACCACCCGGAAGTACCGGGTGAGAACACCCGGTAGTACCGGACCAGGGCAAGAATACGAACGGAACTTTGCGATTCGAAGAAATCTTTCACCGTCTCACCTACACGAGGATGCTACCACTACCTAGCCAACTCCAACCGTCATACTCCACAAAAGATTGTGAACGAACAACCGTGCATCTAGAACTTGCCCTAACCCACATCGAGGGATACAAAAAGAAGCTTAGAAGGAGAAGGAGGGAAAATACCGGAGGCCATGGAGGAGGATGACGAGGGGAACAAATCCCCTAGAGCAGATCTGCCGGAGACGCGTCGGAGAGGGACTGGCGGCACAGGTGGCGGTCCTGGCGGCGGCTGGGAAGAGAGGAGGAAGAAACGGGTCGGGGGGAGAAACTGAGTTAGGTCAACTCGACCCCTCGGCCCAGGTCCCTTTATGTTGAGGTATCGCTAACTGGGGGTGCGATACGCCGATGGTAGAGAGAAGACGTGGGGGAAGAATGTACCGGGATTCCGGTGACGGGATTACACACAGTTTACCCAGATTCGAATCACACGACGGTGGCGTGATCCTACATGCTGCTATAAATCACTATAAGGCAATGAAAGACGGTTACAATGATGTTGTGTATATCTAGGCTATGAGATTGTGGAGATCGTGCCCTAAGGCTCCCCTAGGCCAGCTTATAAAGACGGCCAGACCTAGGGCTTAAAAGGAAAGTTTACCGGCATAAGGAAATAGGAGTCCTAGACTAATACGGCTTACTGTCTCCATCTTGTGCTCCAAGTCGGCTTGTTGCCGGGCCTCCGTCTTGGCTCCTCCTTATCCGGCTGGGCCTTGTCCTTGCGCTTCAGTATACTAGGCCGCCCGGTAAGCCTGCCGGCATTACCACCAGTGGGCCACCCTGGTATACTGGAATATGTACATGTCGATGATACCCCTATTTTGGTATATCCCCAACATTAGCCCCGGAAAGTTTTGAGATCTCCAGCGGCCGGCTTCTTCGACGGGCTTGATGTATTTTCTCCTTTATCGTCTTCTCTTGGTTAGGCGGATGTAGAACTTGAAGCTTTGCCGAATTAAAATAATCCGACAGGTACTACCGAACTGCGACCGTCTTAATTGCCAATTAAGACGTTTGACCTGGACGTCCGGGCTGATCGATATTTTATCGTGCCGACTTGTGTCCAGTGGAACTCGTCTGATTTCCATGCTTCTGAAGTAGACCGCGTCCAATCTGCTTTCAGAATTGAACTGTGCCCGCTGGTGCTGACTTTATTGTCCATTGGGAACACAGTCAATTTGCATGTATCGGAACAAAGTTTATTCCAAACATTGGATGAAGAAAAAACTCCATGTCCTGGTGGATGTAGCCCTGAGTCTCATGTCGGCTTATGAAGTAAGGCGGCATGAGACTCAGAAAATCTGATGGATGTAGCTCCCGAGCGTCGATGGAGATGATACTTGAAAGTCGACTCGATGCTCAGGAGAACTTGCTTCATTGTAGATCAAATGGTTGTAGCCCCCGAGCCTCATGTCCGCGTATGAACTTAAGGCGGCATGAGACTCGACGCAGCCCTCGAGCTATCTTATCAAAATTGAATATTTCGACAGACTGTAGCCCCCGAGGCTCATGTCGACCTTATGAAATAAGGCGGCGTGAGGCTTGATGAATACATCTCACTAGGCAACAGGGCAATGCCAATATGTTTAAAACCCAGGAGGCGGCTGAAGATAAGTCGTCTTGCTGGTGACGTCCTTGATGAAGTGGCAAAAAACACCTGTAGAATAAAAATAACTGCATTAAGCTGTATTTTTAATGCAAGCTGAACAATTGTAAGGCCTAAGCCGACAGTTTTTTCAACAAAAACTTTGGGTTGCAGATTATCTGCGGTCCGCCCTTAAGTTTTCTGGCTTATGCACTTTAGCCGTATTTCGTGTGTTAGCAAATCTCCAGCACGAAACGTCTGCTGGGCAACAGGGATGCAATACCAAGCTGTTTAAACCCAGAACAAGCGCCGACATTTGGTGCCAAAACACCTACTTAGGCGACCCAGCACACAAGCGATCAGATGAATACTCTTAGGCGGGCAAAACATTAGTTTATAGGGCAACATGGCAAAAAAACATCAGAAACTTAACCACTAGCACAAAGCAAATTCGGGTAGACATTGATATCTTAGGGGATATATGATCATCGGGAAATAAAAGACAGCATGATCTCAAAAAAAGAGCGAACCAAAGACTTTTATTTCATGAGCATATATATATGTTTATGAGAGAATTGCTGAAAAAACTTAGCTTTTTGATACTCTTGGCGTTGCTGGCGTGTAGGCCGGGATGTGACAATGAGTAGGCCGTGATGACAATTAAGCCGGACGGCGACGATGAGTAAGCCGTGACGACAAATTAAGTCGGACCGCGATGAAGAGTAGACCACGATGACAAATTAAGTCGGAACGCGATGATGTGTATGCCGGAAAGGCGTGCCGTCCGTGGCGTGTTGGCGAAGACGCCAAAACATGATAAAGCTGACGGCGGATCCGCCTAATCCGGCGAAAAAAATTCAATCGTGACGCGTTGGCACATAAGCCGGAACATCGATGATGAATACGCTGTAAAGACGTCGTGCCGCGTTAGCAATTAAGCCGGAACGGGTACGCCGAAATTGAGTCATGTCCTGTTAACAATTAAGCTGGAGACAACGATAATTACGTACCACGTTAGCAATTAAGCTGGAACGCGACGATATTTGTACGGCGACCACAGTTGAGCCTGAAAGGCTGCCGGGCTTGCCGCATTTGCGAGTAAGTCACGAGCGGCTGATAAGACAGACGGTGTGTCGGGCTTGCTCTGACGATGAAACGTCCAGATTATATGAGAGATATTGGAGGCAGATTGAAAAGCAGCTTGCTTGTCTTCTCATAGCAACCAATTGTAAATCGGCTGAGCTGATGAATTAAGCTAAGTACCTCTTTCCTTCTTTTTTCTCTTTTCTTGGTCATCACGTCACTAGTAGAAAACATGCCTTCGGTTCGGCCATTTAGTCCCAGTCGCGTTACGAACCTGGACTAATGTTGACATTAGTCCCAGTTCAAGTGGCTCGCATGCCGCACGAGGCTCGGGAGGTTTTAGTCCCTTTTCATACGGGACTTTTAGTTCCGGTTGGAGCCACCAACCGGGACTAAAGGGGTGGCGTCAGGCGCGAGGCCCTTTAGTCCCGGTTGGTCGCTCCAACTGGGACTAAAGTCTACACCTTTAGTCCCGGTTTTGGACACCAACCCGGACTAAAGGTTTTTCTTAAAAAAAATCAACATTTTTACCTTTAGTCCCGGTTGGTATTTCCAACCAGGACTAAAGTTTTATTTTTCATTTTTTTAAGATTTTGCCCAACCCGGACTAAAGGTTTTTGTAAAAAAAAAATCAGCATTTTTACCTTTAGTCCCGGTTGGTATCTCCAACCAGGACTAAAGTTTTATTTTTCATTTTTTTAAGATTTTGCCCAACCCGGACTAAAGGTTTTTGTAAAAAAAAAATCAGCATTTTTACCTTTAGTCCGACTAAAGTTTTATTTTTCATTTTTTTTAGATTTTGCCAGGATAAAATTGAAAATTTTGATGTTTTTTTGAAAATTTTCTTATTCTTTTGTTGTTTTTTATTTTTAACTTTTATTATTATTTTATAATTTTAGAAAAATTTTGTTTTGCGAATTTTTGAGTTTTTTTTGAAATTTTGAGTTTTTTTGAAAAATTTGAATTTTTTTAAAAAAAATTCATTTTTTAAAATTTTTTAAGTTTGTAAATTAATCATTGTTGTTTGTTAATCATTGTTGTTTATTTTAATAATTGTTTGAAATTCAAAAAATTTAATCATATACCATCAAGACCTAAGGGTTAATAGAATTGATAGCTTATTATTGTCAAGAAAACAACAATTGCAGACTTGGTAGCTTGGGTAGAGGGAACTGAGAAGTTAAGCGTGCTGGAGCTGGAGCAATGAGAGGATGGGTGACCGGTCGGGAAGTTAAAGATTAGGGCTGATCGGATATGCACTTTGACCTAAGAATATGGGTGATTACAGATGAAATTGTCAAAATAATCCAAAGATTTGAAATTCGGAAAAAAAAATTCAAAAAAATATTTAGTCCCGGTTGGTGTTACGAACCAGGACTAAAGTTATAAACACAACCGGGACTAAAGGGTGGAGCTTTTAGTCCCGATTGGGTAACCGGGACTAAAAGCCCTTTGGACCCGGGACTAAAAATCTGTTTTCTACTATTGCGTGATCTGCCTTGACTTGCATCAACTAGCAATAGTAGTACTCCATCTATGCAGGACGTACGTTGAGACGCCTATGCAGTAGGCTTGCTAGATTTTACGCATATGCTTTTGGCTTCACATGATGAATAATGCTCGATCAAGATCTGATCCGAGTTTTGACCACACGTAGGGCCTGCCTGCTTGCTTTCGGTGAGCAGCGAACACATTGCTCGCCTTGGTTCGGTTGGACACCACCTCCGTCTCGTCGTCTTCTCCATCCGTCAACGAAACGAATTTGTTTCAGAACACGGCAACTCGACGGATCATACCTACGCAGCCGAGATAGGTACGACGGTGGCGAGACGTCACACCCATAGGCCATAGGTGTGACGCCGGCTTTTGCGATCTGGACGACGAAGCAGTGCGGCCTGCACGGATGGGATCCGCTTTGTAGTAAGTTCTTGATCTTGTATGAAGTCGCTGGAGTAGCCGTCATTGTTGTTGATGAATTTTAGCGCTTCAAAGCACGCCATCTGACCAGATGCGATCTGGTTGATGAAGACGATGTTGATCCCGTCCGGATCGTCGCATTGACGCCTCTCGCTCCACGGTGGGCGCTAACTATCGAGGTATCGCTAACTGGGGGTGTCATACGCCGACGGTAGAGAGAAGACGTGGGAGAAGAATGTAGTGGGATTTCGGTGATAGGATTACACACAGTTTACCCAACTTCGGATCACACGACGGTGGCGTGATCCTGCTGATATAAATCACTATAAGGCAATGAACGCCAGTTACATTGATGTTGTGTGTATCTAGATGTTGTATAGGCTATGAGATTGTGGAGATCGTGCCCTAAGGCTCCCGTAGACCGGCTTATAAAGGCGACCAGACCTAGGGCTTAAAAGGAAATTCTACCGGCATAAGGAAATAGGAGTCCTACACTAGTAGGAAAAACCGCTATTACTGGCGAACGTGTGGTTCGCCAGCGCTCATATCGCCAGTGGTAACAGCTTACCACCGGCGAACCACTGCGTCGTTCGCCAGTGGGAGGCCACCTACCATTGGCGAACCAGTCGCATGTTCGCCAGCGGTGTTCCCAGGGCTTACCACTGGCGAACCAGGCTCCTGTTCGCCAGTAATGTGTATTTCTATTTTTAAATAAAATCAGAAATGTATTACAGCAATATATACAGGTAAATACATATATATTCTAGCAATATATAATTGACAGAAACAATATAATTGACAGAATTTCGATAGATACAAATAGACAAGTGACCAAATTGTTGGTTCATCACATATATGCATGCATTATAAGCCGAAATATACAAGTGAGACCCAATATTTTGCATACATATGCATAAATACACACACATCTCCGGAAATCGATAGTTTAGGTCGCAAGTTTTCAAAAGCAAGTGGCTAGTAATGTAAACTACAATCACATGTAAACTCGTCTCGCTTGTTTGAGACATCTTCCGGCCCGGCCCACTCGAGCGATGACGCGTATAAACCATTTCTTCATCTCTCTATACACGAGACATGCAAAGATAAAAGTGTTAGACAAAGAAGAGCAAGAGTTCATGCACAAATCAAATAATAGTTAAATGGGTGCACCAAAATCGAAAGCATGCCTCATATATAGGTTGGGCACACAAATTACAGAGATGGTGCTAGCGAGGCAAGTAGGATGCACAAGATGTGTGTACTCGTGCATATCACAAGGCTCGCTAGACCATCCCTGTATCACACAGTGTCACTTCATTTTAATCATTGGCATTCAGAGAGAAAGACGAAACAAAACAAACATGATTTGGATCGGTTCATATCTAACTGTAAATAACATCGATCACACATGCAAGTTCAACGACTTCCGAAGCAAGAGGTATCCAGGCAAGTTAATTTACGGATATAATTTAACAACAGAAGTTATCGATCGTACCAACACAGTTCGTCGATCACTGCTTCTTCTTGCTCGGCTTCGGCATCGGCGGGAACAGGAGAACACCATGTATAGTGAATGGCCTGGGATCACCCTGCGCTGTTAGGCGATTTTGTATCTCGGTGTTTGATGGTACTACAAAGCCGTTGAAGAACACCCCGGATTTATCCAATACATCGTTGCAGATGATTCCAGCGATCATCAGCTGGATGCGACCGAACTCTTTTCTAATAACAACATCACTCGCTTCTTCCAAGTTCTTGCACCATCTGTCGAGAGCAGATGGAAATTGCAGACGTTGTTGATCCTTTATGTACTCCCGCATGTGATGGATGAGGTACCATGCCTCCATCTTAGTGCCTGGCACCTGCTTGATGCACAGGAACACAAGTTTGTGGCCGAATATATTCTTGCCTCGCCATGTGTTTTTTCTTTTAATGATGCCTTCTTCCTTTTCGGCGTAAGCACTAAAAGCATCATTCAGAACATCCTTGATTTTGGTGTAGTCTTTACTCGTCACATCACTCCCGGAGTCGAGATAGACGGCATGCAAGTCTTTCGGGTACAGAACGATGAGGGTGCCATATTGGTTACTGCGCAAAACATTTCAAATGAGACCGTCATCCTCAAATTAACCATATGTACCATGCAAACTTAACAATGGAAATCTACGAAACCATGTAATGGCGGTTAGCGAATGACTTACTCGGGAAAGTAAGGCAGGAGAAAGATGCTCATGGAAGGATGCGCCTTGAAGCAACCTTCGATGTACTGCGTCACCTTTGCCCTAGCCCTAGGGGTGCTCAGGAACATTTCTTTCATGTAGTACGGGTCAATTATCACGATGTACGGGGTATTCAACATTAAGAGCTGGTGCGCCATACTAAGCGCAACCAGGCGGACGATCGATGGGTTTAGCGGGTACATGTAATACATGTTGATGATGTCATTAAATCTCACGAGGATCACGTCCCCGGAGTCTTTAGTGACAAAGCCCAAGGCATCTATCTCTGGTACCTTTATGGAGAAAACCGGGTATGTTGGATCTTTCTATTTGAGAAGCCTCTCCTCTTGAAAAAGAATACCATCATGTAGGCTCCTCATATCCCCAGTCAAGAGTTTTACCAGCCTCGGCGTCGCTGTACCCATACAATGGACCGAATGCCAGTCCGGGATGGGTACCCTGTCCATTACCCGGTGCGGCGACTTCGACTTAGTACCCGGCACCGGCTGGCTGTTGGAGTCAATGTCAGCTTTCCTCTTAGATCTTTTCCGTCCCGTCTTCTTAGACTCCTTCGGCGCCATCGCATCTTTGATCACCTCTTTGACTGTGTCCTGGCTCAAACCAGCTTGCTCGGGGGAAGCCTCTGGCGTATCTTGAGAACATAATAGACGCTTCGTACACTGATATTTATCTAGGAGATCAGTGTCTTCCCCGAGATCCGTATGCGTTAGATCATGGTCAAGTGGACCCCTGTCGGCATATCTATCATTGTGAGCTCCGTCATCGTATGGATCATCAGCGAGGAAGTCATTGGGGTCATCATCACCATCATTGTCTTCCTCTTCGTCATGTGTTTGCTGCACCGGGGTGGTGACAGAAGGGTCCAAACGAATCAGTGCTTTCGGCCATATCATGGGCCAAATCACGCATTGTTCGAGTTTTAACTCGTTATCGGCTTCATCTGGTTGAAAAGGAGGATCCATACCACCACAACCTTGTAAAGCTCGGCTGATTGTAACCCTGAACACGTCATCAGCCATAGGCCTGCCGTGGAACACGGGGTTGAGTGGTGTCACGATCTTACCCTTTGCCATGTCCTTGAGCTCACCGTTCAGACGAAGGAATGTGCATTCCGTCTCATCGGCCTGCGAAAACATGTGTAAGCCGTTAGAGAGGGCTCCAAAGAATGAAGTAATATGTAACTTGTCGAGGCTTTTATGACGCTTAATTACCGTGAGGGCGTTGAGCTCGGCTAGTGGCGACGGACCACGGACAGTCGTTGGCAAGGTAATCAAGACGGGAGGGCTTCTTCGAGGCGCGGTGACGGCCGGCGATTCCTCCATACCATACTGCGCATGGTCGTCTCTACCAGAATTAGGGTTGACAGCCAGGCTCTCCACAATAGGCGCCACACTGCTCAGGTTGCTGGAGCCTGCTAAGCTGATCACGGGGGGAGGCCCTTGTCTACCACCCTCAAACCAAGGCCTGATGGACATACATATGTTGGGCAAGATGGAGTTGAGCCTTTTTTCCACCGCTGCATCGATGGACGCCTGCAAGTTTGACTGCTCGGCCATCTTCCGCTCCTTTTGCTTCTCCTTGGAGTCAGGGAAGTAATAGGAATGTTTATGACCCATTCTGGCGCCGACCACACGGCCACGATGCGGCACTTTATTCGACGACACCTTCTTTGTCTCGTTTAGCGCCCTAAGGAAAGGTGTCTGATACGGGCCCTTCTGGTCCGAGGAGCCTTCAGATTGATCCTATTCTTCCTTTTCTTGCTCCTCGAGAATTTTGTTCTCAAGTTCCTTCACCTCGGCGTTCAAGAGAAGCTCCCCTGGCGATTTGGGATTATCCCTGAATCGGGCCCTGACAAATTTTCGGGCGAGCGGGTCTTTGATCTTGTCGTAGGGGTTCGGCCCTTCCCTTCGTGCGTCCTCCTTTTGCCAAACTGGCTCCTTTCCAGCATAACCCCGACTTCCGAGATTGTGGGGAGCAACGTTCTTCTTCTGCATGTCTTTCCCCCACTTCCTCTGCTTCTTCTTTGCATCAGTGGCTTCTATGGCCTTGAATTCTTCAAAGTTCTCTTTGGAAATGCTGGGCCACATTTTGTGGATCTCGTCGAAACCGGCACCTTCTTCCTCAATCATCTTCCTCACATCTCCTCTCCAAGTTGCAAAGGCTTTGCCCAACTTGCCGAGGGCTTGTGTGTTAACGATATTGGTTTTGAGATCCTTGTTATCATAGGGTTCCGGGAACTTGTATCGTGTGTGCAGCTTATCAATGAGGTAGGCGGCCAAACCTTCGTTCTCCTTCGCCTTTAGGTTGTCGTCCTTGATTTTCCCCCACTCCCGAGCGATGCATCCAAGCTGGAGGCCGTACCCTTTTACATATTTGTCCGGCTTCGTAGGAAGACCGCTTTTAAGGTCCACCTATGTGAATGCATATTGGGTGATGCAGAGCTTGTTTGGTTCCCTCTTCTCGCATTTACGCTCTCTGTTGGCTTCGCTACCAGAAGGGCCGCCCTCCTCGGCGCCACTAGTAGTGCTCCCAGCGTCACCACGCTCGGCTTCGCTAGCAGATGGGGCCTCCATCTCATCATCGGCATGCTCGCTCTCCTCATCGTCGCCTCCTGTCGTTGTGAGGCATCTTCGCACTGACGAGGAAATTAAGTCAAAGTTAGTACAAAAAAATATAAGAAAAATCACTTAATTAAATACTAAGGTACCCCATGAGTCCAAATTTGCCAGAATGTCGATTAACATCCGTCTCGGGAAATTTCGGGTATTCCATATGTCCTATTGTATAGCAAAAGTCGTGCCAAAATTCACGGAAAATTTCGGCATGGCCTTTGCTAAAAATAGGGCATATGGAGTACCCGAATTTGCCGGAATGGAAGTTAATCAACATTTCGGCAATCTCAAGGGCCTCGTGGGGTACCTGCAAACATTTCATACACACATCCACCACCACAACTTCATCACAACCATCACAAATTCATCGACACGACCACCACCATCACAACAACACAACACCACCACCACCAAGTACCACCACCATCACGACAACACCACCAGCATCACCACATCCACCACCATCATCACCACATCCACCACCACCACATTCACATCATCGACAATCTCATCATCTCACCTGAAAACTGAACAACAGGGTCGAGGTCCTTCTCACCACCACACAGCAGCGTCGAGGTCCTTCTAAACTTCCTGCATATGGCAAACAATATAATTAATATTCATCCATCATTTTTTTCTCAATAATTTCCCAATAATCATTTTTTTGAAACATTTGAACTATTAAAACCTAAAACTAAATTTAAATTTAATCCTAAACCTAAACTAAATTTAAACCTAAACCTAAATTTAAATTTAAACCTAAACCTAAACCTAAATCTAAACCTAAACCTAAACCTTAGTTTAAAACCTAAAACTAAATTTGAACCTAAACCTAAATTTAAACCTAAGCCGAAATTTAAACCTAAACTAAATTTAAACCTATCCAAATTCACCTTGATCACCACATCCACATTTCACAAATTTGATACACACTTCATCCACAAATATCTATCGCATTCCGACCATTTCACACACACATTCATCGACAATTTTTTGAAATTTGATTTTTTTTAAATGGCTTTGGCATTTTGTTGAACACCGTGTGGGCGTCGGATGGGGGTAAGGAGGGGGGACTCGAGGGGGAGGTCATACCTCACTGGCCGAGGAGGAGGGGCTCGAGGTGGAGGAGGCCGTCGGTGGTCGTGGAAGAGGCCGGAGGAGGACGGTCGGCCGGGGCGTGGCTCGGCCGAGGCGTGCTTGGGAGGAGGACGGCCAGGGCGCAGAGGAAGCGGTCGCGGCGCGGAAGAGGCAGCGGTCGGCGGGATTTGGGAGGAGGAGGAGGTGGCCAGGGCGCGGAGGAGCACAACCGGGGCGCGGCTCGGCCGAGGCGTGCTCAGGAGGAGGACGGCGGGGGTGCGGAGGAGGTGGTCGAGGTGCGGAGAAGGCGGCTACCGGCAGGATTTGGGAGGAGGAGGAGGCGGCCGGGGCACGGAGGAGAACGGCCGGGGCGTGGAGGAGGTGATTGGGGCGTGGATGGCGGCAGTTTGAATCGGGGAGAGCTCGAGGCGCGCGCGATGGGAGGAATGGGGGAGAGAGAGGCCAGCGCGCGGGCTCACAGGTAAGTGCTAAGGCGCCCTTACCAGTGGCGAACGCGGTTTTCTGTTCGCCAGCGATAAGCGTACCGCTGGCGAAGAGTTTCTCACCTTCGCCAGCGGGTAGTTTTTGTTATTCTCCTTTCTTTTCTTTTTTTCTTTTGTTTTTTCTATTTTCTTTTATTCTTCTCTGTTTATTGTTTTGTGTTTCCAATTCTTTTTTTATTTTTTACCTCTAATGTTTTTTCTGTTTTCTTGTTTTCCAATTCATGATTTTAAAACAGTTCAAAATTTTGAAAAAGAGTGACTTAATTCAAAAGTGTAAGTTTTAGGAGAGGTACATATATATATAATCAGTGCACAATATCACAACAGTTGATCGATACAAAATTACACACACACATATATATATAGTCACATACAACAGTTGATCGCGCGTCTTTCTCAGCGTTTGGCATTCTTCCTGCCTTTTTTTGTCGCAGTTGCATAATTTAGCCCCACATCATGACTTCTTTTTTTGAATGGAAGACCTTGCCTAGGTAGCGTGGTTCTGCTTCTTCTTGTGGTGTATGTTGCCTTATCATCATCATCTTGATCATCGTCGATATTTGGGTCGCCGAACATGTCGAACTCGTCCTCGTTGGCGACACCGTCCATTCCGACGATGTTTCTTTTGCCTCTCCTCACGACAACACGGCTAGGTCGTGACGGGTCGGTTATGAAGAAGCATTGGGAGACGTGCTTAGACAGTACCCATGGCTCATTTTGTGCGGTGACGTTCGTGCTTGATGAAGAGCCAACTTTGGGTATAACCATGGTGGTGAAGTATTTGTCTTCTTTTTGGACGGTCGACATCCTAGCCAATATGACGCGGAACATCGGCACCTTCTCTCCAGAGTAGTTAAGCTCCCAGATCTGCTCGATCCTTTCGTAGTATCTTGACTTTTTGTCACCGGTGTAGGATTCTATCGTTACCCCTGAGTTTTGATAATCCAAAGTTTTGTCCTTTTGCTCCGTGTAGAAAGTGAACCCCTGTTGATATCATAGGCTTGAAACATCACGAGGTTGGGGGCGGGGCCACGTGACAAGGCATATAAGAGTTTAGCTTCCATACTAGCCGTTGGGGCTGGAGCGTCAAGCTCATCTTTGAACCAACGCAAGAAAGAGGAGTTGTGCTCTCTGATTATTTCTCCTTCTGTCCTCCGCTTGCCCTGGTCAGTGTACTTCTTCTCAATTAGGATCTTGTGCTTTTCCACCCAAGTATCGACAATTTGAATGTGTTGGAGAGCCACTAAGTTTGCCTTGTTAAAATCGGTGCGTCGACAAGCGTGGTACACATGCAACTCCCTCCGGCCATTTTTGTGACCTGCTCCATCGAGCTTGCCAATGTGCTTGTTTCCGGGCAAACCAACAGGGTCCTCCACGTCCAGAAAATTCGTGCAGAAAGAGGTGCACTCTTCGGTGAGAAATCCATGAACGATGCTTCTATCCGGATGGGCCCTGTTACAAATGAATCCTTTGATGACAACGGCCCGAGATGGATGATATCATCCACGATATGAACCAAAAGATGCACATAAATGTCAAAGAATGCGGGCAGGAAGTATATCTCAAGCTCGCATAGTATCACGGCGATCTCTTCCTGAAGCCTTGAGAGTTGGTTCACAGTGATTGACTTTTGGGAGATCACGCCGAAGAAGTTACAGAGGCAAAAAAGGGTTTCACGGATGTGCTTGTCCATTATCCCTCGGATCGCAACCAGAAGTATCTGCGTCATCATCACGTGACAGTCATGAGACTTCATCCCGCTGAACTTTTGTTTCTGCGGGTCTAAAAATCTGCCTATTAGCCCCGAGTAACCCAAAGGCACTTTGACTCCTAGAAGGCACATGATCAATTATTCGATCTCGTTTGGACTTAGAGTGAAGCAGGAGGGGGGCAGTAATAGTCGTTCCTCTTAACCCTTTTGCCCTTGGGACCGTCCGTCTCCTCTTCCGACTGGTCATGATCAATAGCCGGGCGTCCTCCCTGAAGCTCTTCCCTGATACCCATATGTATCATGTCGCTTCTTGCTTTCGGCCCATCTTTCGTCCTCTCCGGCATGTTGAGCGGAGTGCCAAACAGACTCTTGAACACATTCTTCGTGATATGCATTAGATCTAGGCAATGAGGCGTACCGAGGATGGGCCAGTACGGTAAGTCCCAAAACACGGACCTCCTCTTCCATACATCCAGGAGTGGTTTTGCCGCCTTTTGCTTCTTTCCCGGCCGAGGGCACTCTTGCCATTCATTCAGCAAATCATATATTTCTTCGCCGCACCTCTTATGTGGAGGTCCCCGGAGCTCATCTTGGCCATTGAAAAGGTCTCCATGCCTTCTCCACGAGTCTTGAATGTGTAGCCACCTTCGATGGCCAATGTAGACGGTTTTCGAAGACCCGGGATCTTTCTGGAGCTGGTGAAATGTCGGGTCATCCATGCACCTCACACATCCGTTATGTCCGTGACACACCTGGCCTGAGACGTATCCGTAGCCGGGCAAGTCATGCACCGTACAGATCAAGGCGGCTCTCATAGGAAAATATTGTTCTGCATGGACATCCCGTGTGTTGACCCCGCCTTCCTCCCATAACATGTGTAGCTCATCTTTCAGTAGATTCAGATACAGATGGATGTCGGTGCCCGGTTGTTTCGGCCCTTGAATGAGCATGCTCATGTGTATGTACTTCCTCTTCATGCACAGCCAGGGCTGGAGGTTGTATATCCATCCGAACACGGGCCAGGTGCTATGTGTGCTGCTCTGGTTGCCAAACGGATTGAGCCCATCGGTGCTCGCACCCAACCTAATGTTCCTTGGCTCTGCCCCGAAAGTTGGATATTCATCGTCTAATGCTTTCCACTAGCATGCATCCGATGGGTGTGTCAGATTTACCTTTTCATTCCACTCTGGATATTTCAGAACTTTCTCCCTTCTCTCCGCGTGCCAGCGCTTGAGCTTTGCTTCCTTGCGGTCCCCGAAATAGCGCTGCAGATGGGGGATGAGCGGAAAGTGCCACACAACTTTTCGACAAGCTTTATTCCTCCCTTTCTTGTATCGAGCAGCCTTGCACACCGGACATGCGGTCTTGTCCGTGTCCCCTTCCCGAAAGATGTAGCAGTCGTTGATGCACACGTGGTATTTTTCGTGCGGTAAATCAAAGGGGCACACGATTTTCTTGGCCTCCTCACAACTTTTAGGACACGTGTTCTCCTTCGGAAGCTTGCTCTGCCAGTATTGCAGACTTGCATCGAGACTTACGTTGCCCCATTTGTATCTTGCCTTCATCTGCAGAACATCGAGCACTACTTTCAAGCGGAAGTCATGCAGTTCGCAATCTGGATACAACGGAGTATTCGAGTCTATCTCTAGTTGCGCCAGCTTAGATTGCTCTCTTGCAGCAGACCTAGGGTTAATCGTCTTCTTGCGAAGAAGTTCTTTGAGATGAGGGTCCCGCACGACTGAAGTTAGCGGTGTCCGTGTGTCCTCGTCTTCCTCCGTTATGTGTTGTTCATCACTGTCTTCTCCAGCATATATATCATGTGTCGGATGAGCAGCCTCTTGACCATCTTCTTGCACCTCGTTGTCATCATTGACCTGCTGCCCTTCCTGATCATTTCCTGCCACCGCCCCATGGATTTCGTCATCATCTTCATCATCACTTATCCACTGAGTGTGCCCCTCCATGAAACCATGCCTGAGCAAGTGCTCCAGCAACTGTCCGCTAAAGGGGTCGAGGCCGCCCTCTAGTCTGCATATTCGACACGAACATTGTATCATTTTGCGATTGTTCCATAACATGTCTTCCCTCGCGTGCCTCAAGTATCTATTCACGACACGTTTGCTCAAACTGACCATTGTCGCCTGCACGCTGTAGAACAAATAATACAATTATTAGAACCATATATATATATATCGTTTTTCACGAAAAAATTCGGCATGACCTTCCTATAAATAGGACCTAAGAGGGAGTGCCAAAATTTGCCGAGACGGAAATTAATCAACATCCCGGCAAAATATTGACAACTCATTTTAATTTCACATTTTCACATAACCACAACATGCACAATTTAACACATATATATAGTCCATTCCGGCAATTTCCAGTCAAATTTCACAAAAAATCTTTAATTTATATATAGTCGATCCATCATAATTAGATGACCACACGTACGAGATCGAGTCAAGTTCACCGAGAAACTGGTGTGGAATGCTTGGAGCTTTGAGTCTTTGTGTTGGAGACAGAGAGAGAGAGAGAGTGGGGCTAGATCTAGATCTAGAATAGTTGTGGAGGGAAATCCTTTGGTGGATATGATTTAGAGGGAGGTGAGGCTAGATCTATCAAGTAAACTAGTTTTTATTGGTTAAAACTAGTGGGAAATGATGGGGGTGGGGATTTAATGGGGTAGGTTTGGGCTAGTGTGAAGTGGAGAGTGAGGTGCAATAATGGAGTGGGGATGGGGGCTGGTCGAGTTGAAGTGGAAGCTCCAGGTTACCACTGGCGAACTGGCAGCTTGTTCGCCAGTGGTACTTAAAATACGACTGGCGAACAGTGGTAAGTGAGGGCCCGGGCGACCCCAGCGGGGCCACCTACCACTGACGAGCAGGAAAGCATCTTCGCCAGCGGTACTTAACTTACCGCTGGCGAACAAGAGCCGTGTTCTCTAGCGGTAGGTGGCCTCGCTAGGGTCGCCTAGTCACGCCCTTACCACTGGCGGATAGGGAAGCATGTTCGCCAGTGGTAGTGCAAGTACCACTGGCGAAGTGGAATGCAGATTCGTCAGCGATATTTACCACTGGCGAAGTATTTTTTTTGTTCGCCAGCGAGAGCCCGGCGGCTATAGCCCTTTTCATACTAGTGCTAGACTAATACGGCTTAGTGGCTCTGTCTTGTGCTCCAAGTCGGCTGGTTGCCGGGCCTCCGTCTTGGCTCCTCCTTAGCCGGCTGGGCCTTGTCCTTGCGCTTCAGTATACAGGGCCGCCCGGTAAGCCTGCCGGCATAACCACCAGTGGGCCACCCTGGTATACTGGAATATATACATGTCGATGATACCCCTATTTGATATATCCCCGACACTTTAGTCCCCGTCCCGCAGCCCCGGAAGTACCGGTCAACACAGCGGTACTTCCGACGTCCTAAAATTTTCAGCGGGGAAAAGAGACCGCAGAAAATTCGAGGAGGCCGGTAGTACCGGGGTATTGGCCAGTAGTACCGGTCCCAGCAGATTGGATAGGACGTTTTTGAAGAGAACTAGTAAAAAGGTAGGATGAACGGCTTATGGGATAAGATGAGGGCTTAGGATAGAATACAAACTGTCATAGTATGGTATAATGCTCACAATTGCAAGATCCAAACATGAAAGGCCAAGTGTGAGCATTTTCCCATTACGCACACATAGTGACACATATAGGTCTAAGAAAAGCCAAATAAAACAAAAAGAACCAACTCCTCACATGAGGAGGTCGGTGGCCGAAGCCACCATGTATGAGTATAGTAGAGTGAGACACCGCGAAGATGTATCTTGGGTTCTCACTCAAAACTCATCATTGAAGCACAATTTGTCACAAAGTGACTATAATGCAAGATTTGTCTATTTGCACATAATGGAGAGAGTGTTGGTTCATGAAATGAACTACACTCCCCCTATATCCATGCCTACCTCTAAACTAGATAAAATGTCTACCATGGGCATGTGCGATACGGTCACTCAAAGTTACTCGAATCCACGAATTTAGTTCATTCCTCAACTCTAGAAACCTTTGGACATCAAGAGCCTTCGTGAAGATATCGGAAAGTTGATCCTTGGTGCCAACGTACAATAGCTCAATGTCACCATACTCCACATGCTCCCGGGTGAAGTGGTGACGAATCTCAATATGCTTCGTCTTGGCGTGTTGCACCGGGTTGTGGGCGATCTTGATAGCACTTTGGTTGTCACATAGAAGAGGCACTTTGTCATAAATGACACTGAAATCCTTTAAAGTTTGCCTCATCCATAGCAATTGAGCACAACAACTTGCGGCGGAGACGTACCCGGCTTCGGTGGTAGAGAGAGCAACACAATTTTGCTTCTTGGAAAACCAACAAACCAAAGACCTACCAAGAAATTGCCAAGCTCCGGAAGTTGACTTCCTATCCTTCTTGTCACCCGCATAATCCTCATCCGAGTACCCCGTAATAGAAAAACTTGAACCCTTGGTAAACCAAAGACCAAAGCTTGGGTTATGAACTAAATATCGAAAGATTCGCTTAACCGTCGTATAATGGCTCTCTTTAGGAGCGGATTGATATCTTGCACACATGCCCATGCTAAACATAATATCCGGCCTAGATGCACAAAGATAAAGCAAAGATCCAATCATGGAACGGTATACCTTTTGATCCATATCCTTCCAAAGATGATCCGGATGAAGATCGGTGGACGTGGACATAGGAGATTTGCAACCCTTGGCATCTTCAAACTTGAACCTCTTGAGCATGTCACGGGTGTACTTGGCTTGATTGATGAAAGTGCCTTCTCTCAATTGTTTGATCTCAAAACCAAGAAAGAACTCTAACTCCCCCATCATGGACATCTCAAATTTGTCTGACATCAACTTAGCAAACTCATCATTAAATCGAGTGTTAGAAGAGCCAAAAATGATATCATCCACATAAAGTTGGCATATGAACAAGTCACCTCCGACCCTTTTGGTAAAGAGTGTAGGGTCGATTACTCCAACTTGGAATCCACAATCTACTAGGAACTCCCTAAGATGCTCATACCAAGCACGAGGTGCTTGTTTGAGCCCATAGAGAGCTTTGTCTAGTTTATAGACATGATCGAGAAAGTTGGGATCCTCAAACCCCGGAGGTTGGTTGACATAGACCAACTCATTTATGGGTCCATTAAGAAAAGCACTCTTAACGTCCATTTGTTGCAATTTAAAGTTATGATGAGAAGCATAGGCAAGCAAGATACAAATAGATTCTAGGCGAGCTATGGGAGCAAAAGTTTCACTGAAGTCAACACCTTCCACTTGGGAAAACCCTTGAGCCACTAACCTCGCCTTGTTATGGATCACAATATTGTTTGCGTCTTGCTTGTTCTTGAACACCCACTTGGTTCCAATGACATTCTTGCAATCTTTGGGTCCTGGCACTAATTTCCACACCTTGTTCCTCTCGAAATTATTGAGCTCATCATGCATGGCTTCAAGCCAATCTTTGTTGCAGATATGCCCTACAGGCAATTAATAAAGAGTTTTATTGTCATATCTCAAAGTGTTCATAATAAGTTTTATGTCATGCTATAACTGTATTAAGCGGAAACATTAATACACGTGTGATGTAAAACAACCAGGTCCCTAGTAGCCTCTACTTGACTAGTCCATTGGTCAACTGATGATCAAGGTTTCTTGATCATGGGCATTTATGTCAATTGACAATGGAGTTGTGTCTTTGGAGAATGACATAATGGACATCCACCCAAAGTAAGTTAGCGCAATAAGATCCGTTACGAATATCGGCATTGCGATAACTTAATATAAATGTAGTAGTAACTAAATCCTTAGACCGTGGGATCATATTTAATCACTATTCTGGAAGGAGGCTTTGACTGCATCAACCGTCACACCGTAACAGGGTTATCATAAAGGTGTCTATCAGGTTTCCTAAAGGAATACGTTGAGGCGTATGCATCAAGAGCGGGATTTGTCCATCCGCGTGACGGATAGAGATCACTGGGCCCACTTGGTGACATTACATCAAAGTCTTGCAAGCATGTGACTAGGTCACGGAGATGTAATATCATGGAGACGAGTAAATGTGTTTGTCAAGTAACGAGATGAGATCTCGGACAAACTTGATATCGTGTGACAAAATGAATTGGTGAACAACGATAAGGTTCAAGCGACAAAGAACTTCGTGGAATGCACAAGGGCCATCATGGGTTTCGATGCAAGAGATATTAAATGATATGTATTTAATATTAATTAAAGTAATTAATAATTTAATAATATTTAATTTAATATTAAAAGGGCAGTCCACCTAAATGGGACTCACCCGAAAGGGGAGGCTCAAGTGGGGGCTGCACCCCAAAGGAGGAGGAGGCCGGCCGAGCCACTAGTGGGCTCCATCGTGGGGCCCATCTAGGGTCGGCGGCTGCCCCCTTGGCCGGCAAAGCCATGTGTGGTTTAGTCCCACATGGCTTAGCCAAGGAGGGTGGCCTCCTCCCTCCACCTATATATAGAGGGGCACCCTGATAACAAATAATTTTTTATGAGACATGCAACCAACACAATCTTGATCAAGATAGTGATGCAAATCTAAGGATGTGAATGAAGAGATACAAAACAATTGTCTATAATTGATGGCAAGAAAGCAATGAACAAACAAGTTGAATCATCCAAGCAAAACCTTTCGTAAATAGTATGTCAAAGACATGAAAACAATGTGATCAACATATTTGGCTAATTCACAATGATAATAATTCCATGACAAAAGTGTTTCCGAATCAACACAAAGGAAGATGTAAGCATTAGCAAAGAGCTTCAACTTCCAACGGTTTATCTTATAGATAAAGTCAATATAAAGATTCATGTTTAATCTTGATAATGTAATATGCTCAACGATACCCAGGGTCAATGCTAGATGTTTGCTTTTCTGGAGATAGAAGGAAAAAAGGAAAACTGACTCAACATTAAAAGTAAAAGAAAGGCCCTTCGCAGAGGGAAGCAGGGATTAGTCAAGTGCTAGAGCTTTTTGGTTTTAAAACAGAAGTAAAATGATTTTGAGGTATGCATGCTTTCGTCAACGACTTCACAACAGAGAAACTATCTATTCCCTCATGACAAGCAAGGTTTTTAGACTTGTGAGAGCAGTTGGTTCTTAGAAGAGCGAGTACGCTCTTCTTTCTCCTTGGTTTCACCACTGTCTAATGTTTGGGCTGATTTCTCAGATTTGCATTGCGAGGAGGAGAATTGTGAGTTATATTTATATTTTTGCATAAGCTGCTCTTGGGTTGATTCAAGTGAAGATGTAATCCATCAACACCGGGTGAAAGGGGGGAAACGACCTCGCTTGTCACAAGTTATATCTAGCTCTCTACTGCTCTCTCATGAGCTTAAAAACAGAGGCACAAAGAAGAAGTATTTTGAATTTTTAAAGGTAGCACATGACATATTTACTTGGAATGGTAGGAAATACCATGCATAGGTAGATATGGTGGACTCAGCTGGCAAGAAAGTTTGGCTTTGGGGATTGGATGCACGAGTGAACCATACACTCAGTACGAATTTTTAGGCTTAGCAAAAAGGTTGTTTGAAGCAAACATCTAACAATAACCGGTAACAGAACAATATAAGACATTTACCGGTCATAACCATAAAAACTCTACACCGTCTCCCTTGTTGACCAAACAATTCTTTTGATGGAAAGATTAGCACTATGAATTAACAACTGTGAAAAACCACACAATTTCAAGCTTTCAACCATATTTCTTTACTAATCAATTCCGCTCAAATAACCAGCAAGTTTAAGCATTCAACTTAACATCTCAAAACAATTGAGAAGCATCAATTATCCACAACATGATCTACAAAACTATGCAGGCTTTTCATTTTATTCTATCATCACACAAACATCATTTTGTCACATTGATAATTCAAGCAATTTTTCAACAACAACTCTCCAACAAGTATAAGTGAAGAACAAGAGAGTTTAACTTAACAACTAGAATCTCTAAATAATATAAAAGCTAAAAGCGAGATCTTACTAGAAAACAGTCAGTAGCTAAGAATTCTCAAAAAGATATAAGCGAAGCAAAGGAGTATTCAAACGAAAAAGCGGAGCGTGTCTCTCTCCCACATAAATAAAGCTAGGATCCAACAAAGATATGACTAGCAAACAAACTAACAAAACTGAAAGTAAAAAGACGCTCCAAGCATAGCACATAATATATAAAGTGATAAAAACAAAGTTCAACGAAGACGACCTTATGATAGTCGATGAAGATGAGGGGATGCCTTGGGCATCCCCAAGCTTTGACTCTTGATAGTTCTTGATATTCAGAGGGGGTGCCATGGGGTAATCCCCAAGCTTGAGCTCTGATCCATCCTCGATTTCTTCAAATTCCTCTCCTTTGGACTTAAAAACTCCCTTCATACAAAACTTCTCATAATTTGATTAGAGGGTTAGTGCTCATAAATTAAAATGCACATGTGTTCAACACATGACAAATTGCAAACCAACTTCATTAAACATTAGATAATGTTTACTAAGCCTCAATGTGGCACTCTACACCTAGAGTATCACATATGATGATGGTGAAGAGACAAATGTAAAATAAAAGCAGAATCTGTCAAAATCTGAACAGTCTGTAAAGATCAAATTTTTCGAGGCACGTCTGCAGCTCAAATCAAAAAACTTAAAACTAATGAAAGATAGATAGAAGCATCATACTTGCTGTAAACAATTATCAGAAAAAGATAAAATTCTGGCGATTTTAGGATTTTCGTGCAACAGGCGCACAGAATCTGTTTTTTTACAGCAACACAATACCTCGCACTTTCAATGCATTAGAGGCTAAACTTGGCACAAAAAACCAAAAAGATACAATTAAGTTGCTACAGAGGTAATAACTTCATGAATCAAGAAAATCAAAAAGCAAACTGAAAATAAAAGATGGGTTGCCTCCCAACAAGCGATTTTCTTTAACGCCTTTTAGCTAGGCGCAATGCCAAATATCAAGTTTTTTCGGAGACCTTTGCAACATCAAGAGCATAGATTGACCTTATGATTGATTCAAAAGGAAACTTCTTTCTCTTTCTATGGAAGTGTTCCATCCCTTTTTTAAGGGGGAACTGAAATCTTATATTTCCCTCTTTCATATCAATAATAGCACCAACAGTTCTCAAAAATGGTCTTCCCAAAATAATAGGACAAGAAGCATTGCACTTAATATCCATAACAATAAAATCAACGGGAACATAATTATCATTGACAACAATAAGGACATCATCAACTCTACCCAAAGGTTTCTTTTTAGAAGAATCAGCAAGATAAACATTTAAATAGCACTCTTCCAAAGGATTTAAATCAAGCATATTATAGAAACTTTTAGGCATAACGGAAACACTTGCACCAAGATCACATAAAGCATTGCAATCAAAGTCATTTATTTTCATCTTAATAGTGGGTTCCCAACCATCTTCTAACTTCCGAGGGAAAGAGGTTTCAAGCTTTAGTTTTTCTTCCCTAGCCTTGATAAGAGCATCGGTAATGTGTTTGGTAAAGGCAAGATTTATTTTACTAGCATCCGGTGTCTTAGCAGGTTTTTGTAGGAACTTAATGACTTCGGTAAGATTGCAATTATCAAAATCAATTTCATCATCTTTAAATAAACTATGAGGATCCTCTTTAGTGGTTTGGATAGTATAAACTTTAACAGTTTTCCTATTCATTTCAGCAATTCTAGCTTCTTCAGCCTCTCTAGCCCACCTAGCTTTCAGGAGAGCCATCATCCTTTCATTTTCATTAATTTGAAGAGAGATAGCATTTAAAGATTCAGTATGTTTGTCTAGATTTGGAGTGGTTCTAATTTTCAAAATTTCAACATCATGAGCAAGAACGTCTACTTTAGAGACTAGACTATCTAGTTTTTCCAACTTCTCTTCAACAGTTTTGTTAAAAGATTTTTGCGAAGTGATAAATTCATTTAAAACATTTTCAAGATCAGAGGACACATTCTTATTAGGATTATAAGAATTACCATAGGAATTACCATAAAAGTTGCCATTGTTGGGAGGATAAGGCTTATAGTTGTTACTACCAAAATTATTTCGGTAAGCATTATTGTTGAAGTTGTTTCTATTAAGAAAATTAACATCAACTTGATCCTTTTCTTGGGAAATTAATGAAGCAAGTGGAACATTATTAGGATCAATATTGGACTGATTGGTAGCAAGCATAGACATAATCATATCAACCTTATCACTCAAAGAGGATATTTCCTCAACAGAATTTACCTTCTTACCACTTGGAGCTCGTTCGGTGTGCCATTGTGAATAATTTGTCATCATCTCATCCAAGAGTTTAGTTTCTGCACCTAATGTTGTGGACATGAAGGTGCCTCCCGCGGCCGAGTCCAAAAGGTTCCTTGAAGAAAAATTCAAACCTGCATAAAAAGTTTGGATAACCATCCACATAGCTAATCCATGCGTGGGACAATTCTTAACCATAGATTTCATTCTCTCCCAAGCTTGAGCAACATGTTCATTATCAAATTGTCTAAAGTTCATAATGTTACTCCTTAGTTGTATGATTTTAGCAGGTGGATAATATTTTCCAATAAAAGCATCTTTGCATTTAATCCAAGAATCAATGCTATTTTTAGGCAAAGACAATAACCATTCTTTTGCTCTCCCTCTCAAAGAGAAAGGGAAAAGTTTCAGTTTTATGATGTCACTGTCTACCTCTTTATATTTTTGCATATCACATAACTCAACAAAGTTATTTAAATGAGAGCCGGCATCATCAGTACTACCACCAGAAAATTGCTCTTTCATAACAAGATTTAGCAAGGCAGGTTTAATTTCATAAGATTCCGCTTTAGTAGTGGGTGGAGCAATTGGAGAGCATATGAAATCATTGTTATTAGTGCTAGTTAAGTCACACAACTTGGTGTTTTCAGTAGAAGACATAATGATAAGATAAAATAACAAGACAGGAATAAAGACTACACTAATTTTTTGGGGGGTTTTAAAATTTTGAAACAGGAAAATAAACTAAACGAGATATAAAGCAAGCAAGACAAAAACAAAGTAAAGAGATTGAGAGTATGTGACTCCCCTTTCTGTAGCCCCAAAGTCCCTGGCAACGGCGCCAGAAAAGAGCTTCCTGCTGTATTAAAATAAGTTGGGTGTTGCCCCAAGCGAAGGCGGAATTACAGCTAGTAGCAGTTTTTCCTCGTTTAACGAACCGAGGTTTATCGAACTAGTAGGACTTTGAAATCAACAACGAGGTGAATGTTGACGATCTCTGGCGCTTGACCTTCAACACACGTGGACCTGCACACACTCAACCAAAATACTTTGCCCCCAACGGCGGAAAGGTTGTCAATCTTTCCGGTCTCGCAGAAAACAAAGCGGTTAATTGTATGATGAAATAGATGAAATATGAAAAGTGACCAGAGGAGTAATGATGATTAAAAGCAAGTAAATGAGGTTGTAAACAATGTAAAAAGATGGACCAGGGGCCATGGGTTCACTAGTGGAGTCTCTCAAGTAAATAAAATATGCATGTGATGGGTGAACGAATTACAGCTAGGCAATTGACAAGATCATGACACAAACCCAATTTAGCTATGAAAAAAAGGACATGATAATATTTATGGAGGCATCATGACAAGGAACAAAGACCGTTGAGTCCAACTGCGTCTTTGTCTAAAAAGTCCACTGTGGGATCGCTATCCAGCGTGTCACCCAACGTTATTAAGTTGCAAGCAACAAACAATTGCATTAAGTAAAGTGCATGAAGTAAGCAATACTAATATCAAAAGAGACATTAACACCGCTGTTTTACCCTTAGTACCAACAGCACACCCTCGCCCTTAGACGTTTCTGTCACTCGTGCCCAGGAACAAAAGGGGGCATGAACCCACTATCTAGCATAAATACCCTCTCTTGGAGATACACACAATCACTTGGCCAAAGTAACTACGCACATCGGAGAGCATGCAAGAACTTAAATTACAAATATAAGATTCATGCACAATCTGAACATAACTTCATAATCCATCGGATCCCGGCAAACACATTACATAGCATTACAATAATCGATCTTGATCATGTTAGGCAGCTTACGAGATCATAAGACATGAAGCACAAGAGAGAGACTACCAACTAGCTACTGCCATGGACCTGTAGTACAAGGTGAGACTACTCACAAATCATCCCGGAGGAAGGCATGACGATGAAGAGCCCTCCGGAATCGATCTCCCCTCCGGCAGAGTGCCGAGATCAGCTTCAGATTGGACCCCGAACTAGGGTTTTTGGTGACGCCGCGTCGGGGTCGAGTTTCTGGAAAATAATGGCCGCTTCGACGTTTTTAGGTCAGATAGCAATTTATAGGCGTCGGAGGGGGCAGAGGAGATGCCCCACGGGCAGGGGCAGGCCCCACCTGTGGGTGGCCCCCAGGCCACGGCAGCAGGCCGCCCCTGGCCCGAGGGTGGCCCCCAGGGCTGCCCTTTGGTGTCCTGGTGCCTTCCGTCGAGTAAAAATTCCTCGTAAATTTTCGTCCAATTCCGAGAATATTTCCAGAAGTAAATTTCTGAAACAAAACGACAGCAAAAACAGGGAACTGGCACTTGGCATCTTGTCAATAGGTTAGTCCGACAAAATGCATAAAAATGATATAAATGACAGTAAAAAAACTAGCATGGATCAATCAAAAATTATAGATACGTTTGAGACGTATCAGCTGCCCTGCTTGCTTGGGCTCTAGATTTATTTTATCTGGGAAGTTTGGCTTCGGCTGGTTGATCTTATCCCTCTCTGGTTCTTTGTTTTGACCTGCCAAGTTTAATTTGTTGCCTGCCAATGATGTTGTACTGAGGCCCCGTTTGTAATTAGAACAGATACTTAACTTGCTCCTTTGGATTAACTCTGTGATGAAGTTAGCAGAGCACTACTCTGCTAATCTGAGAGTAATACTAACCCTAATCCCCTCCTGTTATTTCTGCTTTCTCTTTTCTGTTTGTTTTTGCAGAGAACAGGTTTGCAGAAGAGAAGTATCAAAAGATAACTTGAGTTTGAAAATGGATGCATTTGAAGATAAGATGATACAAGACTCTAGTTTAGGAATATAGATGTATTTGTACTTTTATAATTCATTTTATTGTTGAAACAATTGTAAAGACAACGTATTATTGTGATTAATCAATAAAGTTATTTTTTTCTTCAATATTCAACAATTGTAAATGTGTGTTTGTTAAGATTTGGATTGTTATTCAATTATGAATTCATTTATTTTATTATTTATTATACATATCTTTATTGTCTAATTTGCAATACATTTCCAGTTAAATATTATTTTTATATTCAATAGAGTAAAAATTCCCCCGATAAGTAAAATACCTAGAGGTCATGTCGAAATTCATCGAATTCACCTAAAATGGGCTAAACCCTAAATCATAAAGGTGATTAGACTCCGATCACTCCAGGGTTTTATTTTGCGAAAAAATTGTTCGGGTTTTTCAAATGCATGCATGCAGATGCACAAATTCCTATTTCTACCCTTCGTTCGTTCCTAAATGCTGGGGTATTACACTTTGGCACCGAAGAAATTAGAGAGACAAATTCCGGAATCGTTCCGAGGTTTATCCGATGGAGATCGGAGGTTCCGAAGGAGTGTCGGAACAACGGAGAAGAGTCCGATGGAGATCGGAGGGCAACGAAAGGAGTTTCGATGCAAGAGATATTAAATGATATGTATTTAATATTAATTAATAATTAAATAATATTTAATTTAATATTAAAAGGGCAGCCCAGCTAAATGGGCCTCACCCGAAAGGGGAGGCCCAAGTGGGGGCCTCACCCCAAAGGAGGAGGAGGCCGGCCGGGCCACTAGTGGGCTCCACCATGGGGCCCATCTAGCGCTGGCGGCTGCCCCCTTGGCCGGCAAAGCCATGTGGGGTTTAGTCCCACATGGCTTAGCCAAGGAAGGTGGCCTCCTCCCTCCACCTATATATAGAGGGGCACCCCTCTCCCTTTTGGCATCCCAATTTCTCTCTTTTATGTGTGGTTCCGGAATATTAGAGCTGCATATTTTAGAGGGGTCTCTCCACTAAAATCCACCGCCGTGATTTTGGTGCTTCGTTCGAGCTCTTCATCTTCCACTGCTGCCGCTGGACCGGAGCCGGGGGATCATCACTACACCGTATGTGTGTAGAACTTTGGAGGCGCTGCTCTCTATAGCGCTCGTCGCCGGTACGACTCCACGACCTTGAGGTCGGCGTCGTACGTCTTCATCAACAGCGTTCTAGGAACGTAACACTTTCGGTCTTCAAGAGGTATGAACACCGGATCCCTATGTTACTTATGTCTACCTAGAGATAGATCTTGGCTAGTTTATAGTTCGCGTTGCTAGGAAATTTTTGTTTTCTGTACATGAACCCCTTCAATCTTGATCTTCAAGAGCTTCATATACTTTATTGGGCTCGATGGCGAAAACGAAAGCATGATGAGAGCTTAAGTTTGCCAATTGACTTCTCATGGAAACCTTGCCATGAACATCTCCCAGGATCTTGTCCAAAGTGTGTTCATTACGCTCGAGACAACGTTCCCTTGCTCTTGCTCTTCTTTCTCTCATCTCATCCAAAAATTCTTGTGAAGAGTCTTGATCATCTCCTTCATCATTGGGGGATTGAGTATCATCTTGTTCATCGTGATTAGCTTGACCTGCCATGTTATCTTGAGCTTGGCCTTGGACATCATTTGGTGAAGAGGCACCACTAGGTGGGGCTTCAACAACGAGAGGAAGATCTTGTCCTTGGTCTTGCTCGCTAGCTTGGGGGCTTGGCATTTGATCTTGATTGGCTAACGGGGGCACAATAGAGATGCTTGGTGTTAGTGAAGGCTCCACATGAGTAGAGCATTGTCCTTCTCCTTCCACCACAAGGGGTTCCTCAACGGGGCAGATCTCTCCCACACCCATTCTTCTTATGGCAATTGGAGTAATTACATCACCTACAACCAAAGGATCAACACGTGCTCCTTGGGAGCCATTATCCTCATCAAAGTGCACATCCCAAGCCTCTTCAACTTGTCCGGAGGACTTGTTGTAGACTCTATATATAAGCATGTGACACCGTGGAATAGCCAACAAAAATGCCCTCAAAAGATATAGTTTCAAATTTAGATACACGAGTACCTTTCTTTTTGAAGAAGCACCTGCAACCAAAGACTCGGAAATAAGATAGGTCCGGCTTCTTACCAAGGAAGATATAACCGGTTGGTATCATGACATGCGGTGGCTACGGCTTCGGCCCAAAAGTTATACGGAGAAGAGAACTCCGCAATCATGGTCCTAGCCGCATCCATAAGAGTCCGGTTCTTCCTCTCCGCAACACCATTTTGCTGAGGGGTGTATGGTGTGGAATATTGATGAGCAATCCCCTCTTCACTAAGAAAACCTTCCACGGTGTAGTTCTTGAACTCGGTACCATTGTCACTTCTAACCACCATGATCTTCTCTTGATATTGGCGTTGAGCCATGTTGATGAAGTCAATCACCTTTTGTTGAGTCTCACTCTTCTTCTTGAAGAAATAGACCCATGAGTACCTTGAAGAATCGTCCACAATCACCAAACAATATTTCTTCCCACCAAGACTATCAAACGATAGTGGACCGAATAGATCCAAGTGAATAAGCTCAAGAATTTTCGTGGTGGTTATGATGTTCTTGGCGGGATATGGACTTCCATGTTGCTTTCCTAGGACACATGAGCTACACACGATCTTTTGAAAACTTAATATCGGTTAGTCCAACAATATGCCCACCGCTTTGAAGTTCGAAAAGGGTTCTCAGATTGGTGTGGGCGAGCCGGCGATGCCAACGCCAACCCACATGAACTTTAGCCATTAGACATGTCACGGCACCTGTGGTCTCCTTCGAGAATTCAACCACATACATACCGTTCTCGACATGCCCAACAAAAGCTAATTTTTGACACTTTTCCGAAACAACAAATACGTTGAAAGGACTAAAGTAAACTCCATAACCGTAAAGGCAAAGTTTATAAACGGAGAGTAAGTTAAAGCCAAGGGACTCAACAAGGAGGACGTTCTTGATGGATGTATCACGAGAGACAACCACCTTGCCTCGTCCCAATACCTTAAGATGAGATCCATCTCAAATACGGACATGAGTAGCATGAGGTTGAAGAGGATCTAAAACTTCTACCATGTCATTTCTTCTGGTCATATGTAGGGATGCGCCACTATCCACCATCCATTTGCTTGAACCGGAAGCATTTACCTACAAGAGATTAAGTATTTGTTTTAGGTCCCCATTTTTGAATGGGTCCTCTTTTGTTAGTCACAAGGGTCTTAGGAACCCAAATAGCCCAATAAGAGGTGCCAACATACTTAGCATAAACATGACCATTTTTAGCTTTCATAAGAACATAAGAAGGGTTATATTTGCCGGCAAAATTGTTGTGAGACCCACAAGGGTTCACGGTGCCGGAGCTAGAAGTAATGGTTCCAATGGTATCCACATCCAAGGGTTGTGAGATGGTTCCGGAGGACCCCACTCCCACATCCTTGTTCATGACCTCCTTACCCTTTGCCGACTCCCCCTCTTTAACGAAAACAATAGCCTTAGTGGAGGGAGTTGACATTTTCTTCTTGTTCTTGGTCTTCTTCTTGGGCTCAGAGTTGAATCCAAGACCCTCTTTCCCTAGGTTCTCCTTTTGACCACTTATAAGGTCATTGAGATTCTTTTCACCTTGAATGCAAGAGGCTAGCCCTTTCTCAAGTTGAGCTTTTAATTTACCATTCTCTTCAACTAGATTAGCATGCTCACAACATGGGTTAGAGCTAGAAATATTATCAATAGAAAGAGAAGCTTTTTCTTTCACAAGTTGACCTAGGAGTTGATTATGAGACTCCTTAAGAGCTTTGAGTTCTCTTTCTAGATTCTCATTTTCTTGGATGAGTCTAGCATTGCCAACCCCTAGCTCACTCTTTTCCTTTTTAAGAACATTAGCAAGAGCAGTGGAATGTTCATTATCCTTTTTAAGTCTAGCCAAGTCAATTCCATAGGTTTCATCAAGATTAGCATATTTTTCCTCAAGAGCACTCCTACGAGTTTGCTCTTCTTCAAGAGCCTTAGAAAGACTTGCAACTTCATTAGAAAATTCATCACTTTGACTTTCTAATGTGAGAATTATTTCCTCTTTCTCATCTAATTGTTCAATAAAAGCATCAACATTAACTTTAGTCACACCTTTAAGTTTGGCAATCCATTCATCTAAATCATTTGTAACTTGTGACTCCTTCTCAATTTTATCCAAACAATCCAACAAAGATGGAGAAGTAGATGCAATGGATCTGGGAGAAGGGGTCGTTACCAAAGTGGCATTTGCCATGAGACACGTGGGTGTTGAAGGAGCATTCTCATTGGGGGATTTAAAGAGGGATGACGGTGAAGAGGAAGAGGTAGCTATGGCGACGTGGGCCCCACCTACAACTTCATCTTCGTCTTCATCACCGGACATGTATTCTCCTTAAACTTTTCTTTCTTGAGCGGCAAAGGCACTAGGAACCTTCTTCTTGATGAAGTTCTTTCTTGGGGAAGACTTGGACTTGTCCTTACGAACGAGCCTCCCCCATGCTCTTCTCTATTCTCATAGGGGAAACTCATTATGAAGTGGTTGACGTTGCCACAATCATGGCATGTCTTGGCTTTGTTGATTCTTGGTTTACCTCCTTTTGGTGGGGGGCTTCTCTTGCCACTTTTCCGGTTCTTCCAATATGTGTCCGCGGCAAGTGATATTGCTTCATGAAGACCACATAAATCATCCACTTCTTCCTCATCATATTCATCATCATCATCTTCTTCATGGGCAACGGCTCTTGACTTCAAAGCAAGGGTGGATGGAGCTTGAGAAAGAGCTCTTTGACGGGCATGAGCGTGATCGGCATTCTTGTTGATGATTCCAATGGAAACGAACTCATTTAGGACGGTGTTGGAGTCCATGGAGGCAAAGTCCGCTCTTGACCGTATGGTGGTGGCCAAAGATTTCTTGAAGGGGGTGATGGCCTTGAGAAACTTCCTCTTGATCCATGCATCACCCACTTGCTTGTCATCGTACTCGGTCAATGTCACGGCCAGGGCCGTAAGTCTTCGAAATAAATCTTCCGGTGACTCATCGTCTTGCATCACGAACCCTTCGGCTTGATCCAAAGCAGTTTCATACTTGGATTGTTGGATGCTTTTCTTACCCAAGAAGAGGGTGTCGAGCTTTAGCCAAGCATCTTTGGTGGTCTTGCACATTTGGATATGTGGGAGATACTCATCGGTTGTCGTTGATTGGATTGTGTGAAGGGCGGTGGCATTTAGTTGAGAGTTGATGTCCTCCCTTGGTGTCAAGTTGTTAGGATCCACCGGATGAAATCCTTGCTCTACAATTCTCCACAAGTGAGTGCAAGAGCTTGACATATGAGAGCACAATTTAAATTGCAATCTAGAAAAATTAATTGAATCAATTTTAGGTGGGGGGGCATGTTGTTTATGTGTGGCATAGAGACGATGGGGTGGATGTTGTTGTAGATTTCCCCCCGGGGAATTTGGGCAAAGAGGCCCGGAGAACTCTTAGGGTTAGTACCACTCTCTTTGTTTGCTTCTTCACTCGACGTGGGGTTAGTGAGAATATCACTACCACCACTCTCGATGGGAATGAGAGGGGGACTAACTCTAGGAGTTTTCCCTAAATATTCCTCGAACATCTTCCGCATCGTATCACCAAGGTTAGCATTGACATTAGCGGTGATGCTTGTCTCTAGGGTGTCAACCTTTGAGGCAAGACCACTGATAGCGTCTTTGACGTAACCTATAGTGGTCGGTTCTTCGGAATCCTCTTTATCGGCCATACTTTCTTAGGTTGTTAAACCTTTGATAAGAGATGAGGCTCTGATACCAATTGAAAGAACATATGGTCGACTAGAGGGGGTGAATAGGCCACTACAAATTTAATTCTTTTTCTTTTATTTAGGGCTTTAACAAAGTAAGAGCAAGTTATCTAGATGTGCAACTAGATGAACAACCCTAAGTGATAAGATACAAGGAACGAGTAAATGCGCAACGAAAAGTAAAGTATAGAGGTCACCGCAAATGGACACGAAGAAATGATTCCCGTTGTTCCTTCCCAAGGGACTACCGACCCAACTTCCGGTTAAGAACACGGGTGTCCAGTACCCAAAAGTTGTTTACCGAAACTTGCCCGGCAGTTGGCCCGGTACTGCCGGCGTGAACGGAACTACCGGTCAGAAGGCCGGTATTTCCGGTAGTAGCCAGAATAAAACGGCAAGGTTGTTCACAGGAGTGTCATTTCGCGAAAGCCCTTTTTGATTGGGTTCAACCTTTTCCTGAAAACAAAACAAAACATTAGATCATCAATTGTATTGTCATCAACATCGAAACACATGGTGGCTAGAACATGTTCTTTCAGTATTTCCTAGTGTTTAGTTACTGCTAAGGTCGGGGAAGCCAATGGGACCTTGTGTCGCCTCCACGATCCCTCTTGGAGTGTTTTAATCACTTCTGGAACGTTGAAACTGCTAAGTGTTTGCAATATACGAATGCATTGTTGAGTCTTGGTTTTTGGCACTTCCACCTCCATATTTTGCTAGCATCTTCGGTGTTGTGCAATTCCCTCTCTCTCATTGAGACTTGGTGCATATTTCGCCAGTACATCCAATCCCGTGGGAAGACTTCCTCCTGTTCTCCTACACATAAGCCGATTATCTTCCTCAAAATAGCCACCATACCTAACTACCACGACATTTCCATAGCCGTTCCGAGATACATTGCCATGCAACATCCATTATACATTACATGACTTGGTGTCATTCTTCATTGTTATATAGCCTTGCTTGATCATTTGAGTTAGTGTGATGAGTTGCTTGCCACATGTTCTACATTTTTTCCACGCTATGCTCGATCATGCATCTTTCTGCTACACTGGCAGAAGGCTTTCTTTTACACATCATGTTTTAGTATGTATGAGTTATAAGTACCAAAAGTGTGATGATTCATTTGTAATATAGAGTGTTGCTCCTACCGGTGAGGATAAAAATAAGTAAAAAGAAAAGAAAAAAAAGCCCAAAAGAGGCCAAATGAGAGAATATCTAAAAGAGCCATGGAGGCCATCGAAAAATAAAAAAATAGAAAAATATAGAGGGAGAAGCACTACTATACTTTATTCCACACTTGTGCCTATGTGAGCACCTACAATTCAGTTTTAGAGAGTTTTCATATTTTAGTTGCATAACTATGTGGGGATCTTTTCGCTATAGAACTTGGCTTGTATATTACAAGGATGAGCCTACTCAAGTGAGCTCTACGTCTTCATGAGCAAGCAAGTTGGATGAACCCCCACTAGTTCCATTGGAGAGCTTTCATACACTTATAGCTTTATGTGCATCCGTTGCATGGCAATCACTACTCCTCTTATAGTGTCAACTACGAGACTTCCTCTTGTCTTGTGGTTACCCTCTTCACTGTTTGAGCCTTTCTTTTTGACCTTCCGAACCCCTATCATTATTCTCTTTTCCATAACCTCGTGGTGCCAAAAACCACTTTTTTACTTGCACTAGTTGAGTAGACTTCAAAACAGTTGACACAGGAAGGAAGTAAATTAGATCACTTGACTCGATCTTGACTATTTCATGAATAACTACTTGATGCTTTGTAGAATGATTGATGCTTTACATTGATGACATAATTTGCAATTCTTCTTTCTAAACTTTATGTATGGTTCCATGTCTCCAACATACTTATTTATGAAAATTTTCTAGCATTGATAGCTAGTATATGTTAATCATTATTTTCTTAATGTAAACTATAGACAATTTTTTGGATCACTTTATGTTACATCATGTGCTTACATTACTATCTTGATCAAGATTATGTTGGTAGCATGTCTCATCAAAAATTATTCTTTTTTATCACTTATCTACTCGAGGACGAGTAGGAGTTAAGCTTGGGGATGTTGATACGTGTCAAACGTATCTATAATTTTTTATTGATCCATGCTTGTTTATATTAATGTCACATGTTTGTACTATCTTATCATATCATTTTGAGACATTTTACTGGACTAACCTATTGACAAGATGCCCAGTGCTAGTTCCCAGTTTTCTCTTGTTTTGTATTTCAAAAAATCCACTTAAGGAAATATCCTCGGAATTGGACGAAACTTTACGGGAATTATTTTTACGCCAATACGAAGACGGAGTACGGAGTGCAGCCTCGGGGGGACACCACAGGCCAAGGGCGGCCTGTGGCCGCGGGTGGGACCCGCCCCTGTGCCTAGGGCACCCCCTCGGCCCCTCCGACGCCTATAAAATCACATTAAACCTAATTTCGTCGAGGTGGCCACTATATTCCACGAAATTGTCCCGAAGCCACCGCCATCTCAAACCCTAATTCGAGAGGATTCTGAAGCTGATCCCGGCACCCTGCCGTAGGGGAGATTAATCCCAGTGGGATCTTCATCTCCATGCCTTCCACCAGGATGATGTTGAGTAGTTCCACCTTCTACTACGGGTCCATAGCAGCAGCTAGTTGGTAGTCTCTCTCACTTGTGCCTCCATGTTTATGATCTTGTGAGCTGCCTAACATGATCAAGATCGACTATTGTAATGCTATATGATGTGTTTGCTGGGATCCAATGGACTGTGAAGTTATGATCAGATTGTGCATGGTTTTTATATGTTAATTTGCGTTCTTGCGGGCTCTCCGATGTGTGTAGTTACTTTGGCCAAGTGATTGCTTGTATCTGATACGTGTCAAATGTATGTATAATTTTTTATTGTTCCATGCTAGTTATATGCCTTTGTTACATGTTTTTACTATCTTATTATATCATTTCAGGCTTTTTGTCGGACTAACATATTGACAAGATGCCCAGTGCAAGTTCCTTGTTGTTTTCTATTTCAGAAAATCTACTTCTGGAAATATTCTCGGAATTGGACGAAAATTTACGGGGAATTTTTATTCGACAAGAAGACGTCAGAGACCAAAGGGCGACCTGGGGGCCACCCAGAGGCCAGGGGCGGCCAACAGCCGCGGCCCCACCTAGACCCGCGGGTGGGTCCCGCCCCTGCCCTCTGGCGCCGCCTCGGCCCCCCTCGACGCCTATAAAATCACAAAAACCCTAAACCTTCGGGGCGACGATTATTTTCCAGAAACTCTGTCCTGAAGCCGCCGCCACCTCGAAACCTAATTCGAGGAGATTCTGAAGCTGCTCTCGGCACGCTGCCGGAGGGGAGATTGATCCCGGAGGGCTCTACATCGCCATGCCTTCCGCCAGGATGATGCGTGAGTAGTTCCACCTTGGACTACGGGTCCATGGCAGTAGCTAGATGGTTGTCTCTCTCCCTTTTGGTTCATGTTTATGATCTTGTGAGCTGCCCTACATGATCAAGATCGACTATTTGTAATGCTATATGATGTGTTTGTTGGGATCCCATGGATTATGAAGTTATGATCAGTTTGTGCATGTTCTTATATGTTAATTTATGTTTTTGCATGCTCTCCGATGTGCGTAGTTGGCCAAGGGATTGCTTATGTCTCCAAGAGAGATTATTTATGCTAGATAGTTGGTTCATGCCACCTCTTGTGCCTCGGCACGAGTGACAGAAATGTCTAAGGACGAGGGTGTGCTGTTGCGACTAAGGGTAAAACAGCGGTGTTTATGTCTTCCTTATTATGAATATTTCTTACTTCATACACTTTACTGAATGCAAATGTATGTTGCTTACAACTTGATTCCGATGGGTGACATGCTGGATAGTGATCCCTAGGTGGACTTTTTAGACAAAGATGCAGTTGGATGACGGTCTTTGTTACTTGTTGTGATGGCTACATGAATATTACCATGAACACTTGATATAGCTAGATTAAGTTTGTGTCATAATCTTGTCAATTGCCTAACTGTAATTTGTTCACCCTTCATATGAGTATTTTATTTATTGGAGAGACACCACTAGTGGTCCGCTGGTCCGTCTTTTTACATTATTTACAACCTCGTTTACTCGCTTTTCATATTCACTTGCTCGCTGGTCCGTTTCCATAAATTAATTTCACTACACTATATGGTTAACCGCTTTGTTTTCAGCAAACCGGGAAGATTGACAACCTTCCAGTCGTTGGGGGAAAAGTAATTGTTTGAGTGTGTGCAGGTCCACGTTCGTCAACGGATAAGCGCTAGAGATCGTTGACGTTCACCTCGTTGTTGATTTCAAAGTCCTACTGGTTTGATTAAACATTGGTTCTTCATTGAGGGAAAACTGATACTTGCTACATCCACGTCTTTGCTTGGGGCACCACCCAACTCTACCAACACCATCAAGCTGTTTTCTGGCGCCGTTGCCCGAGACTTTGGAGCTGCAGCAAGGGAAGTCTTGCATGCCCAATCACTTTACTTTGTTTTTTTCTTGCTTAGTTTATTTCTTGTTTTTCTTATTTACTTGTTTAAAAATTTTAAAACCCCAAAAAATTAGTGTAGTCTTTATTTCTGTCTTGTTAATTTGCTTTTTCAATATGTCTTCTACTGAGAACACTAAGTTGTGTGAATTTACTAGCACTAATAATAATGATTTCATATGCTCTCCAATTGCTCCACCTGCCACTAAAGCGGAATCTTATGAAATTAAACCTGCTTTGCTAAATGTTGTTATGAAAGAGCTATTTTCTGGTGCTAGTACTGATGATGCCGCCTCTCATTTAAATAACTTTTTTGAGTTATGTGTTATGCAAAAATATAAAGAGGTTGAAAGTGACAGCGTAAAACTGAAACTTTTCCCTTTCTCTTTGAGAGGGAGAGCTAAGGAATGGTTATTGTCTTTGCCTAGAAATAGCATTGATTCTTGGACTAAATGCAAAGATGCTTTTATTGGAAAGTACTATCCACCTGCTAAGATTATACAATTGAGCAGTAACATTATGAACTTAGGCAATTTGATAATGAACATGTTTCTCAAGCTTGGGAAAGAATGAATTATATGGTTATATATTGTCCCACGCATGGATTAACTACTTGGATGGTTGTCCAAACTTTTTATGCAGGTTTCAATTTTTCTTCAAGGAACTTGTTGGACTCGGCCGCCGGTGGTACCTTCATGACCACCACATTAGGTGCAGCAACAAAACTTTTGGATGAGATGATGACAAATTATTCACAATGGCACACCGAACGAGCTCCAACTGGTAAGAAGGTAAATTTTGTTGAGGAAATTTCCTCTTTGAATGAGAAGGTTGATATGATTATGTCTGTGCTTGCTACCAATCAGTCCTCTATTGATCCTAATAATGTTCCTCTTGCTTCATTAATTGCCCAAGAAAAGGATCAAGTTGATGTTAATTTCCTTAATAGA